>VZSE01012174.1:192502-540305 GCA_013398275.1 Promerops cafer
AAAAAAAAAAAAAAAAAAAAAAAGAACAATAACTGTAAGATATGGCCAATATGTTTTAAAAATCCTTGTTTCACATTTTTCTGCTTGCTGATTTATTGTTTTTCTAATGAGGGAATAAATATTCTTGTTTGAATTTACTAAAGAATAACAAAAGGCCATCCGTACTATGACTCATCCATTAAAAAAAAAACAGAAAACAGAAGAACACAGGCTTAAATGTTTTAACTCTTGATCTGTTCAATATTAATGGACTGGGAAGCAAAAGAAATTGCCAAGGCAAAAAGAAAATTGAAATTTTGAGAAAAACACAACCTTTTCTAAATGAAGGCTACTGGAGATGTGCAAGAAGGTCAGAGACCAATTGCATTACAAGAGTCTTCCATTAAAAATGAAATCCCAGTTTGAGAAAAGAAATAGCAGTCTTCAGGAATAGAGTCAGCCCAGTTTTGATGGTATGAGGCAGGTATGATGTTCTCTGCTGGACTGTAAGTGTTCCACATGTCCCAAAGTACACACTGATTTCCTAGAGAGGAGAAACAGCATCCAGCTTCTTTTCTGGAGAGAGGGGAAGTGTACCACACTGGGCCCAGTGCTGCTGCTGCTCACACTGGTGGGTGGACAGCCTGGAGGGCTGACTGCAAGGATTCTCTCAGCGTGTATTTTATGGGATTTTTTCTGATCTGTGACCTAGTCACATTCTTTTCTCTGCTGTTAACTCCAGTATCCTGTCATAGAGCCCACTATACCTCTACTGTTGGAAAGTGATGCCACTTATGAATTCATGTCATGGATGGAGCAACAACTTAGGACCCTAATTTAGATATATGGGTTGATCTGTTCTGCTTTTCAAAGGCAGCTTTTAAAACACCTTTCCTTTCAAGATGAATCCTGTCCTAAGAACATTACATCACCATCTGGTATTCAAGAGCCTCAAAGTCTATACCAACAACATCAAGTATAATGGCATATAAAGAAGATATTAAAGAAATATAAATAGGTATGTAACTATGCTACTGATCTGAACTGATTTTATGGTTAAGCTCTATGTGGGCTTGCAGGTTTTATCTTAATATTACAGAACGAAAAACCCTACTTCAAACAGATCAACTGTATGTCAGTAGAACTGTCTGGGCTATGATAGGAAAGGGTGGGAAGGCTTTCTTAGATAAACTGAGTAAAAAAATACCACAGCCCCACATCCACCCCTGTCCCCAAAGTAGTAACAATCAAGTTGTGGTAGGCTCTGGTGACCAAGTTCAATAGTTAGGAAGAATCACCTGGAAAACCAAATGAAAACACCACATGTTCATTCATTTTCATCCCTGAAGACTCTGTGGCATGAAGAGTGGTAATAACATAATTATTTTTAAATTTTTACTTGAAACACTTATGTAAATTGAATTAAAACTTCTCTGTGAATCAGAAAATTGTTATGCCTCAGTCAAGATCCACTTACTCTTTTTTTCTTAAAGACAAGGAATGCTTTCTATTTCCTTTCCTAAAAATTGTGTCTCATGGAAAATAGAAATAAATATAATAGGAGAAATATGCTTTTTAATTGGAACAATAGAACTTTTTTTTCAATAAACAGCTTTGAGGTGTGAAATATTCTTACTCCTCAATATAAGAACACATTCTTCTCAGCACATCATTTTCTACACACATGGAAAATTCAGAAAAGTGCCTCCTCCAATTCATTAAATCCTTATTTGAATGGTATTAAACTTCCTCTTTTTTTTTTCCCAAATGGCAGAACAGTGAATAGGCTGGTATGATTACAGTGAAAAACAACACTATTAGGCCAGCATTGTGATTACGGAAGAATACCATAGTCATGATTTTGAGATCAAAGAATTGAGAGTATGCCTTAAATGAAGAAACATCCCATGCCATCTGGCTGAACTCCTGTCCTCAAAGGGATATTCCACCAAGCTCTTGCTAGACATCAGTCAAGCTCCAGGACCCACACCAGTGAAGAAATCTTGCATGCAGAAAATAAAAAGAAGGAGCAGTAGAAAGAATCTCTTGGTGAATGCCACTATGTCCAATTAGTATTTATTCCAAGGTTAGAGATCTGGTGTGGGTGACTCTTTCCTGATGTTTACAGCAGTGGCAGCATTCAGCCAGTTCAGCTGGCATTACAGGAGAGAAGCAGAGTTTTGATTGTAAAGAGATCCCGTGGTTGGAAGAGAGGACTATACAAACCCCCCTCTCCAGGGCAACTCTGAATCCCACCAGCATGGAAAGAGTGTCAGTCCCCTGCCACCCACCCTGCATCTCCCCCACTGGCTTCTGCTCTTTCCCAAGGCCTGCAGAACACACAGCTCTTGGGAATGCACGAAACGAGTGGACACGTACAAGCATTGAAAATCTGACCTGTTGTTACAGAGATCTCGGGTTCTTTGCACTACAGAGAATTGAGACTCTTTCCATTCCCAGAACTTCTGGTGCTGGTTTTGATTTAGGAATTGCACTTCCTAATTTCTAGAGGCCAGGAGGTTAGGGTTGTTATTGTACTATGTTTCCCATAAGCAGACTTCCTGTGCGTCTCCATGTCTTGCCATTTTGGACTAAACCACTGCATACCATGAATTTTCCGGCTCCCGAGGTATCACCATGACCATTTTAACTACTCAGAAAGGAAAGATTTTCCTTTGGAAGAGCAATGAAATTTCAAAATAACTAACTACTTCACACATTTACCATCTATAGAGGTCTGAGAACTTTATCAAGTGCCATCCTTTTGTTAATCAAATGGGAAACTACAACATAAGGATGAGAGAATATTTTCTAAAAATACAAAATAAATACATAAGCAGAATAAGCATGAGCCCTGGTCCTCATCCAGTGCCACATTAGTTAATTACAATTTCTGGAGATTGTCAGGTACTTCAAACCTGATCCTCACCAGCCAGATGACACTCACCATTATTCCTCAGAAATATAACTAGCATTCCCATCAAACTCTTGGTACATTTGGAAACCGAATAGTGCCACCAGGGAATGAAACAGTAAAACATTCTGGAGTATTACACCGCAAATTGGTCAGTCCCCTGCCACTCTTCAGGTAGTTCAGATTCAGATCCTCTATACTTTTGGCTGAACTTCTGAAGGAAAGAAAAGACATTTCTTAAACACAGGCGCAGCGCTGAACAAATTTCTGAGGATGTATTTAATCAATATTCTTGTAATGGTTAACATTTCTAAAATCTTGCATGTGCACAAGCTGCAGAGAGCTGCACTGCTGTTGAGGCTCACATTCCAAGTTAAATTGGGCATTGCAGTACAAAATATATCAATGCACTTATCAATTTTGCTAACTGGTACAAAAAATATCAATACAAATGATAAATTATTTTCTGCCTCATGCCTGTTGTTCTCAGTATGTGCAATTCCTTCCGTTTTTGTGATTTGCAATGACTGCTCTAGGGAAACAACAAGAAAAGACAAGACTTTCAGGATGCTTTACATCAGTGTCTGTACTAATGCTTTTTAGCCTGGGGTAACCTCAGGGTAGTTTTACAGTAGCCTTCTGCAGGTGCATGCGTGCACGTTAGCCTGGGTGTGATACAAACCAGGAGCCCTGTAGGTTATTAAGTATGAAAAAACTGACAAGAGTATTTACTTGGTTCCACATTGCAAAAGAGAATAAAAGATCCTTTCCTTAATAGTCACCTCCTGTAAAATGGTGAAAAGCCTGTGTGTGGTATGCCACTGTTAAAATTAAGGACCAGGGACGATCATGGAAAGGTTTATGAACCTCACTATCCTCAAACTCAGAGCTGCTTTCTGTGTAAGCAGCTGCTGCTGAAGCAGATACCCCCTCCTGCCACACCTGGCTGCCACAGGTATCATGCTCTTCAACAAAACCAAGGGCAAGGACATATATCCTCAAGAAACATCAAGAGAATGAAAGCTGCACAATATATTTGGTGAGAATTTGTAACACTTCTGGTGTATGAACTAAAAACTGGTGCCATGTGATGTTATCACCAGAAGAGTTTTGAGTGTCAGGAGCTCCATTTAAAATAAAGTCTCACAAATTATCTCATAGGAAAGCCTGAGTTTCCCACCCCTCAGTGCAGATGATATCGTGATACAAAGAAAACACTAGTACAAGGCATGTGTGTGTTCAGGGCAAATTTGTGGCACCATCATTTTAGTGCATTTGTGAATTTTACCTTAGACTTCTAATAAAGATGGATGAACATAGAGCATGCAAAATTACAGAAATGGATTTTGGTCTTATTATTTTTTCATTAACTTGAGAAGAAAATGTCATGTAGGTGAAAAAACATATATTTAAATCAAACATTTCCTATATGCAAACATGGGAGGAGGGGGAGAATGGGGTCTTTTTTATTAATTTTTAAAATCCTTTTCAAAGTCGCAATGAGGTGTCTTTTCAGAGCTCATCTTTAAACCCTTATTGAAACACTGTTTTCAAAGAAATGACCTTCAGGAAAATTCACCTTATCAGTATCTTTGAAAAGCTACAAATCTGTCAGCAGCAATACTTAAATATTCATAAGATGCTTTTAATGTGGTACCCGTGGAAGTACACAAGTAGGGTAGACTGCAATTTCTGCTAAGCAAAGAGTAAAAAATAATTCAAACCATAAGAATTCAGAGAATTTGACCTTGAATAACTTAAAATGTTATCAATCTAACAATGTGCATTACTATTTCTCTGAACCCAGTTCTTTGCTATTTTGGAATACAATGAGCAAGGAATCTTTAATCTATTCATGCAGAGCTAATGACCCCTCCAAAGAGAAAAAAAACTACTAATCCTTCCCAGAAATTTCTGCATCTGGCTCTTTCTGGAACTGATATTGAAGTACAACATTCCAATATGTTTCAAGCAGAAAGGAAACTTTGAAGATTCTGTTTAAAGTAAATCAAAATTCCAAAACACATAGATGCTCACTAAGCAAGTGTTAAAATAGATAGGAAACATAGACAAACCAAGGTCTTTTTAATGAACTGAGAAGTGGAAAGAAAGCATAAACAAGCAAGAATTTTTCTCTTTCTATCAAAGTGTCAATCAAAAATGGCTCATGAAAGAAATTCTTGCACTGTAGAGTTATTTCTACCACTTCAGCAATGGGTGTGGGAAGCAATGTTAGTTATTAACATGTAAGTCAGACACTTGAATGTGTTAAACACCGTACGAACATCACAACTTTATCATGCCAATACAAAGACACTCCTTATCATTGAAGTACTTTTGATTTCCCACGAGTTACAGTAGCCATATCTAGGCTGGCTTGATCTCCTTGGGAATCCAGGCTTAAATGCATCTGAACTGTGCCTTGATGAGCACACAAAAAAAGAGATTTTTTAAAAATTGCTATCAATTTGTCTGGAGAGAGCAGCTACTGTGAGGTAGAAATAGGACCCCAATACATACTGTCTTATTTACAAGAGGAATCTGTGAGCACCTGCATATATCAAGGCTGGATACACCTGGATGGTGTATATACCTGCCATTTTTACCTGCTGCATTCTCTTTTTTTAGAGCTTCTGATCTAGTTCTCGTTCCACTTACACATCATTTGGTTAACTAAGAGCACTGGGACCATCTGGAGTCCAGTTGGACAAAAGGAAAAACCCCAACAATGAGACTGAAGAGGAGCTATTCAGACCTGTGGCAGCTGAAAAGCCTGCTCTCCAAAGCCCTCACCCCTGTCCCCAGAGAGCCATAAAGCAGCCCCACAGCCAGCCAGCAAGGCACAAGCAGGACAATCTGCTTCCACAAGTCACTACTTGGCTGACCCTGCAGGCTCTCAGCTATCTTCAGGGAATCAAGAGCTAGAAGCTGCTTGCGCTTTTAACATTTCCGAGTTTCACAGTCATCACAATAATGATTTTTCTGTAAACTACTTAACGCAATAAAAATTTAAGGACAGCTAAATTGGTGCTTCTTTGTGTGCTGCTATTTCACTGCAAGTACGTTTGCAGCATAAACAGAAAACTTTGCCCCAAAGAGTTTACAGTATTTCTTCTTTGTGTTTGGCTTTGACAATTACGTCAAATTTAAATTAACTACTCAAGTTTCATGCTTTTAGCATTAATTTCAGATGTAAGAAATGTTTGCTTTTTTACAGACCCCTCAATTTTTAAGCCAGATGTACTGTGAAATGGTCTTCACACATGTGAGATGTAAATTGTTCCTTTGCACATTATTACAAATATTTTGAATATTTTCACCAGTGATCTTTATCTTTAGCCAGCTCTATTTCTGTGAAAGCATGTTTGTCTGCCATAGGTTACCATCTAACTTCTGTTAACTGGGCAGTTCTGCGTTTTTGGTCTCTCTTCAAACAGAACTCACGTTAAACCACCAAAACAATCACCTGTCTAGACAGGTAACTAAAAACTTACAGAGTGTCAGCTGTTCAAGGAGGGAACTCTCAAGGTGTGTAGGACAGGCACTGCTGGAGTGACCAGGAAAAGGCATGCCAGGATTCTGAGAGACTTGGGTTTTCGGAGGAACCAGACCAAGCAGTTTTACAGGCAAGAGGTTGGCATTTGAGCTACGGACTCTGAATGGAGAAAACTGGAACATCAGATCACATGAGGACAGAGCAGAAATGCAGAAAGGCTGACACCTCAGCCCTGCCAGCCCTCCTGGAGCTTTGTGCTCCATCAGTGCCTCTGTGGGAGCATGCTGGAGGAGCTCTGCTCCTGTCTGCTGCCTCCAAACTCATGAGGCATAGCCAGCAACAACAGAACAGCATATTTTCTTTACACATGACAACCTCCACCCATTGAACTGAACTGGAGTCAAGACATTTTGGCACGTTAATAAATAAAATGTATTCTGTCTGAAGTAAGTTAATATAAGGACTGATCCATCTGTGCTCCAGAATGCACTCTGGAATGAGATAACCCTACAACAAAAACACTTCATGCATTTCACCTTTACCCTTTGCCACTTAGTGCATACAGAAGCTTTGGGATTTGCGAATTTTCAGTTTTAAAAAATTATCTTAATAAAAGGACCTTACAAATCATGAGTAGTTTTTAATTACATTGATTTTTAGAATGATAAAATGACATATTTGATTTTCAGATGAATCTTATTTTCTTAATTCCCAGGGCAATAACAGTTATACTCTTCTGCAGATCATGTGAGCTTTTTAATATAATTATATGGTTTTAACATATTCTCTTGAACCAGAATTTTTAAAAAACTTTAATCTGCATCTACCTGAACCTATAATTCCTTATCTGAAAACAAAATCTCACTCTGTTTATCCTAATGACACAAACCATGCTTTTTTTAAAAGTGTAACTTCTTTAAGGTGTAACTTGCCTTTCTGCCTTTAAAAGTATTTTTATACTTAATACACTTGAAATAAAGATGGTTTTATGTAATTTATTTTATTATAAACTGCCCTTACTTTCCCAAGATTTGGCCTGTTTCTTGAAATGACTGCCTTGGAAAACATATTTGGATGTCCAAGTTATTTTCACAGTTGCTAGTTATCCTTTCCCCAATCTCTATCTACTTTGGGAAGGACAGGGCCTGGACAGAGTCACAGTTATCTGGCTGAGAATTTGGAAAGCAAAAGAACCACCCACAAAATGAGCAGCCACTTTAGATGTTGCTGCAGCAGAAGCAGAGAGGTAGCAGTCTGTCTACCAACCTTTTACCAATTCAGCCTTGTAAGCAAATTTCTGGCATGTCTGCCATGTGATCTTCTTGAAGGACTCATATTTAAAAGCTGCTTTGATTTTTTTTTTTAAACTTATGGCAAATAAGTTGACTACATACTGCCCAGAGATTCCTTTTCTAGGGTGTGGGGTTTGTTACACATTTAATAATAATTTTATCAGGAGCAGAAATAATGTGTGTGAACTTAGGGATTATTCTAACTCACCTGGATAAAGTGGTATTTTTGTTGCTGCAGACATAGGCATACGCAGTAACATGGAGAAACCCTTATGTTCTACAATAAATGCATACTAGTTTCATTGAAAACCTAAAATTAATATTTTGATTGATTAGTCACTGAGCACTAAAATCAGGGTGAAAGCAGGTTAGGAATTTGCATTAGGTGGAAATATTTTGGATCCAGCTTTGAAAATCCCTCTGATGATTGGAACACACAAAACTAAAGACCAATTATGTTGGGAAGTGTTTGCAAAAGATGTTACTCATTTCTCTGGAATGTTTGGATTGCAGATTCTTGGTCCTGGCCACATCTGTCTTTTCCATTTTAAACTGAGTTTTACACCTCTGCCCTATTCATTGTCCTGCACTTTTATTTCCATCTTCAGCAGTCCTATATTGTATTTTTTATTCAGATAACTCAAGGTGAAATATAACAGATTTAAAAAAATATATTATTAATGCACCATTTCCTGTGGCCTTTTCAATAAAAATATCCCTGGTATTTTCTAATTAGAAAATTTCAGATTATTGCTGGCTGAACTTTCTGAGTGAATTAATAAATCCAGGTGACTAGATCCCTAGATTACATCTGCAAAATTAGTTTCTATGCTGGCAAATAGGAGATTATTCTTTTGTTTACTATGGTTAAAAAAATAGTTTTTTCCCTTAAAACACCCATAGTAGTATCTGGACATAAAGTTAGGCATAACTTCTCAGTTTTTCGTTTCACACTTCATCACTTTGGTCTTTGCTAATATTATAATCCTCAACTCGCCAAATAGCTTTTCTTACAAAACATTCCACTGTCTTCCTCTTCAGTGTTATTTATCAAATGCCCTTTTAGTACCTTAACCTAGCTCATTAAAAACCACTTTATGGCTTTTTTTGGTCCCCTTTTAGCTTCTGTAAAATGGATCAATGTTGAGACACAACTTTTTCTGCATGTCTACAAAAATTCCCACTTCCCACTCTTTTGTGAAAGTCTTAATGGCAGAGAATCACAAAAATTTTACAAATATCATATGAAAGCTCTCACAAAAGTTAGACATTGCTCTTAAAACATTTTTTTTCTTTTTCTGGGAAAAGTGAAAAGTATTTTCTTCCTGACCTCTGTACTAAATAATAAATATTTTGTAATTGTACACAGCACCTCCTTACTTTCCAAATTCCCATCTACATAAAGTATGATCAAAGCCTCTGTATGGTCAGGAAAACTCTAGACTTCATCAAAGAAAACAATGCAAAGTTTATAAAGTCCCATGAAAATTGATACCTATGGAAAGTTTGCTGTAAATCAAGTTGGGAAGAGTTATGTAGAGAAAAATTTGATTCTTCAATGTTCTGTTTATCTGATTCTGAGGCTTCAGTGTTTACTTTCCATCAGTCTGTGTTTACAGTGGGTTTGTGGACATTAGATTAGATAGCAATGAGATGTGTAAAAGCCTGGGAAAAAATGAACAGTTGACTTCTTAGTTCCAGAAAACATATAAACTGTCAGTAACTTTTGATATCATAATGACCAATAAGTACATGTTATTAAGTAAGCTTCACATGTTTCAGCTTCAGAGTGAATCACTTTGGGGTTTTGGTTTTTTTTCAGTTATAGGGTATTCTTTTTAAGGCAATCATATCCAGAAGAGCTCTTGGCCCTTTCCCCACAGCCAATAAAAAAAAGGATTAGAATTTTCAATTTGGTGTTCTAAATTTATGTCCCTTCTCAAATATAAAAATAAGATATTTTTATCATTATAACCAATATATTAGCAGAACAAAATTCAAAATTACTGGAGTCAGTGGAATGATTGGAACTAAGTCTCCTGATTTCTGCGTGCATCTTTCAAGGTAAACAAGGTATTTTGAAATAAATACCTCTTGGTTCCTGTTGTCAAATCCATTTCACTTTCTCTCATGAAGACCTAACAATCAAGGTAAGCTGGAACTTAATGGTAGGAGAGGTTCTAAGCAACTAAATTGACATTGTAGCAGTTTGTGGAAATTCTGTGTTTATGTATGTTATAAACAATTACTTCCCTGTACAAGGTATAACTCAGCATAAATATCTTAAGAGGTTTAATGTGTTTTCTCACCATGTGTAGATACTGTCTTCACTTCAGTAACTTTAGACAATATTTCATTTATGCTGGTTTGCTTTTTCTTCAAGGCTTTTTCAATAATTAAAAAGACCTGAAATTAAAGATAAAATGTCATTAGGACACAATATGTAGCCATGTGTTAGGAAATAGATTTGGTGGATAAACAGCAAGACTTAGAGTAAGTGCAGTATTTAAGGTCTTATATCCTCAGTCTTGAAACATGAGGAAGTTGTTCAGAATCTCCAAAGAGAGACTGAACCGTTATTTAGAGAACTAACAGCATTTTCTACATTTTGGAACAGAACAGTGGCAGTTTCTTTGCAAGTGCCTTTAGAGAAGGAAAGATGAAAGAACAGGCTCTGGAAATCTATGCACATGTTAATATACCAAAGCATTTGTGTTTCCTCTACAATTTTGTGAGCACACCAGCAGAAACTTTGGACCTACTATGTACATCCAACCATGAAGAGACATTTATCTTTGGTTAAGAAACCTTATGCCCAAAAGGATTTAAAGTAGCAAACTATCACTTTTATGGTAGCTCTGATAGATCTTCTGAGGATGCGTAACTACCTTGTACCTTGCTACGTTGATGAAAGGTGTTTTGGAACCTACTTTTGAGGACTGAATCTCATGAAGATTCCACTGACAGGAACGAAGTAATTGTAAATCAATTAAAATCTGAGAAGCATCAGGCCTTGTGCAGGGAAAGAGCTGAATCAGGAGTGAGATAGCGTGGGAGATGGCCTATAGAGCCTCATCATAACAATGTTTGGCTTCTGGAAGGCAAGAAAATATTTAATCTGGGGATGCTGTCAATAAAGGCAGAGTTCTGCATAAAAAAAAACCAAAAGAGAGACAAAAGTTGGTGTTTCTGAACAATTCAAATTGTCAATTTTACCCTGTACTCTGTTCCCACACCTAGAACTATGCAAGTTCTGATGCAAATGGATCTGATAAACAATTGAAGGATGAGCTTCAAAAGTTGCTTTTCTTCAGATCCAATGTACTTTTAAGCCAAAATTGCTGGTTGTAGTCTCAGTCTCAAAAGAGAATATGTAAAGTCTCCAGGTCATTATGGTAACTAAGGTGAACAAGATACGCAGAATCTGCAAATAAGAGCCTGTCTCCATCAATTTTTTTGACTGAACTGATAAATCTTGTTTCCTTTTGTACATGGTACAAAAAGGCAGTAGACAGAGAATTAAAAACTGCACTGCAGTGCACAATCATGCACTGGCAGATGTGTAAACTGGATGACCTAAAAAGCCCTTTCCACTTCTAGTCTCCAAGACTTTGTGAGCATCCTCGAGAGAGTACTATTTTATTAAAATGCCAACTGAAGATGAGTTTGTTTGGAAAATGAACAATTTTTGTAAAAGAGAGAAATAATTCTCCATGCAGGCTTGTGAGCTGTTGACACAGCATTTGACAACATCCAGGGCAGTAGGCAGCTTCTCTACAGACAGGCCAGACCAGAGGGCTGTTTTGACAAGAGCTTTTACAAACCTAGTAAGTATTTGCCCCCATATGCTAAAATGGGATTCTTAAAATCTGCTTCCACTTTCTACTGCTTATGTAGCTCTTGAAATATGAACTGAATATAATGGAACTCCAAGGTAAAACACTGAGAAGTCTAATCAGCCCTCAAAGACTGGGCAAGAAAAGAGCTACAATTACTAGGGTATGCTGTAGTTCATTCTGTACATAATTTCACTGAAAGGGAGTGAATACATTACTAGGCATTACCATTTACAATTCCTAGGTGATACTTTCTTCCCCCCTAATACTGTAAAGCAAAATTCTACATGCTGCTGGCAAGGACAGCAATCTTCACCAGAGACAAGGAATGGTTTCCTTTTTTTTCTTTTTCTTTTTTTTTGGAAGATGCCAATGTAAAGCCAGTGTGGTCAGATGGGGCTGTTGTGCAGCTGTGAGCAGCTACAGAGGATGCCAACGCACAGTGTGCAGGTGCTCTCTATACAGACTGAGGGTGGGGCTTCCACACCATACACCATGAAGGAAGCAGCTGCTGCTGCTTGGTTTTGCAAGAAACAAAATAACTTGAAAGATTTTTAGAAGACATTCATTGAGAAATCAAGATTGCAAGTTTCAAAGCAATAGGTTTACATTACAAACTTATGTATCCTATAAATATAAACAGTTAAATTAAGGCTGCACTTGATGAATTTAGGGCAACATGATGTAGTCTTAAAGGATTGTAGGTCCTAGACCACATGTTTTCTTAGGGGATGTGGGATGCTACCTAAGGGAAAACTTATTTCCTGACAGCGTGGGTAGCATTAGATTTTATACTGAACCTTTTGTAAAGTTCTGTGTTGGAGAAGCCAGAAAAAAAAAAATTACAACTCAACTTTACTAGATAACTCCTTGAATTGTGTTAATTTCTTTGAATAGTTCTTCACAACGATTGTCAAAGAATTCTAGTAGGACTTCGGAAATTTAGATTTTAGTAAATGTATGTTTTACACCAGAAACAATCTCAGCATTTATTTATGATCATTTAGGATGTAAGAGTTGTTTGTAAAATCACACAGATACTCACACTTTGTAGTCCAGGAATCAGGAATTAAAAGTAAATACACTTTGCTACAAATTATTACACGTGCTCTTGTTTTTCCAACTCTCCATAATGGGATAAAAAGACATGAACTAATCCAGTGGGTGATATTGTAAAGCATTAAACAGAGTATCAGAAGTAACAAAAAATGAAAGAAGATATCTTGTCTCACTTCTGATGCTTGACTGCATGCAGGATTACAGTACATGTGGGTGTTAAGGAACACTAAATGAGAGGTGAAGTTGAAAAGACAACTTTACAATGGGAGAAAAAATATATATCCCAAAGGGATCATCAGACTTTGCAAAACTCATTGCCTTAAAAAACAGCTCTTGTCCCGACTTGGCACTAAATAGCCATAAGGTTTATCTAAAGATCAAAAGAAATGGACCTGATATTAAAATGCAGACATGATTTAAACATCAAAAAATAACCAATACAGTATCCTCTCAGGCAGATTAGAAAAGAGTTTTAAAACAAAATGTAGTTAATTACAAAATCAGTTAATTAATAAAAAAGTAGAACAGGATCCTTAACTAACTCAGAAAACAAAGGGCACAAGACCTATGAGCAGCTGACTACCAGCTCAACTACCTTTTGTAGCACAGTTACTCTACTGTGAAAATTGCAGGTTTCCATATTCTCAACTGCACACCATTTAACCAAAGAGTTTGTTAGAAACAACAAAAGGAAATAAGGCAAACCATCATTAGCTCTTCAGTCTTGTACAGAAAGGAAAGGGTATGAAATGGGTCTATTTGGTAAATTGGAAGAACAGGATGAAAATCTTTTCTGAATTACAGATATTGGAATGAATAAAAATAACATACTGTGCATATTTATGCAGTCTGTGTCCTTCTCTCTCTGTTTCCATTACAGATTTCATCTGCTGTTGGCTTCTCTGCAGGCAAACTACTTTGTGATCTGCACTGAAGACAAATCCATCATTAAAAATTACTCTCCTTTTTTCTCTAAGAGAAAGCACTTCAATTTTTATTCTGTTTTTTACATATTTTGATTTCTGCAAATTCCTATAATTGTGAAAAACCATACTATATGCTATTCTTATCCAACTGCACAGGTAACAGCAACATTTTAAATACTCTGGCCTTGCCCTTGTCACCATTAACATGATGGACATAAAGCCCTACAAAACCTATGAACTCAGTGCATGTTTTATTCCTGCAATCATATGCTGACTACACTATATACTTATATATGCTATACAGCATATAAATAATTTCCTTTATTCCCTCCATATTTCCCTCCCAGTATTCCCTGAAATAATCTGCTGTCATGAGACTTTGATTTGAGCTGTAAGAACTCAATAATGAGAGGGTCTGTTTTACTGTGCTTCACACAGACATCTAGAATATTGACTGCTTTGTGTTATAATAACCATTCACTATTTATTTCTATTTTCATGTAGTCCTAGGGTTCCCGGTGAGATTATAAACACTTGTAAATTTAAATAAGCCATCAATACTAGATGCCTGGATATCCATAAGGGAAAACATCTGATTCATAAATATTTATAGGTATTTAGGATGAACACATGGACCATCATTTTCACTGTGGCCTTATTTAATGAAGAAACAAAGGAATCTAAGTCACAGATAAGAAAACTGTCCCTCTCCTATACAAAACATCTTTGTAAATACAGGGTGGGCTATGTCCAGCTCATAGGAACCTAATTAAATTATGTTAAGAGATGGTTCTACAGAAGTATCAGGCAGTTGCTGATACTTCAGCATTTAGCACTTCATTAATTACTCTGGCTGCTGGGTCACTACTCCTTACCCCATGTTCTTTCCTTCACTGAAGTTGTTACATGCTCAGAAACATAATTTACTTCACTTAACACTGTCCTTTTACTGATGAACCACCGTGCATCAGGGAGTTTGCTGCAAAATGTGGTATGCATCACTTACTTAGAACAAGAATATTATTTTCCCTATCCTGGATCAGACTAAAGGCCCTTCTAGACTCAAATTCTGGTTTGAACAGTGACCAACAGCAGATTCCTCAGAAGGAGTGTTAGAGCAGGACAATTACAAACTGATACTCTCCCAGAGTAAAACTGCTTCTAGCAATTTACAGCTAAGGGATTTCCTAAGCAACAAGCAGTTTTAATGTTTTCCAAATGTGATTTTGCTTTTTTTTGGTTTATTTTCCTTGCAAGTTCTCTGGGAAAATTCTGAACCTATACAAACAGCATTCAGAGCATCCCATGGCAAGGCCCATGGTTTTGGCAGTTTGTCTTTCATTGTATTGTGTGAAGAAATAATCCTTTTTTGTAGTTTGTTATTGGCACTTGCTAGTTTCATTCAATGCCCTGTAGCTCAAGGCAGCACAGAACCATTCCTTATTTATCTCCTTCATTCTTCTCATTATTTCATAAACCACTCAAAGTCTTTCTCCAGGATTTGCTTTTGAGGCTGGGGAGCATTGGTCAAATTATTGTTCTCTAACCAAATCTTGATCTCAAAACCCCCTCTTCCAGCTGAGATACACAGGCATGAAATTGCTTTGAGCTTAGACATATGGACCTGGAGAGAAACAGAATGTGTCCCTTCCCATCTTTCCACCAAAAGAGTTCAGCTTGTCACATGTATGTTCACTGTTTTGTGGACTGAAGATTGATCATTGTGCCAGGAACGTGAATTATCCTTGGACTTTTAAGATAAACTTAGAACTCGCTGAAAGTAACAGTGAGGGCTGGGCAAGAAATAAGCAGAGAAGTACCCGAATATTTAATGCAAAGTGTACCTGAACTTGTTCTTTTCAGAATAGAATTTTTTTCTAGTTTTTTTTTGTGGCTTGTTTTTTTGAGGGTTGGATTTTCATTAATCTTTAAAAATTACAATACAAGATGTATGACTTTAAAGATCACATGACTGCTTGAATATGTTGCATAAACAGAATGAGTTTGGAAAATATCACTAGAATGTCCAGAATATTTTATTTTGCAAAATTTACTGTTTTGGTTTTGGTTGTTGGGAATAATTGGGCTGGAAAAGAATCAGCTGACACATTCAGCAGACTATACCAAAACACAAACAATAATTTTCAGAGAAGAAAACCTAACAAGACACAAAGCTATTGCAGGCTGTGCATTTCAACCTCATATAACGAATTTGTTCACTCTGTTCTTTCAAAATACTTCCTCACTTTTCACTTCTTGCTCAACATTTAAATTTCAGTGTAGTCATGAGTTAAAGCTTCAGCTAACTTCATTCTTGACAAAGCTGGTGTATCATCCCTTATGTGTGTGCACTGCCTCAGCTGTAGTACATCCTTTAAAAAACTGCATTCATAAAGGGATATGGACATTTCAG
This sequence comes from Promerops cafer, assembly GCA_013398275.1. Classification (NCBI taxonomy): domain Eukaryota; kingdom Metazoa; phylum Chordata; class Aves; order Passeriformes; family Nectariniidae; genus Promerops; species Promerops cafer. The sequence goes on from VZSE01012174.1 coordinate 208,418, forward strand.
ACCCAAACCTTATCTGTTTCAACTTGGTTCTCCCTTTCAGGCTCTGCTGCATAAGGTGGTTGTTTTCTGAGAGGTTTCAATACCAAAATGACACTTAATGCCAAAAATGTGGATGATTTTAAGTAGAGAATCATCCCAGGCTCTAAAGATGGTTTATCACAAGCAAGCCAGCCATCACCACCTTAACTATATTTTTCTACATTTGGCCAATTAGAAAATAATTTATACAGAAAGAACAAAAATTTCAAAATGCTGAATGAATAATGAGGCTCAGATATCTGTCGTCACATGGACTTGCTTAATTGCAACTTAAACCCTAAGAGGTGTGCAGCTGTAGAATTACTTGTTCTTCAAAGGTTGTAAAAAATGCTAATTTGTTTACATAAGCCAATGCTCCTGCATTCTTTATTGAGATTGCCTACAGTAAATGCTTATTTTTCCTCAAAACTGTAAAATTAGATAGGATTATTATTTTTTTTTTTAATGGCTGAAATTAGGAAAAGATGCTATGGCAGTCTAATGGATTACAGAAGATGTGACCCTTGCCTTCTGAAATTGTAAATAAAAGATTATGTTATGACAAAAATGTTGCAGAAAAGAAAATATACCGGAGTCCCATGCAGCAAAGGCATCTTAACAGCAACCTTATAGTTTCAAGTATTTTAAACTAGAAACTTGTTTGCAAAAGAAAAACTTCAAAGTTATCATCTATTATATGAAAATTAAGAGCCCATTTCCACAGGATATAGTGGCAGCCTTAACTGTATGTCAACATAATTTAAAAAAATTAAACTGTATCATTATTCTATATGAGCTACAGGAACAGAATATTAACAAGAAACAAAAAATGTTTGTCTGAATTATATACAAAAAATTTTCTATGTAATCTTTCAAGAGAATAATTTTTACTCACATTGACCTTGAATTCAGTTTCTCAGTCTTGTATCTAATTTTGTTTCTCTTCTCTGTCTTCAGATTAACATACCAGGGAAGCTGCACATATCTTGTTTGAGTTTGTCTTGTTTAACTTTCCTATGTTTCCCCCTAATTCTGTAAAAGCAAGAACGATATTATGTTTATACAAGGTCCTAGCTCAGCCAAGCTTTTGCACCTAATAATAAATACCTGAATAATCCCAGCTAAGTCAGGACAATATTTCATAGGTCTACATATGGTCTAAAGCTGTACCTTCTGGATTTTCATGAAATGTGCTTCGGCTAAATTTAACATAACCTATTAGGTTAAAAGTAATATTCTAAATTAAATACTCTAAATTGAATGGTTTTTAGGATATGAACATCTCCATGTAAAGAAAAAAAATGTGTACTGAAAGAATGGGTGGTTTCACTAAAAATTTTGTTAGATGTATCAGTGGCAAAACCTGCAGGAAGAATCAGTCTACAGGAATACTCTGCTTTTTGTGTGCAGAGAGCAGCAATGCTGGACTACGACACAGATCATCAAGACAGTTATCCCCTTGAGCTCCTGCAGACATTGTTCTCTGGATATGACACAATCAGCAGCAAAATAACAGCACACAGTCTAACCAGTAAAAGGTGTCCTTTCCTATTATTATTCTTCATTGTGTATCCCAATGAAATGAAAAAAAAGGAGGCTAAGGAAAGGACTGCAAGAACTACCACAGAATAATGGAATATCCTGAGTTGGAAGAGATCCACAAGGATTGTCGAAATCCAACTCCTGTCCCTGCACAGGACACTCGCAAGAATCTATCCATATTGTAATTGACAAATTCATAAATGTCTATATTGTTATTTATAAATATGCATAAATATTTATAAATATGCATATAACAAATAACATGGTCTAAGGGTCTTACGGATTTCCCCTGGTGTTCCAGTCTGGTAAGCACTTGAAAGAGGAAAAAAAAAGTTGTGGCAAACAGGAAGTAAAACCCTATGGATTTCTGAATGGTAAATTCAGAAGGGAATTTATCTGGAGGGAAAAGTTTGTATACAGTAGAAAAAATGTTTTCCCTCTCCATTTAGTCCAAGGTTTTTGGGAAATATGTTTTGTGAAGGCCAAAATGCTATTAGCAGAGACCAGAAAGAATGAACAGAAAGGTCAGTCATGTACAGCATCAAGAGTTTCTTCCGAGAGCCTCCTGTTTTGGAGGACTCAGTACTTTCTCTCTCCCACTGCAGTGTTTTAAATCAAACTGTCGGCTGCATGGCTGCCATCCATACATTCTGGCTTCCTAGGAACACGGATTGCTGACTTGCCAGAGACGTGAGCTGAAGTGTGGGAAGCTTTGTGTCTTATAAAATAATTCAGCTGTGCCAGAGGAAAGTAATAGCCAAAAATCAGAGGAGTCAGTATTTCTTAAAATGAAAAAAGCAGGGAAATACCTACTGGAGAGGCTAAGAACCCCTGATAGCCTCATTCATGCAGAACTGCAAGGCTGTGATATGGGCAGCTCTAGCCACAACACTGGTGCTCCAAGAAATATTGAGCTATTATCCTCATTTTCTGTGGGGTGCTACTGACTATTATTCAATCTAGATAACAGCTTAAATTAATGAATTCAAAAGTATAATTTAATAATGATTTGGAAACTTGGCAGCATCACTAGCCTACTTTGTTTTCCCAGAGGCCAAAGTGTAAAGGCTGGAACAGCCGTCATTATCTTACACCAAATTTCAGTGTGCCTTCACTGTAGTATCTCAAAGCAGATACATTGATAATTCTTACTGTAGTATTTCAAAGCATATAAATTGATAATTCTTCCAAACATATGTGTTTGGAACAAGAACTGAAAGAATGGAAGAACCAGGTTTTAAATGGGATACCTGTGCTAACTAAAATGTCAGGCAGAACAATAGACATAGATGCTACATCTTCCTCTCAGTTGTGTGCTTTGTTCCTAGCAAACTCTACATTGAAAATCATAAAACTAATTAGGATGTTGTCCATGGAACTCAATAAATACAAATGAAACAAGCCAAATTTAAGGTAACCTTTAGTTTCATTTGGTTCATCAAAAGTTAATCTAAACTATCTTAGATTTCTGAGAGAAAAAGCTTGGAAAACAGTATTCTGAACACAGGGAGTAAAAGATGACTTTAAGGAAAAACGGGTTTAAAGAAAGAAAACAGAAGCAAAGATAGAGTGAAGGAAAAGATACCAGGAAGTTTGAACCATTCAGAAGACTTCTCCTTGTTCTGCTGAGGACTTTAGCAAGTCAGTCTTCAACATTTGTAATCGATGGGACATCTGTTATTTTTTGGCCAAGCATGGCATGATATGACATCAGGACAGGAGAAAGCAAGTAAAGACAATTAGAGGAAACAGAACTAAAAATACTTACAAAATTTGTATCTAAGTTTAGGGTAGCAGCACTGTGGAATAAATAAGTAAAACACATTTCTTCTGTATTTCATTAAGTGATGACTGGATCATAGAGAAGTATGTGTAGAGGATGCCTTTAATGTTTATAAACTGGCATAAAGAATTTAGTTGTGAATGGAATTTTGTCATGAAAGTACAAAAAAATTACAGCATCATTTTTTTGATTTAGTTACATAATAGTGAACTGCCCCATGAAACTCTGTTAGAAGTCTAATTTCACCTTTTTTTTAATGTATCCTCACACATGACCAAACCCGGTCCAAAGCTGAATAAGCTTTGTTGCGTGGCAAGAAAAAGGAGATAACAAAAGGACAAATGAAAATCTTATTTCCACTCACACCCCTATCCAAGACATGGAGATAACTTCCCAATGGTGAAGGATGAATGCAGCATCCAGCTCAGCCTGACAGCCAGCAATTCTTAGTGGCTTGAACTGAATCAGGTCTACTGTAAAAGTATGGAATGGCAGCAAGAATCTGTCTCATTTTACAAAGACACGGAATACCTGAACAGCTTCCCTAACCCGAGCAGAGCCAAACGTCTGCCCACAGATCTTTACCGCTGCATGGATTTCCACTGACATCACTGGACCATGAAGGTAATTGCCTGTGCAGCCAGATTTATCTGCAGGTTATGGGCCAGAGTTCGTGTCTGCTGGGCTGTCTGGTTTGCTGTATTCATCTGGGAGAACTTTCAGTGTTGGAATTAAACTTCACTGCTCAGGCCCCAGAAATTTTTCCTTCTCATTCTTCTCCAACTGAACTTTGGGATGGAAGATGTCAAAGAGAAAAAGATTTTCTCAAAGTCATACTTTGTAAGGCAAGACTTACCTTGGAGACTTGGTCTTATCTGATTCCTGCTGAAATGTTGCTACATATATAAAAAGCCATTTCCATGAACAAAACCAACTAAATTCAAATTTAAACTTAAAAAAAAAAAATGAAGAGAGATGATAAATTCTACAAATACTCTTTCAATACCAAGGCTTCACCACTTTTGTTAAAAGGCCTCCCTGAGAGAAATTCTAGTCCTGTGGTTCCTCCCTGTGTTTCCAGCAAAGCAGTAAATCAAAATGTGCTACTTGAAAAGTTAGTTAGAGAGGTCCAAGATATTTGATCGCATTTGCAGAGATCTGGCTCATACTTCAATTGTATACTGCATTAAAGTATTTAAGAAAGAGAGCTCCATGCCATGATACACAATAATTTTTAGTAGTATAAAGAGAGAGAAGATATTTTAAGAAAATAATTCATTATGATTGTCATAGATTTGGAAAACAGTTTCCTAAATGACAAAATAATGCTTCAAGAAACCTTTCTTTCATTTCTGCTTAAAAACCCCACAACCAAAAAAATCTATTAAAAGCCACTCTTCAGGGTTGCTTAATTCTATTGCAGACAGTGTCCTAATGAGAGAAAAGAGAATAGAAACGTTTGCCTTTGAAGATCTGACCAGTTTTACATTCCTGAGCATCTTGTCTATGATTTTAGAGGGTAGAAGGCTTCGAAAGGATTTTCTTCAAGGGTTTCATTTCTCCTGGAGTGGAATATCACCAAGGAGTGTTTCTTGTTTCTGTTTCCTCATTACGAGTCTGATAATTTTAAGTAAGAAATAAGTGAGCAATAAAAATTATGGCTGTATTGTTAAAGAGACAAAAAAAAAAAAAAAAAAAAAAAAAAAAAAGAAAAAAAAAAATTTTGGTTTTTTTTAAAAAAAAAAAAAAAAAAAAAAAAAAAAAAAAAAAAAGCCAAGAGATAATTAGAATCTTGTACTGTGCAGGACCTCCGTAGCACAGATCCTTTTAACAAGCACCTGGGTCAATGCAAATACTTGCCTGAATAATACAAATTCTAGCATTCATTGATACCCTGCCTGACACTGTCTCAGGAACTGTGCTGTGCAGACCACTTGGAAGCAGGAAGGGCTACTGTGCAAGCCATGAAGCTTGCCTCTTGTTGATTGAGTAAACAGTGCTTACATTTTTTCTGGCTCTGGATCATATCCAGAGAACTCTGGGTGTGTAACTTTGAAGGTTCATGCCCTAGTAGCTCTCTCCTTCTGGCACAGGCTTGGGTGACTGCTGTTCTGCAAGTGCTGCTCTTCCTGTCTCACTCTCATCTGGCCCACAAGTTACAGAGACTTACATTGCCAGATTACAGCTGTGTGCTGTAAAAGTGTGGTTTTTACATTTAGGTTGCTTGGCCCAATGTTTCTGTCACTCTCCAGTCACAATAACCGTGAAAGGTTGAAAAAAACAGAGAATAGAGGTGATGGTTATACTTGGCTAATGTAAGAGCTTTCCTGTACTTCTGCAATGGTCACTTTTAATGGCAAAAAAGGCAATAAAAGTTGCAGTGACTGGGAAATCACATGTAGAGGTAGACACAAGCCACAGGATTCACACTTGAGTTATATTTCAGTTCCTTACCATACAAATTTGAGAATGTTCAGCTCCGTGACTCAGCTCACAGTAAAGCAGAGGAGAACCAAGACTTTCAGTTCACAACACAGTAGTGCATGTGAAGATGAAAACGAGGGGCTAATCTCTTCTCCTTTGCAGTAAAGAGACTTAATGAAAATTACAGTGCTGCTGAACAGGAAGGCATTGTGAAGGCTGAAATCTGTCTCTTGCACTCTGTTTCCTCTCACATGGAAGAACAAAACTGCCTCATTACATCAGATCTGACATAACTATGTTTCATGAGGCAGCACATCAAAGCAGCAGCTGTAGCTTCAGCCTGGTTTCCCCTCATGCTTGCTTCTGATGTACATTGGAGGGTGGTGGGGGTGACTAAATGCAGAAAAATATGAAGTGCTAAGAGAAAAGTGAGATTTTTTTTATTTAGGATATTCTAAGTGATGGAACACCAGACTATTTTATTTTTTTTTGCCACAGATGCCTATTTTCACTCAAATATTTTAAAATTAGTTGCTTTGTCTTTGTCATCTTTCATCTTGCTTCAGAGGAATTTCATAGGGCCTGCCTAGACCCAGCATAAATCAAGAAGCCTCATTTCAAAGTGTCACTGTAATACCAAGCAAGGCTGACTACTGAAAGAAAGTACAGTTGCTAGTGTATATTATGAAAAACCCAACCAAACATGATAGATTCTCTGAGAAAATTTTAAATTGGGTTTGAATGGATATAAGCTCAGAGTACTTAGGATGCTATTCAATCAAATTCAGCCACCCAAGTAAGAGGGAAATACTGAAAGGATGTGAACCAAAGTCCTTTTATTCCTTTCTCAACTAATTATCAAGAAAAGATAGGCTAATACAGAACGGCTGCATACATCTGTTCAAGTGCTAGAAGCAATGGCTTGGATGGCATTGAGAAGCTAAATAAGAGAGAAGCTTGATCTCAGTGTCCAAATACATGAACTATACATGCCAAAAATCCAAAATGTGGAACAAAATTACTGAGACAAAATTTAATTGTAAACATCATATTGTGTAAATAGACAAGAGAAAGAGAAGAAATGAAGAAAAGTGCAGAGGAGGGAAGGAAACCAAGATACTTAGAAACTCAGAAACATCAAGAAATGTAGCCAGTGGCCTAAATTAAATGGTAGTTTTGCCTGTTTTACATCTGACATTATAAGCCCTTACGTAATACTGAATCATGCTTAAATCTAGTAAAATTAACTTTTGTTCCAAGTAGAAAGCTATGGAACACTTAAATGTAAACAATTTAGAAATATTTCTGATTTATTAAAAGAATGACTCTTGGTGTCCCACATGGCAGCTTTGAAACACTAGTTTCCACAGAAAGACTTCATTTCAAGGGGAATAAATAACGGACCAGCCTAAACAGATTTAAAGCACTGTTAGTTCCAGAAACAGAGAGAAGAATTATTTTTTCTGCCCCTGAAGAGATCTTTTCCAAGCTAATGCACAAAAATAAGTGTTTAGTTTTTTTTGTTTTTTCACAACTTGACTTACCTAACAGACTTTAGAACATAAAAATATTCAGGTAAAACCCCCCAAAAAAACCCAACAAAAGAACAACCTCAAACTCACAAAACCCCCCTAGAAAGAAACAGAAAACACATTGCTTGAGGGAAATGAATTGATGCTGGAACTCAGATGAAGTAACATTAGCTACAAAGGAACCAAGAAGTCACTTCTCTCTCTGGGTAAGAAAAACTCTCTGTGACATTGTTTCTATCTTGCAGTAGAAAAACAAGTCCTAGAAATTTTGAATCTTGTTTTAACATAAATTTTACTTCAAACACTCATAAAAGCTTTCACTGGATTTCATTAGTGTCCACTGAAAGTATGAGGCCAATATTGGACTGACAGCCCAGTGTAAAAACAAAATCTATCTAAGAGCTTGAGAGCTGCAGCAAAGAAAGTGTAATTGAGTTTGGATGGCAGTACCACTTCAAAAACAATTGTTTTCTAATATATATAGATTACATCAACATTTGTTTTAAAGCAAACAAATTTTCTGAAACCCAAATTTAGTTGCAAAGCTCTGTCTTTTATTAAGACTGATTTGGGCTATTGCCATTTAAAATGCCAGACGGATGGATCTTAACAATTTTAGTGCTTTTATCCTAAATAGTGATTTATATAACTTAAGATAACATTGTAGTGACAATGTTTTCTATAAATGCTTGATATACACATTACTTTTTCATATCTACTATGCAAAGAGGACTACAAATAAAAAAAACCATTTTATTCAAATGAGCATCATTCTCTCAGCAAAGGTGGCTTCCTACTTGCACAAATGGCAAAGCTGTGGAGACTCCAGCAGGACTAAACCAAGAGCTTTGGTATATAGAGAAAAGCACTGAAGAGGCCTAAGGCAGCCCATGGTGAAAGTGCCTCCCCGGGGAAACAAAGGCATGAGTCCTTTCAGGGTGATAAGGAAATGGAAAGCTCGTCTGCAACACTCTACTTAGCACTTAGAGCAGAGCCTTCCTTGGAGCTTTTAAAAGTAAACCTGTATAAACAAAAGTCAAAAGAGCTCCCCAACAGAATGTACGTGTAGTCCTGCATGCATATTCCATATAGTGCGAGGCAACTCTTTTGGCCTTGTTTAAAGTACCACAGCTATTACACCTTTCAAGTTCTCAGCTTCCCAAGAAGGTGGTATATGTGCTCCTGGAGCATGCACTGCACTGGGGCTGCCTTGTGTTAATTGTTCAGCTGTCTAGCTCTTGGAGCAAAATCAAGTCGGGGTAGAAAACAGGCTCTGAGTTATCCAGATAAAGGCAGTTCTGGACATGTAAGGAAGCAATGCATAAGGTACATAAGGAACTGTAATATCAAACAAGAAGATTCCTAGGTGAAAACTGGCAGCACCTTCCACTCTTTTTTTTTTTTTTTAAATAGAGTTTTTGCCTCAGAAGCCTCCCTTTACCCAGGTCTTTCTTCTCACTAGCTTTCATGCTAAGCTAGTTAAGATGATACTTAAATTCCGAGGCACATGAACAAGAGCCATCAGCACAGTCATTAGAGGAACACCTGAGGAAAAGTATAGCACCAAGAGAAGGAGCAGCAGTTTGAATCCCTGGCACTGTTTCTGTTCTGCTGATTTGGTAAAGGTTTGGTCTCCTGTGGTCCTGCCATCCAGCAGAACTCAGTACCTCAAAGTTTTCCAGCCTCCTGACAGCAGCAGGTTAGGTACTGAGCAACTCTTCCTAATGAATAAGTATTTCCTTTCTATTTCAAACAAAATTCTTATCTTTTAACCTGACCCTTGGAAAATTAATTGAATCCCCATCTGTTACAGAGTCATATAGAATTACAATATTTTTGCATGCTTTTAAAAAATGTCTTCTAAACTGTACCTCCAGTTTTAAAACTAGTATTTGATACATAGGCATACTCAGCCCATAGTACTCAGCCAAAAGGGATAGAGCAGTTTACTCTATGAGATGACATTTTAGAAATTTTGATGTGCTATTATCATATTACTCTGAAAGAAATCTTGTGCATACTCAAATAGCTTTATGCAACTGGACCGCATGAACAGCCTGAAGTCTACTGTCATGCTTAAAGTTTGTCATACTCAGAGCTGACCTCGCAGTGAAATTCAAAATCAGAAGATTTAGAGAGCTTTGAACAGCCCTCATATAAATCACACAAGCCTCTCAAACTCTGTAACATGCATTGCTTGCTCAGGAAGCTAAAGTGTTTATTTAAAGCTGCATGTACGTACATGAAAAATTCAGACCACATTAAATACCCTATTTCATATCCTGCTTTGCTAATCAGTTATCTATCTTGGATAAAAATAACTGTTGATTTACTTGTTGAACTTAAGACATTCCAGACTGAAGCTAATACCACAAGTAATACAAAATATGAAGGACAAAATAAGCAGACTTGAAAAAAAAGTGCTCAAGACTTTGCATTTGCTTCTCAAAATTAGTCATGCAGAAAGTGGTCTGATTCTCGAACCATGTTTTTCCTACTCCTAGCCAAATCAACAATTTGCATTATTCCTAGCATTCAGCATGTGAAGCAGAGCACACAGATGTATGCCTGTCAGCTTTTCCAGTGCAACACACAAATATTTTCCTTCCACAGAACTAGGTCCTTGACTCAGTGTCTTAGCAAGCAGACGTTATTCATTATAACACAACACAGATGTAATTCAGATTTCATTTACATTACTTTCATTCAATGAGTCAAGCTGCACATTTAGATGAACAGAATTCCATGTCCATAATACGTTTTATGGAAAAGAATGGAAAATTACAGAGGTTTTTTAAGAGTTACAGAGATGGGTTTCGCAGCATGCCTAACCAAACTGCACCTCATTGAAAGGCCCTAATAATGCTCTTTATGTGTATTTCTAACAGTACTGTGACATACTCATCATAATGTTGGAGATAAAAGTGTGTCACCCCACACAGCCTTTGCTATCATAGTGTAAACAACAAAGTTATTTCCTTTCCCTTTTCTCAAGACCATTGAATAGTCTGAGTGGGAAAATATTTTAGTTTATAAAAACAAGAGGAGAATTAGTAGTGAAATTATAAAGTATAAAATCTAAATCAATTTTTGTTTTGCTAGGTAAAATTCCTTATATCCAGCAGAAGACTGGGTTTAGTAATGTTTATATTCCTCCTTGTAACTTCTACAGCATAACTATCATATAGTGGGTTTAAGGTATTTCCAGCCATGGCTTTGGATAAAACTGGAACTTCAGCTCTATTAAAGTCAAAGTAAACACCACCCCTACCCTCTGCTATTATTTGGGTTTGATTCAATCTGCCTTTAATCAAGGTCTCCTTGAACTACAAGACCTTAAGCAAAGTTGGAAAATCTGAATTAATTCATGAGGATTTGTGCCTAACATGACATCAGTATGTAACATAAAACAATTCACTTTCAGTGAATTTTATAATATTTCTGTGCTTCCACTTGCAAGTATGAGGATCAACATTCCTATGATGAAAGATATAAAAGCAATAGGATTTTAAAATGACACTCCAAAACAGTTCTGAGAAGACAGACTACAGAACCCAACATCAACATTAAGATGTGCACAACTGGGAGCAATGTGAGGCACAGCTGTTCCAGAAGGCACAGGAAGACTCATCACTTCTTTGGACTTCAGCTAAAGCTCCCTGAGCCTCGTGGCTCAAGGTGCTGCATATCATCTGTAAAACAGCAACCACCACAGATGGTTAAGACTATCTGAGAGTCTTTGTGCTATGAAAGACTCCTACTACTTCCAGCAATGAATTTGGAGGCATCTCAGCTGTGCTGCATCTCCCAAAGCAGCTGCTTGCTCTCCACCTCCTGCCTCTACTGAAGGTGACAGGTCTGACTCTAAGCTGCCCCCAAAGCATATTCCCACCCTCCAGCACATCAGGGCTCCCACAGTGCACAGAGCTCCCTCTGAGATAGGTACAGTACCACGGCAAACTTCCCTATGCTTTAAGACAAACTGCAATTTTTATTCTATTTCATGCAATACAGATCCATGGAATTTCAGGAGGGAATGGAGGCCCAGAACAGTTCCATAAACACCACAGCACTAAATTTTACTTTTCTGAAACACAAAATAGGATTTTCTTCTGGGTGAGGATCAGGCAGTGTCAAGTGTTCACCAGTACACCAGGTGTCTCTCAGACTCAGTAACTATTGTGTAGCTGCTATACTCAGGCTGTAGGAAATGCAACCCTGAGGTCAAGCATTTCCACCTAAGTATCAAAGTTACTTCATTTAAACTAAAGTGAATGATTTCAATCTCCTTATGCCAAGGACAATAGCTGAAAGTTAAAAAATTTGAGTGGTTGTTCAAAATCGTTCTGAAGAGTGAAAACCTGCCACAGGTTATCACCTTCAACCGTGAGCAAATGCGAGCAATGTGTACAATGTACCAGATGTTCCCCTTCAGGTGGTCCAGGTGAGGGGAAGGCAGGATTTAACCAAATGTTCTTTACACCTGGAGGCTGCAGATGCTGTGAATCGTCTCAAGAACAGCATGTGCCACAAATGAGAAGGATCAGTATTATTCCCAGGAGGGATTTGGGTGGCTCATCCTATCAGCAAGGATGTGGAAATTGTGTAGAGAAAATGGAAACACCACACTATTAAGGAGAGATAGTAACTCAGATGTGGGGAAGCACCTGAGTTGCAAATCCATATTTCATCATAACTATAGGCCAGTGAACAATATACAACATTTCCTACTGGAGCCCAGCTCATAAATGTAAGTGAATGGGTAAAATAACCAAACCCACAACTAAAATTCCCCAAGGTTCACAGTAAAATAGGCTAATTACTGAATTTATTACTACTATTAAAAAAATATCTTTAAAGTGATCTTATACCACTTTTCACATAGAGGCACTCTATTCAATCTTCGTTGCCTATTTTAACTGTGTTAATATGAAAAGTTCTGGTTATCTAAACAGAGACAGTCATCCATAAGATGCTAAAAATGACTGCATGGAGTCCTTACATTTTGCCTTAAGTAAGCAAAAGTAAATTAACTCTTCAAGACATAGAATTTTTGCATTAAACTTCCATATTTGAATAATGTTCAACACCACGACTGTCCAAGCTGCAGACAGTGTAATGTGTGCAATTTAGTCACATATAGCTAGTTTAATGTATGAAAAACAAATCCTGCACAGCAAAACCCTGTGCTAATGCCCCTCAGGATCTCAATTAGACTATCAATCCCATCTCCACTGGTATCTTAACATTCATTTAAATACTCAGAGATTGAGAAGTTAACAAAGAAGGTCCATAACTGGTAAGACCTGCCTAAATCAGCCCTGAGTCTTTGCATAAAATTTGCTATCTTTGAAATCATAAGAAAAGAAAACTTAAGAGCTACATTTTCACAGACTAAGGTGCAACCCTCTCAACACTAAATGTTATTTTCAAAGGAAAGATTTGATGTAAAGTTATTCTTCAGTCTTCCCTGGCAGATATTTTCTAGCGTAAGTTTATAGTCCAGCCTTATGGACTGGCAAGCAAATGTTAAGCATGCTGTTACCTTTTGAGGTTTAACTTAAAAGGCCTAGTAGAAAGAATATTTTCTTCCTTCAGAACTGTTATCTCTCATCAGACAGCTTCTGCAAACATTAAAAAGTGATGGCAGAAGTTCCAAACCTAGATTGTGTTACTTCTCCTTCTGCAACTAATCAGTCTGTGGATTAGTCATAAACCGTAGGGGATCCTCTGTCACTCCAGAAATCTGCATGTCCCGGAATGTCTTTGGAGATTTTTAATTATAAAAATTAACCAAGCTTTAGATTTCTGAATTTTTGCTTACTGAAGTAATGTGGGTTAAGTGGTAACAATCTGCCTTTTTGTGGGAGGTTGCCTTTTCATTTCATTTCATTCATGAAGATACATCACTCTCCTGTTGTACTCTAGCAGAAACTGTACTTGGCCAGTGGCTCACAGCTAAACACTATATTCAAGATACTAAAAACCCAGGGAAAAATAGCCTTCCATCCTACCACAAAACTTCTGTATCAGATCAAAACTCCAACTATTCTGACTTCCATCTCCCGTGTCACTTGCTTCCAAGAAAAGCATAAAGAATTCTTGCAGAACAGCTACAGAATAACAAACCATCAAATTAATCTCTCCTCTTGATTTGACATTGCCAAAGCTTTGTTTATATACAACTGTATATAATTCCTTCCAAACCTTGTTTCTTGTTGTGCTGTATTGTAAATGTTTTGACAGCTGTAATTTACTTCCAAGATTGTCAGTTAAAGTCTGAAAAGTTTACCATCCTTCAGTAGGTTTTTTCCTGAAATTTTAAGAAGAATATTTTGGAAGCAAATAAAAAAAATATAAATTCAGCATACTGAAAACTGTCTATGACAAAAGGTCATTAGTAGCCCTTTCTGCATGCCATGCATATATAGCTGAACAGAATGGAAGTGAGTACTCAACTTCCATGTCAAACACGGCCTGTTACTACATTTAACAGAGTAATCAATTCACTAAGAGCCTACTTTCAGTAATTTATATATAATCGATCTTTACATGTGTTTCTGGAATGCTTAGAGCATTAACAGTTTAACAGTAGAAAGGGGAAAAATACGAATATTTTTATTTTTGTGACTATATCAGATGATTGTCTGTAAAAACATAACATTAAACAACCCACTAAAAGTCACAGGTATCCTTCTTTCAACTGCTTCTCTTCTATTGCAACAAGCAAAGCAAGCATGTTGGTTTTAACTCCATTATAGTTATCCACCCCAGTTATATTTACACTGCCTTCAGGGGGTACTCTAAAGGGGGCTCTGTCCTGCCACTTACACTAAAGATGTTGGGCTCCATGGTGTCATTTTTCAGCCTACTTGTATGTACAAATTCTTATTTTCTCAGTTGCAATACTCTTTTACATTGACTTTGTGGAGACGAGTGAGTAGATTTGGTATACAGGCATGCCAAACACCATGAAATTTGATGAAAGAAAATTCAATTCCTTCAAATTCTCCTGCATTAAATATAGGATGAAATTTACGTACCAAATGAAGGGATAAAAAAATTAACTAGTTGCAGACTACAATAGTGTATATCTACATTTCCATGTGAAACTGAAGCACACACTGACTCAACTATTGTGCTTTTTGGAGTCTCAACAAAAAGTATTGATTATAGCTGTGAGAATTACACACCTGCATCTTTCAAACAGACGCCTCCTAAAAGTTGTACCACTAATTTTGTCAGAGAAACGTTTGGGCCAAGGACTCACACAGCAGAAAGATAATTTGATACCTGAGAGAAAGGAAAGGGTGCAATATTCTCAGCAGAATATCCTCTCACAGAACTGCAGACCTCAAAGGGAAAGCACACTGAGCTCCTGATACTCATCTTGAGTCTGAACTGAATGGGCCTCACTGCTTAAAATTGTTTGAAGCTGCAAAAACATATGGACAGACATATTAAAGAGACACTGTACACCGAGAACTTGACATTTTTGCAGACTGTATTGCAAACCTTTACTATTTTAAAATAAACACTGATTAAATTTCTGATGGATTTTCCTTCATTCAGAAAGAAATCTGAATAATCTGAAGTAGTTAGAGATTGGTATGAAGAGGATGACTCACTGCAATGGCATAATGGTTAGCAACTGTCATTTTGGAGCTCTGAAGATCCTAGTGATAGGGATCTGAGTGCTACTTGGCTTTTCTTTCAACATAAACAGATGGAATACAATACAACATGTTTGGATTTACTCTTGCTAAAACACAGTTTCTCTCTTTAGAAACCTTTTCCCATTGGATGACAGTCTTCTTTCTGTTCCCATGCTTTGGCCTTTCTTTTCTTAGGTTGCTTCATTGATTTTTTTAAAAATTAATTTATTTTCCATCAAATTCCTTTTTTTCCTCTTTAATACTAAAATGCTTTAAACAATCTCCTGATCTGCTAACCTGGTCTCTACTTATTCCAACATTTTTTTTTGCCATGCTCCTTAGGTTAAAATGAAGTTTTAAGGAAAGAGTTTAGAAAAGCAAGGAATATACAAAAGAGCCCACAAAAAACACAGTCCCACTTTGATCATGGTACCCACAGAAACCAAGAGTATGCAACAGTAGAGACTGAGGAGGAGCAAGTACCATTCCTTTTTCTCCCCTAGTGATTCTTAGAGGTTCTACATTTGAGATGTCCCTTCTCTTATTTTCTAAGTTTAGCATTCATACCCTCTTCTCAATCTCTCAAAACACTCTTATTTCATAGAAAACTATTGTGCACGCCTCATTTAAAAGTTATGCCAACGCTTTCATCTGCATGTTGTGTTTTTTCCCTTGTTTCCCTGTACTTCAGAATAAAACATCTCCTTTCCACAAGTGTGAACAGAACTTAGGTGGCCTGCCAGAAAAATTCTAAGTTAAGTAGGTCTGGATCCACTAGTAAAAAGGAAAAAACACTCATAATAGCTTGGTGATTGCTTTCTTTTTTCTTTAGTGAACTTGTTCTCCTTCAAATCCAAAGAATACCTATTTATCTACATAATTTGCTATAAGTTATGATTGCTGTCACAGTAGATTATGAGAACTTTCATCTCTAAAAGGAAAGCAGATGAATTCTGAACAGTGTTTCTTCTTTGCCATGTGACACAGAAATTGTTTCTCTCAAGAATTCTAAGATATTATTTTAATGATTAAACAAAAATCCTGCCTTTAAAAAAAATTATTTATTTTATTAAGCATTCTTGATACTCTTCAAATTTACCTAAAAAAACCTGGGGTCCCTGATAGAATTTTTGAAACAAATTTTATTCAATGTTTACATAAAATGACTGAAAGTTAAACATGAGGGTGAAATCAATCACCCACACTGGCCAATGGGTCAGTTCCGTTGACCTTAGGGGAGTATGATATGCTCTAAAAATTGGCATTTTAGGGAAAAAAAAATTAGCTTTTAAGAAGATTAATTAGATTTTAGAATAAAATGAATGGATAGAAACGATAACGTCCTCTTCTAAAAAGGCAGATATTCTCCTTTACATGTGAATGCTTCATGGTGAAAACCCTTAAATACATTTCTATTGATAAATTATGGCCCCAATGAAACAGTAGATTAGATGTAAAAGAAAGAAAAACTGAGTCCCTATGGACAGATAAAAGTTTATATTGCAGAAGAGCTGCATGTCTGGTACAGTAGTATTTCTTTATCAGGTTGAGATATTGCTAAACTGATGCTTCATTTTGGGTTATTTTTATCCCCTCCCATGTCCCCTCCTACTTGGCTTTTTTTTTAGAAACTTTAGGTACATTTCCCATTTTAAGATCATGTTAAGTCATCCAAAACTGGCAGGACTTAAGCATAACTATTCTATTTAACTACATTCAAAATAATTCCAAATATTTCTAATTTTACATTTTTAAAATATTGCCATTGCTCTTAGCATTAATGTTTTACAGAAATATCTTCCAAGTGAAGTAGATTTTTACAATTAACATCTATTAATAGGAACAATTATGCTCCCTAAACTCATTTGTGGAACAGCCCCTAGTAGAAAATAAGAATTAGAATGCATGACAGTATTAAACAAGAATTCCAATGTAGCCTTGTTGTGCTCTGCCTATTTTAGGACTTATCTATTTTCATAGCTGTTTAAAAATAAACACTGCTTGTTTACTATAATAGAGAAAAATAGAGCAACCCAGAATAAAACAAAGATAATAAAAAAGGCTGGATAGTTCATATTTAAAAGTGTACCTCTGGCACGCCAACATCTGTAGAGTTGGGTTTTCTTTTCCAAATTCCAACTGGCCATGCTGGAGGAGCATATCAATGTAGCATCTTACAGAGGATTACTCAGAGCCATGGAAATCACACCAGGTAGGACAGAACCAACCAACCATCCATTAGATCTTTGCACTCTTGATACCTACTCACGTATATCATATTATCTACTTATATATCAACTTATGGTTGCTTCTTATACTTGTAAAGATTTATGTGGTTCAGGCTGCCCAGTAGACAGCTGGGATTCAATTTTTCTTTTCCTTCATTTAATTTCTAAGCATCACTGACAGCATTCTCATAAGCTTTTGTGATTAGAGGGACCAAGATTGGTCTCTGGTTTTGCCAAAGTACTCAGATTTCTTTCTTTGCCCACATATCGCTTTTTTGGCCCCCTCTTTCCATCTAAGGGTGTTATAGACCACTAAGACTCTAAAATTTTATACTGTAGTTTCCTGATGAAAAACTTAATGCTCTGTGATTACTACTGTAATTTTATTTTACTAGTTATGCAATTTTATTTTTTTTTGGTAGCAATTTGCAACTGTATGAGAAGATTTCTGCATATCCAAATGTCTGCAGAAAATGAAGGGACTATCTGAGGGGAGCAAGGCCTGAATTCCAAAGACAAGTACTACAACAAATGAAATGGAAACAGAGGTTGTAAACATCTCATTTTCCCTTGGTTCATGCCTGCACAGCACTTATGTATAACGCTAATATGAACCATGCTAATGCATATGTGTTTGTAAGACCAGCCCTTTGGAAAAAATGCAACATTCCTAAAGGTCCATTATCAGAAATGAGCTCACCACAGGAATACTTCAGCTGCTTTTAGCTTAGGGAGGAATGGCCAGAGCATGGCTTTGATAAGATAGTTCTGAAAAGATGACTAATCATCACCAGCACCAATCTTTATTCTTAGTTGGATTAAATGAATTGCTACCTGCTTCCATCCCTTCCTCGGTTCAAGAACTCTTTTTTCCCCTAAGGTCTGGGGCTTTGCACAGTTATCACAGATCCATTACATTTACATCATTTTTCCTTTCCTGCACGCCAAATAAATGGAAATTTGGATTCCTTCTTATACAATATCTCCCCCAGCTGCCATTTATGAATCTTTTTCAGAAGACCTGTGTATGTTTGCTTTGAAATCATTATTTTCTCCTAAATTCCCATTAGACTTTCCCTCAGATCAACATATTGTAATTTTCATTTTTGTCAAAGCTATGCCAGTTTGATCATCCTTTGGAAAATTCATGTTGCTGTAAATTCTTTGACTATTTTTTACAAACTTAGATAGTGGCAAATTTTGAAAACCTAACCCATTCCACTAATTTTGTACTGTGTCATTTGATGAACTTGCATGAGATGTTTCTACAGATTGTATTTACCAATGTTCCCATTTAGTCTAAAGATTGTCATTCTAGTATTATTTACTTTTTACATTTGCTTTCCCTTCACTCTGTGTCTCCCCTCAGCACTGTATGTGCCAAGTGTATTCTACACTTGCAGAAAGGTTGTGAGGCCTGCCAAAGTCTAAACGAGAAGGCAATGACATTAGCCTTCTACATTTATGGTTTTTTGGGAAAGTTGAAAATATCTATTTATTTTAATCACAGCTGATTAATTCTAATATAGGATCAAAGAGCTAAACTGAGTGACACAGACACATAGAGAAGACACGAATCTGCAGGCACCTGTATCCATCTGACTGGCTGTCCTGATCATGGTTGCATGGTCCTGCTGCCTCTCAACTCTCCAGAGCCTTGCTGACAAGGCGTGAGTCTTTCTTGACTTAGTTCAACGTGCAACTAGCTTGTGAAAAATCTCAGAGGAGGGATTTCTTGGAAATCGGGATGAGAGTAGAAGCACAGCAGCCAAGAGTCAAACTGACCTAGCTTTAAAAACCTTGCATTTTACATGTGAAGAGGCTGTGTGAGGTCAGCCCTGTGCTGTCTGTCAGCTGGAAGTAAAGCACCATCAATCCACCAAGTGAACAGATCTCATAGGTGCTCCATGTCTAGCTCTATCTAAAACTAAAATGACTCTGTTTAAGTCACTCATAGTTTTTAATTTTTATTTTGTAACCTAATATGTTCTGCATCCCATAAATAGAGCTCCTACCATTTATAATATGTTGTAACAGAACTCCACAGAAAGAATTTTAAGCAAGAGAAGATTTTGCTGTTTGTGATATTTTGCAATCTCCACTAACTTTAATGACACTGTGTTGTTTCTTAGCAGCATATGTGTTATGTAAAGAATGCATTTCTGCATTTTATGCTTCCTTTTTGGAAACTATTACAAGCAGCCAGTGGATGCAAAAAGCACTCTCTCTTGACCAGAGGACTAATTGTTATTGATGGACTACTGGAGGAAGCCAAATTCAGACCTGGATTATTCTTCGCCGTACCTGAACCAGCCTTTTTTTCTTTCATTCTTTAAATATCTCAAATGACAAACCTTCCATCACTTTCTGATGATTATTCCACCATCACTAAAAGAATCCAAACCAATGCTCTAAAAGGCTACAAAAATCAGAAGTTTTTGATTTCATCCTGAGATCAAATAATTGATTATGGATGCTCACAACACTTCCATAGCACCCATTTTATCCTTTGAGCCACCACAAAAGAATTTTCAAATTTTGGGGTTCAGCTGACCTTGTGAAGTTTAAAAGTTGAGCCCATTTCTCCTATTGTCATCCTTCAGACAAACTGCGCTCCAAGGAGCTAAATAATGGTGTGATAACTCCAAGGAATCAATCAAGAAAGCACAGTAGAATTTTTCCAAACAAGCACAAACCAAACTAATCTGGAAATGAAGCTCATTTAAATTAAAGAAATTTTTCTTCTGTGCAGCTGAGTTAGAGGGTCACTTTTTTGTAAAAAATCTCTTTGTGCATAAATACCATCTTTGTCAAGCATCTCCAGTCTACAAACATCAACACCATAAAAATGCAAAATGAACTCAATGAACATCAGATGTGTATATTTCATTTTCTTGACAGTTTTTCAAATTCTTTCTCCCTCCAGATCTTCTCACAGAGCAAGCAAGCTTTTTAAAAACAAAAGCCTCTTTTGACTCAAAGATTTTCTCTTTTATCAATTTAAAACAAAAACAACAGAAAACTCCCCATGTCCTCAGCTAAAGTCAGGTTTAAAGGCCAGTTCAAAACACATTTCCCTCTGTGGTGCTCCTCACACTGATGCTACAGTTTCTAAGGGCTGTCTGGAGCTATTTTCTCTTGTTTCACACTATGTCTGTGTGGCATTTGCTTTGCATTTTGAAGAGAGGCCTGACTAAAGCCAAAAATATCTATCAGAACTGTTCCAGCAATGCACAGCAGTACATGTGCTGGCCTTTGCCAAACTGAAGCCAGCTGTGCTGACCACGGGAGAACATTTGCAGGCTGATCTCTGCTCTGGGGAAGTGACCGCACTCCTCCCACCTGTGCCAGGACAAAATGCAGGAGTGAGCAAGGCACTTGCTGCAAACCCTCATCCAGGGTCACCCAGGTCACAGCTCTGCCTGCTTTCCTTGCAGAGCTGAAGAGGGGGCAGCTCCCACTGGGAGTGGTGAGGAAAAAACTCTCCACAATGTGATGTGAATGCACAGAAGTTTTATGGAGCTCCCTTGGCAAAGGTCAGGCAGCTGTGCTCACATGCACTCCTTCCCGTAGTTAGGGCTTATTTTCATTTTTTCTGAAGAGCTATATGAGTGACTTAGAATATCAGTTTTCAGCTTACTGTCAAAGTAGGATAATTCAAAGAGCAGCTGCCAGCAGTTTTACTTCATACTGGCCCACTCCTAATCACTTTGTCATACCAATCTTCAAGAAATGTTTCAGCCAAGAACTTCAGGCCCAAACCTGTTGGCTTAAGCTACTTCAAAGGCGATTTACATTTGTTTTTACACAATGGCTTCTGCAAAAAATTGTGTTTCCTAACATGATTTTTCTTCATAAATATATTCCAGTCTGCATCACCTTTGCACTGAGTTTCAATGGATTGATTAATAGGTGGCGAGTGATGCCTGGCCACAGCAGCCAATGGCTGTGCAGAGCTGCGAGTTAAACTTGAAGGGTCTTGTTTATTAGAATTTTAATCATTAGCCAACACTCTCAGAAGCTCTAATTTACATAAATTAGAAGTATCCATATGGCACTGCACAGTTTCTTGAACACTCATAACTGCTTATATCAAGGATATTTTCCTGACGATGTAGCAGTGGAAAGTAAAATGCATTTACGACACTGATGCAGAAGTACAGGTACTGCCCTGCACACAGGCTCACAAACACATACACACACCTCAGACCATACTGGTAACATCATCTTTGCTAACACATTTGCACCAGGAGTGTCACAACACAGTTCCACTTCTGGAAGTTTGTACAGTTCTAGCTACTTAAGTAGAAATCATCCAAGACCAAACTCTCACACTAGTATGGAAACATAATAAGAAACAATCTTGGACAAAACACTTCTTTCACTTCTGAAAATGAAGCAAAGGAGAGGAATAATGCTTATTTTTTGAAAGCCTTTCATGTCACCAAACTAAGGAACACAGTGTGGGAATTTGACAGGACATGGCCTAACATATTTCACTTCTCTTGTGAAAACCCACCAAAGATTTCTGAACACAGAAACATTTCAAACACTAAACCTGCACATGGTTATTAGGGTTTACTTCATTGTCATTACTCCAGAGACTCTATCTGTCCTGTGATCTGGCCAAGGATCCAGCAGGGATCCTCTGCAACCTGAGCTGCGGGTTGCACTGGTCTCTGCAAAGTCATGGCACTGCAATGAAGTTCTCTCACTCCGTATTTTCAGTTATTCATATTAATCATTGAACTGTCATTCCTAGTAGATTGTTATAATCCTTATTAAACTGTTATCAACACCTCTTCAAGCAACGTGGTGCTCAGCATGGCCTGACTGATCTTAATCTGTGCAAAGCCTGGTGAAGAGGGTTCCCATATGCTTGAAAATCCCTGTTGCACCAAGAGAACGTGAACTACTGAAAACATAAGCGTGGCCCTTGATGGTTCTGTGCTCTCTTCTTCAGGAAAGTATGGGAAGATTTACAGAGACCATCTGGACCTAGTTTTGTTCTTATCAAGTAGTAGAGGCTTGTGGGCTTTTTTTTTTTTTCTTTCTTTCCAGTTCTCTCTGAGTGACTCATCCACTAATGTTGTTTAGCCACAGCTTTTTGTCTTTGCCAGAATGTGTTTCCACTGAGCAATGGATGAATGGAGGGGGAGTGGGACGGAAGAAGAGCTTAATTGCATCTCCAGCTTTGTATGTTTTCTGCAACAAACCTCACTGTTTTAATAATAGTTATATCAAAGCACCTTCATTTAGCTCTTCTAAATAATATTTGCCCAGGTTTCAAAAGCCATGGAGATCATTCACGAAATACAGAAATGGGTCAAGACAGAATTGGGTCAAGCAAAGTTACTTAAGTAAAAGGGACTACACCTTACTGAGAAATTTTCTGGGAGAGAATTCATTAGGAAAAAGGAATGGATAAAATTTGAAATTCCAACACCTTGAGGAAGTCACACTTGATGAGAGTCACAGGAAGAAAGTTTTGGATGAAAATGCACAGGAAGGGAAGAGGAATTACAAATTAAATAAAAAGTGACCAAGTTAAAGTTAGAAGACATTTACTCAGTAGAAAATACTAAATACTGTATTAATGGAAAAACTCTCTCATATTCATACATCAGAAGTCAAAATGGCTCATCATCATCATCAGATTTCAGTCACTCCTCAAAGCTGAAACATCTCCATAGTTAATAAAATATCTTTTGTAAAAATAACAGTAAAGACCTAGGAGATGGAAAAAAAATATTAAGGCAATTTATACTGTATCTCATAAACAACCTATATAAAAGGCTAAAAACATACTCTAAATGGTAACTAAAAATTATAAATAACTGTGTAAAAATTATAAATTACTGATGTCAACTACCACTACGCAGGATATTGCAAAGGAAGGAAAGTTTGAAGTGCTTAAGAATTTTCTTAGAGAGATAAAGAAATCACTCATTCCTACAATGTATCAGTTTGGTTTGTCCTGAAAATGAGGCCACTGATGTGCAGAGACAGGATGTAGCATCCTCAGCAGAGGTTTTTACAAGGTAAATACCTCAGCTACCTTCCCAGTATGCAGTGAGTCACAGATGGGTATGGATGCAATGTTTGACTATATTGATAGAGCAGCAAACGACTCAGGGAGCACTGTGAGTAATTCCACACTGCTGAACAGTTGATCCAAAACCTGTATTATTTGCATTTAAAAAATAATTAATAAAAAGCCCATAGAACATAATACAAAATTTTTCTTGTCAAGCTTGACAGCAAACACAAGTCAATGCTACCAGGCCAAGATATTCCAAACTACCTGATCATTTCAGTTGCACAAGCTGACATGAATAAAAGACATAATTCACGGGAGCTGCTGCTTACCAACCTCCTTAAGATCAAATTGTGTAAGATATGAATTTGATTTTCCTTTTTTTCTGTATTTTTACACACGTACACAACACACAACAAAAAACCCAAACCAGCCAACCAAAAAAACCCAACAACCAAAAAAGCCAACAAAAAACATGCCTGAACACTTTGCAGCAGTCATGGAACTGTTTTGGAGAAAACTGTAATTAAGTCAGCCATTTGATTCAGAAGTTTGAAAATTAACACCTTTTTGAACAATTCCCACTACTACTACTGTACCATTTATGTTGTGATACAAGACTGATATGTTATGAGAGAAAAATCACTCTGCAGGGTAAAGTAGAATTCTTTTAAGCCAGATATCCCTGTAGCTGGCTCTTTTGTGCTTTCAAGGGGAGTTTCTAACTAACAGATGGCAGTAATTTAATAAAAGGCATGTGACTGGGCTGATAAAAGGAACTGGCTGTATCTGCAGTTGACAAAGGATCCTATGAAACCACAAATTCTGTGCCTGCGAAGAGCTCTGCCCTGCACCAGCCATGCTTGCCTGACTGTCCCTGCTGCCAATCACTTTATGTCATCACCAGGACCTCATTTAGCTTGGCATGTACTGGGGACATGTATTGGAAACTCTTGGAGAGCTGACTGTTCCTCTTGGCAAACTTTATGCTACCACTACCACCAAAATGTGAAACACGCTGTTTAAATTATATACTCACATACAAAACTGGTGGGACTAAACTGATCACTCTGCTGGGAGTAGGTCTGAGAGCACAGTTTTGGGGACAAGAGAGCTTTACTGGTGACCAAACCTCTGAGAACTGCAAAGCTGTCTGCACAGGAAAGTGCTATTCAGGAGGAGTGTTGCATTTTTTGAGATAATAAGTTCTCTTTAAATTATTAGGACCTAACAGGCTCACTGACAATGGAAGGGTTAGAACCCTTGCTTGGTGTAGCAGCTGTTCCTAGGAATGACTTGTTATTCAGCTGCATGATGACTCTGCCAGGGTCACAGCACACATTTTTTAATCCAAAGACTGTGGCCTAGTACACTGCAGCTGGCTTGAGAACATATCTTCTACCGCAATTGCAAAGAAGGAAAATCGTCCTCACTTTGGCTGAAGCCTGTAAAACGTTGGCTCCAGATAACTTGCCTTGCTTGGATCAAAATTGTGCTTCACTTTTACAAAATTTGTTTAGAAATGTACAAAATTTTTCAGGCAAAACTACAGTGTCCTGCAGCTCTATTTGTACACAGCATCAAATTGAGGCCTCCCTCATTTTGGGACGCAGATATCATACAGGCATGTAGAGGCTGCCTGAATATCCATAGGTACACAGAATTCACCTTAGGCATTGTCAGGAGGTAAAACTTCAGCTACTGCCATGGTGAAAAAGCACAAATAGATAGTATTGCTCAGCCACTGTGGTGGCCAAATGTACAGAGATGGGTGAATTGTTTTAGTTTCTCCCTGTTTCAATAAATCATCTTTTCTAGTTCTGACATCTCCCTCCATATTTTTGTGGACAGATTTTTTTTTTTAGTTATTATATATACTATTGTTCTGTACAAAGATTATTACTAGATTTGTCATTCTTACAAGCTCCTATATTTAAGTATAATTTTAAATGACCCATACTTACACAGCCTTTTTAAAATTGTACGAGTAATATGCAAACTTTTTAAAAAATTTGTTTCCCTGCCTTTGGCTGCTTTGAAAGGAATATTTGTCAGTGTTTTTTGACATGAAGTGCTACAGTGAGGCAACTTTTTCCTCTTAGAAAATGTTATTTTCAGACAGGTTTTGATCGTATTCTACAGATGAGGCTTACATAACTACACTATTCATTTTAGGGGTAGGTAAACAAGAAAGTTGAAACTCACTTTGTCTACCCATGCCAGATACAGTAGTAAAATATTTTATATATACATACAAGTGACATGTTTTTGACAGAATGGTTCCTCAAAGAAGGAGATTTGGCCTTTGAGCAAGAGCTACATTAAGGGGTTTCAGAGATTTTCTTTTCACTGATTGACTCATTGGAAAACCACCACTCAATCTGACTGACCAGCCAGTATAAAGAAAGCTGTATTTTTTAAAAATATAACATAACCTTTTCCATAAAACTGTACTAAATAATTTAAGTCCCAATAAATAACAACTTTAGCTGCCTCTCTCTATTTGTTCCTGATAAGAACCAGTACAAAGTCTCTTGCATCTGAAACACAAAATCCATCTGCTTTCATTGCTGCTGCTGACTCACCAAGAAATGGCTCCCAAGAGGAACAACTGTAACACAGGGAGTCAGGAGTGGGCAGGGTAATCAGGGAAGATCACTGTTGGGATGTGATTGCTGTACTCCATGTACTCTCACATTAAAAGGAAGACAATGTTTTACTAGCTGCAAGCACCTTGCCAACAGATCGTTTGTAAGGTTTTGTGCCACTGCTTAGGAACTGCTCAACTACAAAGCCTGTGCTTAATCCCACAGGCATAAATCCTAAGGCCTCAGGTAAGTATTTGCTGGTTTTGGCAAATTTGTAGTGGTTTGAAATAAGAGGTTCGCAAAACAGTCTTCTGAGATTCAGAACATGTTTAAAAATGCAACCAGCTGAAAAGTTGCCGAGTGTCCTTTCTGCACAGGCTGTTCTTATGGATGAAAGTCAGCCACTGCGCCAAATGCCACCCAAGGCATGTCCTGCAAAGGTGCTCCATCCTCCCACTGTGTTCTCAGGCATCACTTGACCACCATCATTTGGTGTCTGCACAAAACAGAAAGGCTGCAGTTGCATCTGTCTTCAATGACCTCTCCATCATACAAGAATATTGGAGAAAAGAAAGTTAAATTCACCTGTTTTTAAACATATTTGTAATGGTTATCAGCATATGCTTAAATCAGCTCATTGTAGTTGAACATAAGAAATCACATATATCTTTGTCAATTATTTATGCTTATCATTCACACAGTGATGAAATTCTGCAGACTGTCAGTTATGGGGCTAGATCAAATTTAGGCAAATCATAGCCAGCAGACTGTTATTACCAGAGGTGGACACAATGAACTCTTTGTGTTGTTACTTCATGTGGAGGGTGGAGCATCAGGTTCATTCTGGTGAATATAAATACCTTCTCCTGTGGTCCAATGCCCAGACATAAAATCTATCTGTGCATTTTATGTAGGGAGGCAGATTTTGTGGCTTAGGAGAAACAGAAGTTCTTTGGGGGTAAAGTGGCTTTATATTTAAATTTATATTTAATCCCTCAAAATTTTCAAAACCCAGAAAAACCTAGTACTTAGTTCCAAAACTGGATGTTTAAAAATAGGAATAAAAATTAATTAGATCTTCATTTAGAAAGGAAATTCACAAATATACACATTTTCCTCTCTAATTTTGTCCATATTTAGGACTCCAGGTCATTAGATTAGTTAGGACCACATTGCTATGGCTTGAAAATGTATAAGTACAGGTCTTAGAAGAAAAAGAGGGTGATGACATAGGAGACTGGTTAATACTATTACCATATTCTGAGACCTTTAAAGAAATAAAAATTTAAGTACAGTACCCTACATGAATAAAAGTTGCTGCTGGCATAGACAGAACACAAGAGGTGAAATAACAATACCATCCTGAAAATTTCAGGGCATAGATTCATATAACTGAGAATTCCAATATAAGTGAACAATATCAGTTTCAACAAAATACAGCAATGTCTATTCTGCACAAATCTGAGACACAGAAACAACTCATATCTCCCCAAATATTTAAATTATATTTTTTTCCTCTATGATCCTTCTGTTTTGCTTCTTGGAGAATGCATCCCCTACAGTAACTGCACAATTAGAAGGTGCTTTCAAGAACTTTTGGAAAACTCTGTTCATTCATTCAAAAAAAAACCAAATACAATGCAGTTACCACATTGCAGACAACCCATTACATCAAAAGGGAAAGTCTGAAGCAAGAAGCTGAATTCCCTAAAGAATTACTGGAAAACACACAAACCAGCCATATGCCCATTTGGGATGTGAAAGGGTTTTCAGTCCTTTCTACTGCCAGAAAGGGAGTATCTGACAGAACGAATGAGGTGTTCCCTAGCAAAGACAACCACAGTTAATCACTAAAATATTTTCCTGACTATGAAATAATAATGTGGTTTTCAAATATCCAACTGATAATGTTAATAACAGATTTCTATTTGGAATATGCATGTTTTTCATGGGAACAAGCAGAATAATTCTGCATAGATCTTTAATTTTATAGCACAGATATTTATATCTATATCTATCTATCTATATATATCAGCTTCACAGAAATACATCAACATTACTTGAAATTTTTTGGAAAAATAATTCATATCTAAGATCCTGTAAGCTCACAAGAAGATGTTAAAACATAGCTTGACTGGGCAAAAAATCTTTCTACAGCATGGTTTGAGCAAACAGAATGTGCTGCCTTCAGACACAGAAGGCATAAGCTGCTAATAGCAATTTAGCCTTTTACACACTTGATACCATCCCAGTTGTGTCTTGGTATTCCTCTCATTGTCATCCTTGCCATTTGTCTGCTCCATTCCTTTTCTGTCCCCAAAGTCTGACCTGGCCCTAATGGTTTTAGCGAGAGCTTTGCCACTGAATTTAGTAACCACCTGTTTTTTCTCTTTAGAATCTTTAACAATTTTAGCAACACCTTTTTGTACTACTGTTTCTAATAACTTTTCCTGCCTGTCTTACATTTCCCATTCCCAGGATCATAATTCTGGTGAAATCAAGGAATCTTCCCCCCATCTCTTTCCCTATATACTGTACATATTCTTCAATCATTACACATTTCTCCACTGTATTCACTCCGTCAATCTCAGCCCATTTGTAGCCACCTTTCTCTCTGATTATAAATAATTCTTCTCTATCTCACTGAAAGGCTTTGCAGAATCTCCAAGATGCAACTATTAACTTGTTTTTCTGTCTCAACATTGCTGACATTTGTCTTTGTCTAAATCCATCTCCCTAATGTGTTTTAGATTCAAAGTTAAGCTCCTGGTGCTTGTTTACAGAGCAGGTGGAAGACGCTGCTTCTTCATCACAGCATTTATGAAATCCTTACATTTATCTAGCAGTTTACAACTCCAGGTTGTTTACATTTCACATTAATCATCTTATTTCCCATTTTTTTTCAGAAGTCTTCATTGTTTTTGCTTAATCTGATCTTTATTTTGGCAGCTCTTCTATAAAAACTCATTGCAAGGTACTGTGAGATTTTGTTTGGTTTTGGCTGTGTCTCTACAGCTGAGCATCCCATTGGATGCATTCATAGGAATTATTACAGCATTGCAGATGAGCTTCATTTTCTTAAACATAACCCCCTTTACTGAGGTAACATTCTGTTCTTTCACAAAGTCTTAATTATGTGACCCTTAGTCTTTATTTCTGACTGTTGAAAATTACCTGTCTGATAAATACTGGAAGTGTACAGGGAAAAAGCTAACATGCCATTCTTCTTATTTCTTTCCCTCATTTTAATTCTCACATTCAATCCCTTGGGGAATATGGGGTTTCATTCTTTTTATGTTGTCATCTGCTGGGAACAAGGGAAAGTCATATTTGCTATTTTAAAAAGTCAATAAATTTATGAAACTGCAGTATTAAATCTTCTATCCATTTAGTCCATTATGGTTTCAGCCCTCCAGGAAGCCCACAGGAATAGTTGGTCTATTTTCCCAGTAAAACATTGGGCTTTGAAGTCTTGAACTTGGCTTTTATTTTAGGGCTGCAGAACATCATTTCACATTTATACAAACAAATTCAAAATGTTTACCTTCTTGGCAGCCATTCCTTCTGAACAGCTATAGCCAGAATGGGTGACTTTAAATTTAGATGCATTAAAAAATAAAAATTAAAAAAACTAAAGGTGATGTTGCTCTTTCCCCAATGCTTGACTAACTCGTAGCTGCTTTATTTCTTGACCAAAACCATAGTTTGCTTCATGTTAAAGACAACACTTCTATAGAAGATTAAATTGAATACTTTCAACAAAATTGGAGCTAGACAAATGACTCTTGGCATTCCTAAGAAACACAGGAAGAGGAGGAACCACAAACTCACTACTTCTAGCATGGAGCTGACTAACAAGCCAAACTACAACTTATTAAACCATTTCAAGCAAAAATTTGGTGCAAATCATCAGTGATGTAATTTATAAAAGTCCCTGCATCCTACACTCATAAGGAAAAGACTGTGCCACTAAGTCATTGACAAAAGAGATACAGAAAACCCGCTCCCCTTAATTAACAAACATCAGAAAAATACCTAAGTCTTGTAACAGCTTGATTTACACAACAGCCTTGATATTATCTAGCCTCAGGGTGGAAAAATTCCTTATCAAAAACCTGCTTAAATTGTGATCATGTTATCCCCATTTCCCAGCACGCTGGGGGTGTTCGCAGAGCCAGTATGATGAGGAAATATCACAGAACAATCATATTAACTTCAGTAAGCACTGTCAGCAACAAGCTCAAATACAAAATCCCTATAATTGCATCAACAGAACACTGTATCTGACTGAAGACCACCTGGCAGCAGCAGCACTTGGCAGCAGACAGCTTCTGGCCAAAGCTAGGCTCTGACAGCCACTTCAAGTGAGGGCAAAAGGGTTCATGTCAGTATTTGCTTATGTTGCCATCCCTGTGCCTGCCATGGCAGGTTTATAGATGTGGTTTAAATCTGTGAACTACTCCGTTATCATTTCTCTGTGCAGAGCTTTCAAAAAAGGACCTATTGTCCTTTTAGTAATACTACCCATCTTTTCTCCCCCAAAAGCATACACCAAAGCTTATATATAATTCATAATACTTGGTTATGCGTTAACTTGATTAGTATTGCAAAGCAACAGGGAAAAAAACATAAAATGAAATATTAAGACCAAAGGCTTCACGAATGTGTAGAGAGTGGCACAAGCTGTTTGTTATTGGCAGAGTTGTTATTTGAAATAACCTCATTTTGCCCTGGTCATTAAGACTGGTTAACATGGGGATTGGATGACTGCAGCATAATAGTGTCAAACACGTCAAAGACTATGAAGAATTTCTCAGGGTCTTCTAAAAGAAATTTTCTCATGATCTTTTGAAAGAACATCTGGACTTGCTTATGCAGAGATGTTCAGGAAAGGCTCAATTAGCTATGTGAAGCTAATGAGCACAAATTAAAGCATATTCAAAATCCAAATAGGATCATCTGCAAGGGGATTTAAGATGCAACAGCTCATGACCACTAATACTCCACCAATCACTGAGTCATCCGTAGCTGTCCTAAATATTTCCACACAAAGCAGCTGCACTAAGAGGAACTCTGTATTCCTTCTCTGGATTCTACTGATTTCTACAAAACAAGAGCTAAATTCTCATTAATTGCACTATTCAAACCACAGAATTTCACTTTTTACACTGGAAAAAATTACTCTTTCCTCCATTGTACATGAAAGATGACTCACCAAAAGTCTGCATAACACTATCCAAAAGTGGCAAGACCATGTTTATTGTTGCACTAATATAGCTGGTCCTGATCCACATCAGAACCACTTCACATATTCTCCAGCAAAGCTAAACTTCCAAAACAGGGGATAGAACAGCATTTACTTATATGAAACAACTGTTTAACAAAAGAAAAATACACATCCAAACCCACTCAAACACCAAGCTTTTTGGACTGCATTTTATGGCTTTAAGAACATTTTTTTTCTTGTGTTTCTCAGCACAGCAATCCCAACATGCAAGGATCAACAGGCTCCACTGAAATATAACTTTTAATAATTTACTTTTGAAAAAAATTCTTTTGTGTTACAGATATAAGCATATTCCACAAAATGTGGACTAAATGACAGTCCTAATGAATAAAACGCTCCTTTCACAGATGATAGACCTATGTGTTCAGAAAAAAAAAAAAAAAGAAAAAAAAAATATGGTGGCGTCAAGAACTCACTATCCACAAAAAGTAAATAAAGAGAACTTTGACTGAGTTGTCAGTTTGCTTACATATTTTTCTATTGTATTCTCTGTCAGCCAACGTACCTTTTATTCCTGCATTTAATACTTCCCTTGCTTGTTTTATTTTTATCAAAACTTGTGTCAAAACAAACACTTTATACAACAATGCTAAAGTTTGAGACAAGAAGGACAAATAAGCCACTGAGGTCTACTTTTCTAAATTGCATGAGATTCTGGGAATGGCTGCTTATGCTTCCTCACAGGAGAAATTCACATTCTGTGAGCAACAGTTTGACTAACCAAATATAGAAAAATTAAAAGCATCAACAGGCAGTGTTGTGTCTCCATATAGAATGATATGGGGAGTAAAATAGACTGAATACTTGACATGAAAAATGACAAAGGTAATAAAAACCCCCACATTTTTTTCCAGTGCTGCTGCATGGTTTTTCCCAGCATGATGGCAATGCCACAAAAGCTGGCTTTTTTTAAAACAGCATGACTAAAGGGTTTCAGAGTTTTGTACCAGACATAAACCAAAAATAAATTTCCAAGCCTAGACTATTACTCTTGCATATTGAAATGAAAAAGCAATTGCTCCAACAGACACCTACAGTCTTACCAGACTGATCTCAGCAGTATGTGAGATTCAGGACTCATTTGAGAGAATATTTTAAAACATTTACTGGAAAATGTGATAGAATGAAACAAAGACCTCACAACTACATATGGCACCAGATAAGGTAGGTATCTTTCATAAGACTGATGGCACTCAAAAGCAAAAGGAAATTAAATAAATGTACTCTTTCTAGATTCTATTTAAGTATTCCATGTTGTGTCACCTAGTATACTGCTTGTTGTCCTGAATTTCAGATATAAATTCTGAATTCTATAAATTATTTCAGATATGAATTTCAGATTTAAATATAAGTTCTGAGAAGGAAAGTTTGGCTAAATGGGAGGTAACTACTGTTGCTGTTGAAGGGAACAAAAGGACTCCCTAAATGGTTAGTTATGAGGCACATTTTTATAATGCTTAAACCAAGCAAACTATGGAGCTCAACAAGTTAAAGTGGGGAGTATTTTCAGCAAATATGCAGGAAAGTGACCTATCAAATTTGATATCTCAACAACAGATAAAAGAGAAATGGGACCAAGCTAAGTATAAGAAAATGTAGACCCATGCACCTCACAAATAATAAGTATAATCTAATTAGTTAAAATCATAAAGGGGTTAAAACCTGGATGCAATAGGAATCACAGTAGGAAGATGAACTGTCAATACCAGTAGATAGTGTTGGAAACTGCCCCTAATATTGACCAAGTACAGTGTGGATCGTTCTCGTTTAAGAAAGGTAAGAACAGATTGAAAGATTTTTAGAATTACAGAAAACCACTATATTACACAGTGAAACAAAATTTTACCTGTTCAACCTCATAAAATAAAGACTAGGACAGGTGGGATTTCCATCTAGAAGTTTATCAAACAGATTAAATGGCAGGAAGAAAATAATAAAACTACAGCTATTTAAAGCAGAGTTTATAGCTATAACAAGAGCAAATAGGTGCAAATTACCATGAACAACTTAAGAGTATGAATTAATGAAGATTTATAATCATTGAGCGGGTAGGGTGGTGGAGGTTTGATCCATTTAGGAATTATTTAATGCACTTTATTCATAGTATTTGAATGAACACATCAAGACTGCAATCACTGACTGAGACCTTCTCCAGTCCCGTTCTACATGTAAATAGCTACATGTAGGAGTGCACCATTTTAAAACAAAGACATGAATTTTCAAACTGGGAAGATGTCCTAGGTATAGGAAAAAGGAAGATACAAACCTGAGAGCTTATCTGCATGATCAGGAAAGATCCTTTCATTCTTATTCCAGGGTTGGCAGACCTCAAGGCTTGTGATTCTCATGTTCCAGATTACTGTGCTAAAACATTTTGGCTACCTCTACAAGCTAAATTTCAAAATAAAAAGACTGAATACATATCAGAGCTCATCATGATGCTCAGGATTAAGCCCTGAAAAAATCTTAGTGTTTACAAATTTTCACACAATGAATGTCTTCTAGATTTGGATTGGCAAAATGCCAAAATTGCATTGTTTTTTATTTGTAGTTACAAGAAGGTGAGCTTCTTAGTTTCTATATATGTCCATTCTTACTGGTTTCAGCGGAAAAAGAATTTTACTTCTATGACTAGTTCAATAACAAAAAGGTATTGCTGGTTCACAAAATGACAAATAGCTGACTTAGGGCAAGGTATATTGAAAAGCAAGTGTTTGATTTTATCTTCAGGAGTCTGAAGAAGTTTTAGGTCATTATGCTGAATATTGTTTGCCAGATTCTGTGTTATTATGTATTACCATTGTTACGATGAAGTCAATAAACTCCTCTTTGCTTTCACTAACCAAAGAGCTAATCATCACACTATAATTAAAGAAAGATTAATAAATAAAATAATAGAACATCAAGCTGCTTTTTCAGAGTAAACAATTCATATTTACTCTGTTCCTGACTCAAAAATCTCTCCCCTCTTTCTTTCTCATGGTCTTAATTGCCTATCCTCTTTATTTTTAGGCTTTTTTTTTATTTTCATCTATGTTTACATGGAAAATCTGAAGATTTTGTGTCTTGGATGATGAGTGAAAACCAAACATAAATTTCATCATGAGGCAGAACCCCGCAGTGCCATAAATGGAAATCAAAGTGGCTAAACATATCCATTAACAAAACAGCAATTCCCAAGCACTTAGAATTGACTTAATTCTTCTCCCTTCTGAAATCACTGGAGGATAATAACTTCCCCAAAATCACAACCAGCCCATAGGAAGTGCTTCTATTATAAAACTTTTCACTGAAAGGCAACACACAGGTGTCTGAGCTTTCTGTGTATATCCTGTGTGATTGACACATTGTTTTCTGTTTGCTTATATATTCTTTTACTCTTTAAGGCTAAGTTTTTTAACAGTGGCTATAATTCTAAACTTCAAAATTAATTTTCATTACTTAGAACTCAGTGGCTGACATTGTATTAGACCTGTTACTGTTTCTTAGATATTTCAGAGAAACTCAGATTCTGTCTTAAGGAAAAAAAAAAGCAGTTGCTGTTCTGCTCCACGACTTTTTCTAGTAACACTGGCATCAATTGCAGAGTTTTAGGCCAGCTTTCAGTAGGAATTGCAGGTATCTCTCTTCACTGTCTGTCCTACAAACAATCATAGTACACATCTAACAAATACTGTGATGTTACACTACTTTATAGAAGGAATAAGTTAATGACAATTTCTGCATTGGATTGAATCACTAAGTACTCAGACTTTTTAGGAAATATTTACATTAATAATCAGTCACAGTCTAAGAAAAGGGCAATGATGATGTAGGTGTATCCCAGAGTGGTACATGCTCTGCGGCACTGCTCAGTCAGAGCAATGACTCATTTTATGGCTTCTTCCTGTCACAAGAGGTGTGAAAGCTATGACCACATTCACTTCATTTAAAAGTATTCCCTCTCAACATTCTGATCTTTTCACAATCCTAAAAAAATTGACTCACCTAACCAAAAGAAACTTGATAAGGATCAGCACTGCCAGAAAGTAAAATTGCTGAGGCAGGTAAAGAAGCATACTAACATTGAGTACTCATGGAAGTGGTGCCTCTGCCTTGTTTGAACTAAGTCCAAGGACATCACAGCCAGAGGAGTTTTGTGTAACGATTGAAGAAGTGACAGCCAAGAAGTGACAGTGCTAGCCCAACATAAAGATTTCTGGCATACTTTTCTTAAGGTTAATTCAGTCAGTTCATGCCTTAAAAACTCTCCTGATTTGGGAACTTCATGTAGATTTTGTGCAAGTCTCAAAACTTCATTGGTGAGTGAAAACACTAACTAGGAGTGGAAGATGAGCATTTGTCATGACTGTCAATTGAAGGGGCAAAACTGGCAGCCAGAAATTGATACGTTGATTTATGGTGACAGTCTTGCAGAGAGTACAAGAAGAAACTTTAGACAGACCAGCCTTTGCTGGTCTCTTGGCTTCCATCAACACCAATAGTTTTGATTCCTTAGAATCATGGTACCCCAGAGTCCAAGTTTTGGTGCACACAAGATAACTACTAAAACATAACCAGAGGATGTGATTATAGAGGTTTTATGACAGCTGGAGTCTAGACTATGGTTTGTTCCAAAATTAGGGCTACAAGACTTGAAACAAACCAAATGTTTGATGTGGTGGAATGCAGTAAACTCAAAGTGATTGCACCATTCCTTATTTATTGGATCTCTCTAAACTAATAATATGCAATTAGTTAATTCTATAAACAATCATTCAGAAAGTACTTCATGTGAGGACAGCATTCATATATCATTTATGTATGATTAAGCCGTTAACGGAAAAGACAGCATTACTACTCTCGTGCAGCTGTTGGTGGATGCCACATCAACAAATACATGACTGAAGGTTCAGAGCATAAGAATATGTTTGCCTCAGAAAAGGGAGAGGGATGAGGCTGGAGAACTTCTCGTCACCATTGGGTAAAAGACAGCTGTATACTGCTGGGTTGCTGGATCAGCTATGCATGAGCTCAAACATGATTTTCTGAGAGAAAAACTTGGGCTACTGATCCACAACCTTATTTTCATACAACACCTTATCTACAAGAGTAAGTCCCTTTATTATTTAGACTACTGTCCATATTGCACAATCTTTTGGGGCTTCCTGCAGGTTTACCAGTAAGTGTTTTTTGAACATTGCCAATAGGGTAGAGAAGGATACTGTTATGCAATTCAGAACAAAATGGTAGACTGGAGTATTAACATGGATAAACTGAAGCATAAACAGGATTTACAGAGTTTATACATGTTGTATTTTTGGTAGACTACTTGTGATCACAGATAGCCATTAATCAGGGTGCTGGGTCCTCAGTGACACAAGAGCTACTTCTTCAGAAGCAAGCTGCCTGTGTAGTTACCATATGAAATTAAAAATCTGGCATTAAAATGAAACCATGAAATGCTCATACTTCTTAAACCAAAACTTCTTCTCACGGTCTATTTACCATTTTCACCATAAAAGACATTCTCCATTATCTACAAGGGACAAAGAATACGTTGCCAATGACCATGTCAAAGACAAAGAAAATCCTTCCTACAATAAGATCCAAAGTACCCCAGTGTACAGGGGTGGAATCCTCACACCACAGAGGACATTACTCTTGGACATTACTAGAAAACTTTTTGATCAACTTCAGCACTGCAACCCATTGAAAATTAAATGCAATTTATTATAATTATTTTGAAAAAAATATTTATGTGTATGTATTCTACTGGCTTCCAGAGCAGTAGTATGAAATGCTGTATGACAGCTGTCATGAAATAAATAGAAAATTCTTCTAATCTCTATTTTTAAGCAGGTTGAATTAAAAAATCCAGTATTTTCCAAGAACATCACATCTTACAACTGTGTTTGGTTTAGGTCTTCTGTATCCTTCTGTATTTTTACAGCATCACTTCTCTTTATGTAAAACATATTGAGCAGTGTGAAGTTACCTCCCTGGATACAGTATTTTGCCTTATATGTACTGCCGTCAACTTCTATGCTTGCACAAATTCATGATTCCCACCCTTTGCATTAGAGTTTTCTCAGCAGTTAAAACATACAAATTCTATGCTGTGAGTTACTGTAGTGGAAGAATTCATATTTTCACAGGTATCTCACCTAAGTAATTTCGGAGAAATGCACACATAAGAGGAGCTTACATCACATTACATGTTCTAGCATGATAATACCTGGTCATGTAGTCCTTATTATTCACATGTCGACGTTGATAAATGCTGAATAAGATGGATTCATGCTGGTTATGCTCTTACAGTGTGTGCCTAGAATGAAGCCATCAAAATAAATTAGTTCCTTTTGTGATTTTCTAGGTTAACTTGATGTTGTAATAGCTTGACATTCCTAGTATTTCATATTTTTAAAGTCTATAGACTACCTGTTCCACATAAATGGTATCTGCACAGTAGTGAAAGGATACATTTCCCATATCTGAACTATGAGAAAATTTCAAAATGCGATGTTTTTCACAGCTTAAATTTAGTCTTGCTTGAGAAGAAAAATAGCTAATTGAGAGGGCTCTTTCCCCCAGTGTGAATAGACTGTGAAACTAGATACTGTAAAAAAAAGGGGGTTTCCCTCCATGATTTTTGAGGTCAGTTTTGCTATTGAGATTTTTTTGTCAGCTGTGAAGTATTAAAGCCAGATAGCAAAACTCACAAGAACTGTGCTGAAGAAAGCTTGAGTCAGTTTTGTAAACAAAGCCTTTGAACTAAGGAATTATTTATAACATGCTAATATCAACTCAACAGTATTAAAACCCTTGGAAGAGAAAAGCTGAATTTCGAACTGATGTGGCTGATTGTCTCTCCCTCCCCATCTGACTTGAAGAAGGGGGAAGGGCATCTCAGTGATGGGGCAGTGCAAATCAGAGCTGAAGACAATGGCAGAAGGTGGCACAGAGCTGGCATTTAATATGATGGGAGATTAGCACCTGGCAGTGTAATGACCCAGGCTGTCTGACTACTTATATTTTGGAGTTACTGAAGAGACAGTTTCCAAACCTAAGAGAAATGCATCAGATCTTTATCAGGACATCTTCAATTTTATTTCAGTGGGCCCAGCTCAGATGGATTTATTCTGGGTAAATAGCACTTGATGGCCCAAAGAATCTTTCCAAAGAAATATTTGTAGCAGGACTTAGTACTATTAATCATGTAAAGGGTGACCTTTCTACCAAAAAAAAGAAAGAGGAAGAAGAAACAAAAAGTGACCCTGTGGAAGGTCTTTAATTCTCTGAGGTAAACACAACCACATGAATTTTAGAATGGGAAAAACAACATTTACATACGGCTGGTAGCTTTCTGAACAGACTTACTAGTTTCTCTGATAGTTTTGAAGGCTGTCTTGTAGCCATGGAATTTCATTGTTGGATCTCAAAACTGTTTTAACAGAGGGACAAATTCTTATTTCTCAGTTCTATCAGTTAATACCAATGCCATGGAAGACATCAGCATGACCATGTTAAAGTTAAAGAATCAAACTTTATACCCCCACTCAAGATGCACAGCCATCTTGCTTATAATAAGATTTAAAAAATAGATTTTTTTTTAATAGGGTTTTGATTATGCATAAGTGGAAGGCTTCAAAGCAGGAGAGATTCACCAGGAGGGATTCCCCCAACTGCTGGCTCCTTTGCAAAGCTAGGTGCCAATTCCAGCTCTTGAGCACTCATTAAAACAGCCCAGCACTGCTGGTTAATTTGGCATCAAGGGAGTATGGCAGTTTTCAGTAAATATGGTGAAATACCTGATGAAGCAACCTTGTCATTTGAACTGCCTCAAAAAAGGACTTGAAGGACTTTATTCAAATCCTCAGTGTATCTTATCCTGGGTTTGCATACACAGCCCCACAGAAGCCAATGGGAATTTGCTAAGGGACATGGTGGCAGTGAGGGGAGGTACAGGCACCAAAAAAACCCTGAGGCGACAAGGAGAAAGTACTGACAGGAGTGACATGATATTGAGAAATGTACACCAGAACCCTTCTAAAACAACAGAGGACAACCATCCTTATCCAGACTTTATGCAAAAGATTTTGAAGGATTTTAGACATGTACTGAGATAAACCTTTATCACAGAATCATCAAGATGTTTTTATTACTGTAGGCACACAAATGCACATTTTTAATCTAAGTACAATAATGATTTTTGAACATACTCTGATGGACCAATTGTTTTCTGTCTAGATTCTTAGTTATAACTAATGTCAAAATATTAATTTAATCTGACTACTTCCATATTTTAAACATTTTTTCACATAATAAATGAAAAAATACATTGTTGAAGGTCCACATTAAATCACCTGTAATGTCTCATTTTGTTTTATAAAAGCTGATCTTGATAAGAGAGAAATTTCAGCTTATTCAGTGTAGCTTATTTACTTTTTGGAAACAACAGGTGTTGTAACTTGTTTCTGATTATGAGCCTCCTAGTCATGAATTATTTTTCTGGTGACTAAAGAAAATGATACTATGAATCTTAAAAACCCTAAAAATTTCTAAAAGAATGATTTATTACTATATACTATCAGTCTTTAGTGTTACAGATCCTAGTACAGCAGGACAGTGACTAAGGGATCCCTGGTATTGCAATAAGACTGATATCGATACACTATTGGCTGACTCTTTCAAAGTCAACTTTGAAACCAACATAACTATAGACAACAATTTTTTATTGTTTTAACAATTCTAACATAGAAATACTATCCTTTTAGTTTTGGGATTGCTGAAAGAAGTTAGTTTAATATTTAAGTCTGCCTTCCTCAGAGTTTAATGAAGCATGTATTAATGGGGGGCCTTATTTCACAGTGACAACATGTGGACATGAAAAAGACACTTGCTACAAGCCCAGACTAAGTCACTGGACAAAAGCACCTCATCTTGGAAAGCTGGGTCTCACAGAAACCTGGCAAATCTACTATTTCTGTACCCTCTTACTGCCTCTCCTCTCTTGCCAGAAGACACTGGCTGTGTTTTGTCTGCATCCACAGCAGCTCTGCTTCTGCCACATCCTAAGAGAAATTCTATTTGTGTCCTCAAAAGTGAACCACAAACTTTGGGAAGTAGCAGCATCTCCACAGTGGAACATATGAGAGGCACTTCTGACGAAATCACATTGCAATACATTTATAAATTCACCGAGATTGATTGAAAATGGATGTTGGGTAGCAGAAAAAAGGGAGAAAAAAGTTCATCGTCACCTGGAAGTGATTTACAAGACTGTGCTGCACTTGGTAACAAAATCAAGATTTCCCAAACATGTAAACATCTCTCTGGGAGCTGCTGAAGTCATAGGTTTCATTTTTCCATTTTTTTTGGGCAGTCAGAAGAAAGAACGCTGGTCATTGTTGAAACACCACAGAATAGAAAGTACTTTGTCTTGACCACTGACCTCCTGTGGAGGTAACCTACAAACTACTGTGAACAGGAACTCTTCAGGATACACAATTCTTCACTACACAGGCAATTTCCCATTTTTCAAGTTTCAGTGGTTCGCAAAACAGATTATTCTCCCTTTGAGGTACAGTTTTGAGCACACCTGTATTTTAAGAAGCAAGAAATGCCCAAGCAAGATGGAAGCTGCCAAAGGCAGGACGTTGCTTGTTTATGCCAACAAGAAATGTATTTCAGCCTCAGATGTAAAGGCAGAAGCTGCATAATTCTGAACTGTCAGCAATATTTTTAGATTTTCCTCAGACTAACCCATTTCATACACTGTGTGGAAGCAATTTTATTGCAACTGCACTAAGAAATCACTTTCATGAATTTCAGCTGTTGTAATAGTGAAAGATATTTTAACAGCTGGTTTACAGCTGGTCCTCAATATAGAGAAGAGTGTTAAATAGAAGAGGGCAGCTTTTTAGAAGCTGAAGGTGGTGTGATCATGACCACTGGAACATTGGTGTCTCTGACTTCTCTCTAAACCCCAGTGTGAGAAAACAGGCCTTTGTTATTTCCAATTTTGCTTGAAGTTTTAATTTTTCACATTTTTTCATAATTTTTAGTTGTAAGACTGTAAGAAAGTAGCTATACTCTGGGTAAGATTGTTGAAACTCATTAAAAAAAAAAAAGAAGTTTATTAGAGTGTGCAAATGCCTTTGGGGAATACTCATGAGGAAACAGTTCTGTAACACTTAATAAAGAAAAGCTGCAATTGCCGTGGAATTGACTGCTACAGTCTTCAAACCAGGATACAAAGGATCATGGTTTGCAGCAATGTAGTTCTGGCAATCGGGGGAAGCATTAATTGTGAGACTATGTGAAAATAGTCCCTCTTCTTTCTCTAAAAGCAACAATAAAAAGCCTACCCTGGCTGCTCAGTCTTTCATGCTTATTGAAGAACCAGAGCCTTAAGTGCCCAGGTTTACCTACCTGGTGTTAAGCCTAAAAACCACCACCATTAAGTTTCTTCACAGCACAGACATTTTTGCTATCTTGCTGTACTGAGTGTTGTTGGTTGGGAGTTAATTTTCTTCAGGACAATCTGTAGGGTGTTGGGTTTGACTTTTGTGACCAAACCAGTGTTGACAGCACACCAATGTTTCAGTTATAGCTGAAGAGCTCTCGGACAGCTTTGCTGCGCCAGTGAGTAGGCTGTGGGTGAGCAAGGGTTTGGGAGGGGATACAGCTGGGACGACTCAGCCCAAAGGACCAAAGAGAGTTTCCATCCCATATCACATCATACTCAGCAATAACTCCTCAGGGGGAGAGGAGGAAGAGTCTTTCCAAAGTTACTGCTGCTGTCAGTGAGCTTTGCTCATGCAATGCTGTGACAAATTCTTTGGACAGGCACACACTGTGTTCAGTGTCCCGCTTCATTACCTATTTCCTTTTGTGGCTTCAACTGCATCACATAAGCAAAGTTTGATTAACTTAAATGCAACAGGGACATGGAAAAGACAAAAACCCAAACCCGTAATTAATGTAGCTAGACTGGCAAGGCACTTGAACACACAGTAATTTCCATTTCATATAATTACTTGCCATGAGGGAAACCCAAAGGAAATCTTCTGTCATCATAAACAAAACACTTTTTCAACATTGATGGTGCCTTACATTTCCTGCCTAAATGCATCCTGACCTGCTATGATTGCTATATCAACACCCCCATGGAAGGCATTCTAACAGCCTTCATTCTGGTTAGCCCCTCCGGCCTTACAGAATCCCCACAGGTCCTTACAGAACTCAAATCACACCTCATTCTACTTAGATAAAACACATTGTCTCCTTTGAACTGCTATCCGTGACTGCTTCACAAGAAAGGGCATGGGGGCAAAAAGTGAGCTGCAGTGTATATCTGTGGGCGGACAGCATGCCATGCAGGTCCAGCTCTGCACGTGGCTGGGCACAAGAGCCAGCAGCCACGACTCAAATTTACTGCTCTTAGGCAGCAAATGCCTTGGAAAGAGAGATTCCACTTCATGGCTTGCCCTCCTTGATTAGCAGACAGGGTAATAAGATTTTCTTTGGAAAAGGGCACTATTAGCCTGTTTAGATAATATTTTTATAGGCACTCTACCAGATAAATTATATAGCTGAGAAAATCCCAATCGGTTTCACACAAACTCTGAACTGGAGCAGGAGAGCACATAGTCTACTTAGCTACTCCAAATTACTTCCTAAATCAAGATTAAGGGCTAAGGATTATGACAATAGGGGATAAGCTACCCTCATAGAAAAGTCCCTCTGAAAAAGGAAATCTATTCAAGCCTTCTATTAGGACCTGCAGGCCTGATTTAAGGTAGAGATTTCAGATAAGCTGACTTTGGAAAAGGTCCTACAGAGATTTAGCATGGCCTGTTATTAGACATGTGACTGTTCTAAAAACTACTGATCATGGCTTCACTCAGTTTTATGCCATTTGAGCTGAAATAACCTGAAGCAGGAGAGATGCAGCCCTAGGTTCTTTTCAACCTCATATTCACTTTGTGTTGTAACTGCACTTCTCCTCAACAATTTTGTACTGAGTCCACTGCTAATAAAACCCCCCAAAATTTTAAAGAACTGTGCTGTCTATACTGTAATTACAATTTGGACGAACTTAGTGCTATTCATTGCATTCCAGGATTCACTTTGCCTTACGTTTCCACACTATAATTTAAAGGAAAAAAAAAAACCAACATAATGCTTTTTGTGCAGTATCTTTCATTTTCTTAGCACTGACCAACTTTAAACAGAAATCAGTGAACAAATACATGTAGTAAATACGATAGGAGAAAAGCTAAAGACACAAACAGGACTTAGTTTTTTCCAAGAATATTTTGAATGACTCTGTTACCAGAGCATTTGGTATCCTAGAAAGCAAGAAATAGGAAGTGGGAGGTAATCCTTAGGAAGCGTAGTCTGTTTTCTCCCTGCTGTTTTGAGATTTCCTAGGCACTAAAAACATTCATTTTGTTGAGCTCAACTATTTTTACTCAGGGTGCTAAATTTTATAGGCCAAAGTAGGAGCTTCCGAATGCACTCCGAATTTTTCAGTTTAGCATTGCAAGATATTTTTTGATAGCTTTCAGAGAAAGAATGAAGACAGAATGGCAGGGAGCCTTTATTAAAACTATATTTTTGTCCTCTTCATGCACTTTTTCTTTTCACCTATACAAGTACTCATGTAACATTTATGAGAACATGCATATTTTTTCCTTTGGCACAGCTGGAAGTTT
The DNA here is from genome assembly GCA_013398275.1 of Promerops cafer. Lineage (NCBI taxonomy): Eukaryota > Metazoa > Chordata > Aves > Passeriformes > Nectariniidae > Promerops > Promerops cafer. The sequence goes on from VZSE01012174.1 coordinate 252,213, forward strand.
TTTGAATCTTTTTATTGCTTTTTAAATCAAAATCAGAGACTATATAAAACTTTAGTTACAAAGAGCTTTATGAAGGATATTACCAAGTCAAGGGATTTTCACTGTGGGATATTGCAAACTTCTAATGTAGAAGAAGTGTAGGCAATATCTTGAATTAGCCCAAAACACAGGCCATGGTACAATGAATTTTCAATCAGATGCAGCACTACAAGTCAAAACTAAACCTAGAGAACAGAAGTGAGGGCCCACAACAGACATACAAATGCAGGTGAGGCGAACGTCTCTATTTGCCACGTAAGTGATTTAATCAGGACTGTGAGCTAATAAAGAATTCTCTTCCCTTATAGCTGTATTTTGCATTCTCATAAAATACTGTTCATTTTTCTGGATTGTTCTAAGACACACACAAGTGCAAGAATACACAGAAAAAAAACCCAAGAATGCGAGAATATCACAAGAAAGATGCAAGCACAGGTGTGAAAAGTATTGCTAATCAGCTTTAAAACAGAAGAAAATGGATGTGTTCTATCAACTGAATCACTTAAGCATCTGTAACGTGAAGTAATTCTCCCCAAGATTTTTGAATAGGAAAGGGAACTGTAAACTGTAGGTTGATTGAAAATTCCTGGAAGAACTTAGCACTAATTTTATCCTGAAGTTACATGCTACCTTTTCCTGGAACTTGCCACCTATAAGTAAGTTAATACAGATCATCTTGAAAACTTGAGCACAGGTCAGTTGGCTTTTACTTTGTTGATATTCATTAGTTAAGCTACTTTATCCTCAGAGAATTCCCTTTCAGAGGATGGGATCAGGAGAGAATGGTACAGGCAGTAACATGGAAAGCACTTGGTAAGAACCTCAGCTGCTCAGCTGAGTGTTTGCCCAGAGCTTACGGGTATTCTATAGTAATCTGGGAAGTCTTGCTAGAAGCATAAAATTTAGTGGTTTTTAACTTCAATTTTGGCAGAAGATGCAGAGGTTCCCCTTTGAATTCAGCATACTGGACTATTCACAGTCAGGGGTTGGTAGAGGAGCTCATTCACTTGTGTGTATTTTTTGAGTAAGTTATCTTTTGAGTGGTTTCTCACTTCTGTGAATGAAAATAAAGGCAGGTGCCAGCTCAGGTCACACCACTCAGTGCTCACTTGTCTGCTAATTCTGGAAGGACATGTGGCTCAACTTGCTCTAGAGGCCATTAAGTTTTGAGTGAGGGTTTAGTTGAATATTCACCCACTCTGATGGGTTGCTTGTCCTACAAGAATGCATTCTGCTGGCATTGTTGAGATTATTAATTTCCATACTTAAAATGTGTCATTTGAAAGTTAGCAAGAATTTCCTGTAGAAAAACAGTGATCCCTCTTTGTTTCCAGATCATTTAGAATGTACTGGCATGTGTCATTTGGCAGTGAAATCAGGCAACATGAGACAGGAGGGGAAAACAGTTCATTTTTAGTAAAACTGCTGATTTTGACAGATTTTAATTTCTCCTTTCTTGGGCAGGAAATATTTAATGAAAGCAAGAAAAATGGCACTGAGGCATTTCCTATCTAGAAATAATATTTTTTGTTCTGCCCTATCATCTTTGCTTACTTTGGATTGTTTTTTTCTCACTGATGGGATTCTGTAAACAAGAAAATTCCATAAGCAAGATAGGAGATGAGAGAATAACACAACTCCTCCTTCCCTCTGAAACTTTTATTTTATTAAATTGTTCTCTCTCACATCTAGTTTGCTATGATGGGAAACCTTTTTATTTTTGAGGGGTAGATACAGGGCAAAACCCAGTATTTGTGTTGGTAACACAGCCTTTCACACCTAAAGGATTCTGTGTTGTCATAAGGACAAATAAATGATCATCCAGCTGTTGGAGGACATTCAGTTTGAAATTGTGTGGGATGATCAGAGATTAAAGCCCCCAAACTTTGGGACAAGGGAATGGCGGAGGGGGCAGTGTGCCACTGATCACACACCTCTTTTGTTCTAGACTACAGTTACCTTATTCTATTAATGCATTACTGCAGCAACTAAGGTGACACTGACAGCATTAGAAACAGAAACCAATGGAGAAGACTCTGACACCTGGAAAGCACTACTACTGCATATAGAAAAATTGAAATGAGGCCTATCTCCTAATGAAAGTTTTCACAGAACACCTGCAACTGTGTTGCAAGGTAAGGACAGTGCACCCACAGAAATACCAATCTTTTCCAACGTATTCATTCATTCTCATGAACTTATTTCCATTTATTCATTGGCTCTGAATAGCAGAATCTGCTGAAGCATGAAGCTTCAAAAAATATTTGGTGCTGGTTTTCCCCTGCCCTGGAAAAATGTCATCCTCTTATCCAGCAAAGCAGACCAAAGTGTGAAAACTGTACTTTTTCCATACCTTAATGTACTTGGATATTTTTCCTGCTGTGAAATAGCATCAGAAGAGCAATACAATATTTCATATCCTACAAATATTCAATATTAAAGAGGATATGAAATGGATTTCTGGATTTGTATGAAGGAGGAAGGCATAACTGTGGAACATACCGCAGCATCAGTCAGAAAGATTTCTGTCTTCAGGGGATAATAAGCTCACTGAAGTAGTGAAATAATCAAGTACTGGTTAAGTGGGAAATTAATGCACATAGGCCCCCTTCCCCCTTCATTGTCTTTAGTGAAAACATGAGACAGTTTAGCTGAAATACACAGAAAATTAACTTCTGGTGGTGCAATGAAACACATCCATGCCATGCTTATCCTAAACCCAAATATATGTAACAAGATTGTGTACAGTTCAATGCCTATTAGTAAGCCAGATAAAAATTGATTTCTATGAGCTTGCTAAGAGTACAATGATTACAGGCTTCTCCTATAATATTCCTTCTCTCTCTTATATACTGTAGAGAGCATTCACATTGCTTTCTTAAGGTGCTGTAATATGTTCTGTATATTTTGTACTATAGGTTCAGTATTGCATTTTAGTCAGAACATACCCATGGCAACCCTGCTCTTCTGACCATCCCATAAATTTGTTCAGGAATGGTCAAAGCTTTGTCAGGGCAAGAATTTGGTTTTCGGAAAAAGTTCAGTACTAAGCCAGTACTTGTTAAAAAGAAATAAGATTAAAAAAAGAAAAAAATTGGCTCCAGAAAGATGTACTAAGTTTCCTGAGCTGCTGATTCATCTTGGTGGAGCTCCACGCATGTGTTTTGAGCTCCAAAAACATCTTCCCTGTGTATACAAGCCCTGGCCAAAGGCATTACAGAATCCAAATTTTAGCTGACAGCATCCAGAAATGTTTTGCAAGCCTGAAACTCTGCACTGAAGAAACAGCACTGCAAACTTGACACAGACTGTGTGCTGTGTCCACAATGCAAAGAGCAGTCTGTGCTGTAAAAAACATAAGGAGGACTTTGTCTCACGCAGCTTTGTGCCACTTTGGGGCATCAAGACCACCTGCTCTAAGAAGATTTTCCTGAAGCTACCTCTGGAAAATTCTTGCAACACACCAGTGCTATGCCACAACCCCAGGGGCAACGCTTAGTATAGTGCGTTCAGACTGTCTGAAACCACCAGATGGTTTTTGGAGAATGTTCCCTGTTATACATGCTAGAGCCAACTCAAAGTTGTATCAATGTATGTGAAAGTAAAAGCAGAACTCAGCTGGGCTTAGCTCTAGGAACTGGCAGTGACTCCTTAAAGTTTCCTCTCCAATTTTCTCTGGAGTAACCAGGTATTTACTGCTGCCAAGATCTCAACCCATGGTACCTCTTTTTCAACTGCTTTTTCAGTTCTGTAGATTGAGGAGCAGCCTCACTTGAATGCATAATTGAATGAAACCTGGAGCATAGAAAACCAAAAAAGCCCTGCAACACTGACAATAGAGAGCACTTATAAAGAAAAAGTTACATACTGGAATTTTTTCACTTAGGGACCTTGCACAGCTTCACCGTACACTGCCTAATGCTACAGTAAGGACAAAAAATTACATTTGCATAACTGTGCCTTGGTGATGGAAAGAGCAACTTCAGAAATGTCATGTATAGGAAACTGCCCAGAGCACACCCAGTTATGTATTTGAGAGACAGGTTAGGTCAGTGCAGTATTTAATGCTGTAAAAATCTTAAATTAACCCCACATTTTAACGACAACTTTAAGATACAACATTTCTGCAGTAAAATAGTTTGGCTGTGATTAAAATGAACATTTCTAAATACCATAGGCCATTATCTATAGGCCTTTTATAAAATGTCACAGTTTTCAGTGACTTTTTACTTGGTCAATAGATCTTTTGACTGGAAAAAAGGTTTGCAACTGGAAAAGAAGTGTGTCTCATTCTTAGAAGAAAAAATCACTTATTCCATTATCTAGGCTACAGGCTGGGGCCAGACCCAGAAGATGTTTGCATTTGAATGACTGTACACATAAAAAGAGAGTTCCCAACAAGTCTGTCTGCCCAGCTCTCTTCCAAAGCCATGCATTGAGAACAGAGTTTTATAAGGGAAAACTGGGTACCATCACCAAAAAGCAGCACAGCAAAAGAATGAAGTAAGGACCTTTTATTCCATTGCTTCCTTAATCATCCCAGCACCAGGCTGTGGATTTGGCATAGAGATGGCTAAAGCGATGGAATACAAGAAGAGGGCAGGGGAGGCTGGCTTTAAGAAAATATTCTTAATAGTCATGGGGAATCAAGAGATACCTACTAAATATTTATATTCACATCTGATTCGATTGGAATCTTAGCATTTAATGATTTAATTAATTTTTAAAATGGTCAGTCTCTCTTCACATTCTACCTTCTCATCTGTTAACTGTGATTTTATTATTCAGAATGCTTCAGTCAAATTACTCCCTGTTTCCACGACATCAAACCACATTCATGTGGAGTTCAGAACATTTTCATCTTAAAATCTAAATGCCATATGCTAGCAGTCTGTCATTTGAACCAAGAGCAGGGAAAGTTACGTGGGGATAACTGCACTGCAGTGGAGATATGCTCTACTTTTTCCCCAATTTAAAAAGGCGATCCAAAATAAACCCCCAAGCAACCACCTCCCCATCCCCCAAACAATGACAAAAAAGCCATGTGTATTAAAGCTGTATTTTGTCCCAGTTCTTACATTTTACAAAAAGACCCCGAAGTAGTAGAATCCATACTCCACACAACACATGGCAAATCCTGGGGACTTACTGTTAAGAGTTCAATAGTCTCCTGTTTTCCTTCAATCTTTTATCAATCTCTGCCCAGGATGTAACACCAGATATACAAACTATTTTCCTTATATTCTGATGATCTGATATTTTGGGAATAGGACAGCACTACAGCACCTCCTTGAATTTATAGAACAATTCTGGCTTCTGCTTGGATATAATTTGACTATTTTGCATATTCTGTAACTCTCTGGCATACTGTCCTCCTGAAATAACATATGCCATTCCAATTCATTGTTATCATGCATGCATGATTAGATCTAAACAATTTCTCAGTCTTAAACAACACAGAAACTCAGCGTATATAGAAAAAAAATCGTAATTTTAGTTTGCCTTCCAGTTTTATCAGCAAGCAAAAATCAAACTTCTCTACTCTAAATACTACCCTTTAAACAATTAAAATAACTGTATAATAACTGTATACAAGTAATTTTTGAATCTTACCTTTCAAAGATATCAAAACTGCAGACCACTCTTTTGCCATAGATTAGCTCAAATTTATAAATCTCTTTAGGGATATTAAAACAAAATTGGCATTATTTTAGTCTAGTTTTTCTGAGTGATATATACAATCTATGACTTAGTTTTGGCATTCTCCTTTTCATGCAGTTAACTCAGCCAGAATGTTACGTGAACATAGTATTTTAAATTTAATTTCTCCCAGCTAAAGAAACTGCATCTTTTTTGTGCAAGTTCTTTTTATTTTTTTTTTGGCGGCATTTTTCTCCCTATACCTAAGAATACTTCATTACTTGGATTGCCGACATATAACCTTCTGTCCCTTGGCTATTTTCCTTGTTAAGAAATATGTTGTGAAGACATCTGTACTCATGGCATTTGCTTTAGACATCTGATCCATAAGAATAAATTCAGATTTTGCAACTTCTTAGTGGATGATGGTAACAGTCTTATCTTTTTTTCTTTATTGCAGTAGACAAAATTATTATTCTTTTAGTGCTGCAACCAACAGACAGAAAAAATTCAGCTCCTAAAAGATGTGAATTTAGAGTTGGTTTAAAAGGAAAATAAGTCAACTTTTCACTCCTCTGTATTTTCTGTTGCTGTATTTCTGCTGTGTGGAAACTGGAAATCTGTTTCTGTAAAGCAGAACAGACTAACACATAAAATTTACTATGCCAGCAAGACAGTTCTCAGTGTGATGTTTGACTCATGCCTAAACATCAACAGACAAAAACAGTTTTTGCAAGGGTTTACCATGAGCTGGATGTAACCTATAACCTAAAGAGAGTTTTTCCCCTGCTGAAGAAACACAGGCAGGGTATTGCTACACAGAGCAATTTCTTTAGCAAAAATGCACGTCTGGAGTAAAACTTCTCTGCAAGTCACCAAAAAAAAAAAGCCCAAACCACATTGTGTCCCACTCCCATGCTTTAAATTTTTTTTAGTATTGCAGGAAAAGAATGGAAATGCATAGAATATGCTTTTAATTAATAGTGTTGTAATGTCTGTTTCTCAAATAACAGAAGCGTTTCACCGAAAGGTGAACAGCAGCTGAAAGTGTATCTAGGTGTTGTTATGAAAGATGACTTAAGGAATTATGTGAAACAGACTTGGCATGATACAGAAGGAAAAGATGCATATTTATATATCACTGCTTATTGTATGCAATAAAGAAGAGGAAGATTTTAATTAAAAATAGAGATTACACTACTGCTGTCAAACAATTCACAGAAAATGGAAGTCTTATTAATTTGGTACTTTGCTAAAAGAATATTGCAGGAAAATAAGTTCAGTGTCATCTACCAAAAACAAATGTCCCGAACTGCTAGAGTATTTAACGCAAGGACAGATAATTCATGCATCTGGACCAGTTCATATATTAATCTAACCTCATCTGGCCTAGAAATTGAATTACCTCACTTCTTGGAGATCCACAGCATACTGGACGTCAAGGACAGGCAGGGGTTTTGACCTGGCTTGTTGCAAGGTTATGTAAAAGACTGACATTAGGTTTAGACTTCACTGAAAAAGTGTATTTACCACCAAAATCTTAAATAAAGGAAGAAATGCTGAAATACAAAAGTGCCCACAGCAGTGATCTTTAGAAACTGAAGAGGATCACCTGAACACTGCCTTAAGAGTACACCAAAATTTTCCCTTCAAAATACTGTTGCTTAAAATATTGGACATTAATTTTATTTAACATACTCTCACAGTGTTGGGAGCGAGCCTCACACTGGTTCATAACTTTGCTGGGAAACAAATACAAGACACCTAAACTGACAAATACAGCAGTACCACTTTCACCCTGGCTTAATCAACTGTTTCAGTTACAGGTAACTGTCATATTTCCTGCAGGTTTATGTCATTATTAGTGAAGGAGGCTGGACAATGGGGAAGAATTTTTTCACAGAAGGAGTGATGAGACATTGGAATGGGTTGCCCAGGGAGGTGGTGGAGTCACTGTCCCTAGAGGCGTTTAAGGAAAGCTTGGATGTGGCACTGAGTGCCACGGTCAGGCTGACAAGATTATGACTGGTAAGAGGTTGGAGTCAATGATCTCAAAGGTATTTTCCAGCCTAGTTGGTTCTGTGATGCAGTGAGAAAAGTGGAATTTCCTAGGAATGAACTACCAGGTAAAGATCCTCCAAACTGACTTGGCTGATTTGCAGAAAGCTTGCTATAGAAATGTCAGGCAAGAGGATTTGGCTGTGAAACTCTATTTGTCTTTTGAACTCCACATAAAATTCCAGAAGAGCATCTTTGAAAAGCTTCTTCCATAGGCTTCTCTTCTTCATATTAGGTTGGTTTTCTCTGACACGCATTATATCTAAAACCCAAACAAATAAAACTTCTGCTATGTGTTTGGGAGGGAGCTGCTGTAGCAAAGTGGTTTGTAGCCAAGAGAGCAATAAATTCTACTCTGTGTGGCTGAACATGGCTCTAATGAAGACACAAACAAACCCCTGGATTCAAAGGCTTCTCTAAGTGCATGCAATCTGCAGCATGTCCAGTGTGTGAACAAGTCAGCACTACAGCAGATCTCAGTGGGAAGCAGATTCCTCTGACAGGGACCTTGGTGGACACTCCCATTAAAGGCCTGCTGGCAGTCATCTGGTTTTACACAGGAGGTCTCCCTTGGAATCGAAGGGCAGAGGGCCCTGTGCAAAGAGCAAACCACGTAACAAAGAAAATGGTGACTCTGATATGCCAGAACTAAATAATTTATGGTTGACAGATGGAAAATAAATTGAATTCCTCTTTGCAAATACAGCAGACCATAGCACCCTACTCCCCCAAAGAGCATACACCCAAATGACTTCTGAAAATGACTCTTATCAAAGATGTAAATGGGATTATTTCCAGCACACCACATGATCCCAATGGCTGATGTGAGGAAACAGAAATCTACTAGATAGGAATTTCTAGGAACATCCCATCTGTATCTTCTCTGATTTACAGGATAATACTTTTCTAACCCTCAGCTATGCCTGTTTATTCTCTCCAGGGGTTTCCAAAGTAAATAATGCATTTCTCTGAATCTGTGCTTCAAAGCATACTGATCAGTTGCCTTAATTTTTAAGTCAGTGTGAACAGACCAGAAGCAGGTAAGCTCTGGAGAAATACAGAAAAGCTTAAAGAAATATTTGCAAAGTCTTGAGGCATAAGTGCTAACATGAATATAGATGACACAGACAGTATTCCCATGAAAACACAGTTCAAGCAAAGCTCTTCCAGTTTGGGCTCACAGATTAAAAACAGGGTGTGAACCACTTCATGTTCCTGAACCTCCGAATTCCCTCCCTCCCCTCCCCACATAAGCCTTCCAAATTTATCTGGAAGGCAGATATTTTTCAACAGTTAGTGTCACATTAAAAAAAGGAATCTGGGGCTGAAGTAAATACGTACACTGTAAGGAGATTTTGGCAATCTTCCTACTGTCTGGGTCTTGTTAAACTCCTACTGACAGTCATACTTGCATTGTACAAATGAGCAGAAAAGGTCAGGTGCATTCTTAAACAAAAGCAATGCCAAGGTTTCTTTTAGATAAATTTATGGTCAACAGTTTATGCATATAATTCATTTGCTGAGCTTTTTCTCAGAATTGTTGAAATTAAATGTCAGTTATATAAATTATGCAAAAACATTGTTTGTGTGTATACAGCAGAGGATTCAGACAAATAATGGTCAGTGCCACAAAGGCATTCCTCAGACTCAGTACACTGAAGATTTTAAAGGACAAGATTGTCAATATTCTCAACTCTGCTTTTTTGACAGGAGGCACCTATAAAATGGAGGGGTTTTTTTTAGTGTAAAAATTACCACGTTTTATGGTTAGACTTCTTGTAGTCTTACTAGAGGGATACTCCACAGGTGTTTTATCGCCTTCTTCTATTTTCCAGATTAAAACAACTTTGATCATACAATCAGAGAATCATTTAGGTTAGAAAAGACCCCTAGAACCATCATATTCAACTGATAACCAAACACTGCCAAATCCACCACTAAAACATGTCCCTTAGTGCCACAGCTAAGTCTTTTAAATACCTCCAGGGATGGTGACCCCACCACTGCTCTGGGCAGCCTGTTACAATGTTTGACAATCCTTTTGGCGAAGAAGTCTCACTTAATATCCAGTCTAAATCCACCCTGGCAAAACCTGAGGCCATTTACTCTGGGCCTGTCACTTGTTAACAGGGCAGGAGAAACTGATCACCCTGCTTTCACAGGTTCTTGTGCCTTCTTCACGAGGGAAAAGTGTCCTCTAACAAGCAGCTGGCAACTGCAGAGACCTTCTCACAGAATCATAGAATGCTTTGGGTTGGAAGGGAGCTTAAAGACCCAAATCCCTGCCATGGGCACAAACACCTTACACTAAAAGAGGTGGCTCAGAGCCCTGTCTGGCCTGCCCTTGAACACTTACAGAGATGGAGCATCCACAGATTCCCCGGTCAGCCTGTGTGTAGCCCTCACGGGGAAGAATTTGTTGTGTTCTCCATCTTCAACTTTGTAGCTGAAACAAACCAAGGACTTCATCCCCACTGAACATCCTGACATCCTTCCCTGCCCTGGCTGCATCTTTGTTTTATCTTTAACGTTTTTAAATAATATTGGGGCGCCAGTGTTCTAGATAATTTTTTAAAGTACTTAGTGCAGCACCTCTCGTGCTGCTCTGCCGAGCCCCGGCGGTCACCGCCTCCCTCACGGCGGGGCTGCGGGAGCCGTGCCTCACGCGCCTCAGGGAGGGGACGCTGCCGCTGCCGGGGGGAAGCGCAGCCTCCTCCTGCATTCCTTGCTTTTCCCCGGCTTCCCTTAGCTCCCCACACTCATCCGGGACAACGAGTGCCCTCTGCCTCGCCGAGGGGAGCCGCGCACGGCCCGCGGGGTCCCGAACCGGGGCAGTCCCGGGGGGCGCAGGGCCCGGGCAGCGCCTGAGGGAGGGCCGGCGGCGCGAGGAGCGCGAGCGGCCGTGGCGGGAAAAACGAGATGTCTTTTCCGACGGAATTAATTGTGTGAAAACGGCGCTCCTGAGGCAGGAGCTGCGGCGGGACCTCGGGACACCAGCACGGCTGCGGGGTGTGCCCCGGGAGAGGGATGACTCCACTCAAGGGTTGAGGATTACCGAGAAAGGAGAAAGAGATTATTGGAACTGCACCTGCCTCCCTGGGATGGGTGTGTCAGGCAGATTGTGACAGAGGCATGATCAACTCATGCACAAAAATGCATGGGCATCCCAAGGTAAAGAAAGAGCTGGCCGGCATCATTGTGGACCCCTTTGCATTATTTTCAAAAGTCTTGGGGTTCTGAAGAAGTCCCAGTCGATTGGAAGCTGGTTAACATTATCCTGGTTTTCAATAAGGGTAAGAAGGATGACCCTGTAAATACAGGCCTGCCGGCCTCACTTCAGTGCCTAGTAAAATTATGGAGGAGGTTATTTTGGGAGTTATTGAAAAACACTTGGAAGTCATTGATCACAGCACAAGTTCATGAGGGAAAAAGTCTTGTTTAACCAACTTAATTTCCTTTTATCACAAGTTCACCCATTTAACTGACTGAGAGAAACCATATGTGGTGAGTTTGGGATTTTAGCAAAGCTTTTGCTACTGTCTCACAACACCCTCTGGTTAACCCTTCCAGCTCACAGCTAAAGACGTCCATGGTGTGTTCGCTGAGCAGCTGGCTGACACAGGGGGTAGGAAGGGGTCACATAATTAATAGGGTCATGTCACGCTTGTCACCAGTGGGGCTCCCCAGGGCTCCATCTCATGGCCAGTGCTTTTTAATGGTTTTAATAAGTGATCTGGATGCAGGTATTAAATGTGCATTAAGTACATTTGCTGATGCTACCAAACTAGGAGGAGCTCTGAGTGTTCTTAGAGGTAGAGAGGCCTCACAGGGGGACCTGGATAGGCTAGAGATCTGGGCAGCCAGTGGCCATGGGAAATTTAACAAAAGCTAGTGCCAGGTTCTCCACCTGGAACAGGTAATGCCGGTTATACCTACACACTGGGAACAAGATGATGGAGAACAGTCCTGTGAAAAGAGATCCAGGGGTTTGGGCTGGTAAAAACTACACTCTGAATCATGGCACTGAGGTCTATACATATTGTCCCAGCAGTTTAGTAGCAGCAAAGTATTTGTGTGAAATCTTCACTTCAGTTTAGTGGAAGTTTCATTGCTGAGTTCAATAAATCCATAAACCTCACCTTTAAGTGCATATTCTGTCTAAAAGTCTGCAGTGGATCACAAACTCCATAAAAGCATTTGAAATGTGGGCACTCTGTACCACAAACACAGCATGCTCTGGGTATTCCAAATCACCAGTGCCTGGCTTCATACAATCAGCTCTTGTCTAAATAGGAGCGCTTACAAATTTGAGGTGAACTGCTAAGTGCTCAAAGTTAAACAAGCGTGGCTTAAATCTAGGCAGCTCCACTGTGGAGGCAGTTCTGAAGTTATGCAGCCTCTAATCTCTGTTAGCTGAAGGATCATGAGTTAGAGCAAATTTAAGTCAGCATGTACTTTGGTCACAGCCCCACATGTTTAGAAGCAAAGAAAGGCAAAAAGAAGTACTTGTTAAAAAAAAAAAAAATTAGTCTCTTGGGATATCTGCTTAGCCCTAATTCAGAACAGACTCTTGATTTAACAGATTACCCTGAACAACCTAGCAAGACATTTGTTTCTCAAAAACAAAAATATGTCAAATATGTTTCTGTAAAGAGCAACATTTGGCTCTCTTTCTCCTACCAGAATAGAGGTGGTTTGATTCAACTGCCTTTAAAAACTGATATGTGAGCAGAAGAAAGAAAAAGGGGTTCTAGAGGAATTGGTAGCTCTCCTTTTGCTAGAACTAAAACCACAATAAAATGCTAACTGCGATAGATAACTAAGACTACTAAATTTTGAATTTTAGCTTTTTGGTGGGACATTTCTGAAATCTTTTACAAATTATAACTAACATGATTGTAAACAAAAAACTCTCCTTTATTCTTAAAGTTTTTCTCCATTTGGAAAAACTGTTTTAGGTAGAATTTTGTTGATGCTGTGACTGTAAGGCCTAAAGCAGAATTAAACAGGATTAAAACATTTTTTTGCTTCCCAAACTAATACAAAAGTCAAAAAACCCTAAAAAGCATGAGTCTGTTCTTTCTCTGCAAATTGACGTCTCTCATTTCAAGCCTTGGTCAAAGAGGATGTCACAGGGGTGTTTTGGACATTTCCCTGGTGGAAAGCCAAGGCCAGTAAAGATTTTAAGGACTTAAGTTGCAGCAGAGGGATTTCATGTGAGCAAAATATCTGACAGTCACATCTTGCATCCTATGTAATTGTTTCCAGGAGGTGTTTAAGAACAATATTCCCTGTTTGCATGCTTCACTTCTCCAAAGGAGGGAAGCTCACTACAGAGCCTGATGTAGTGCTGCTTTGTAGGATACTCGTGTCTCTGATTCTTAATTTCAAGTACAGAGCTTATTCTGAGAAGAGGGGATGAGTGAAAAGGCAGTCTTTTAATGTGCTAAAAAACTAGGTACACTTGTCCAAACATCCAGAAATTAAAGGGAATCAGACCTGAAATTTGGGGAGCAATTGTTCTATGTGTTCTCAGAACATCTTGGTGACAACGTTTGGGACAATGTTAACGGATGGCATCTTGGGAGATAATAGTCATGAGCTGCAAAGTTCAAAAAGAGAAGAGAAAAGCAATAAAATAAATATCATATACTCTAAGAGGCCAGCTTCTGTAGGGCCAGAGAACTGACGTGCGAGCACTCAGAGCAAACTCAAACACAGAAAGAAAGAAAACTGGCATTAATTGCTGGCTAGGCAGATAAGAAAATACGAAAATACAAGACAAATGAGAAGGCAAATAAACTGATAAAACACATCAGGAGTCACTTACAGGCAGACCACACAAGCCTAGCCCAATGTTTCCCCTCAACCTTCCATAAAAGGAGGAGCACTCAGGTAGCTAAAAATGAGTCCTGATGGTGTGAAGGTCCTATTTTGAGCTAATCAGGGAAGTAACAGTTTAAACAGTACTTAGTTGCAACAGGTATTTTCAAAATGGATCTCTCACATATGTAGAAAATCGGCACTTGTTGTCTCAAAGCCATTAACAATTATCTTTGAGAGCAGGTAGAGATTAGAGAAGACTGGAAAATGGTAAATGTAGTGCTAAACATTTAATATGATACATGTGAGAACTCAGTTCCAGGAAGAACAAGGGATTCTTTTAAGCCTATAAGAACAAAAGGATCTGGGTGATATCTAGGCTGTATTTGTTGAGAACAAGTGGGGTATAACCACTGCCATATTTTGGGGGGACAGTATTGTAAGCATTGTGGCTAATGGAGAAATCTTGATTTTAATAAGGCCTGTCTTTATTTCTCATGACAGTCTGAAAACTGGGGAAGAAGATCCTTGACAAAACTAGTAAAAGGTATGTGGAAAACTCTGAGTTTTTATTATTGACCATCCATCACAATGAAAGCACGGCTGGGTGTAGGACACCAGATTCTTCCGTCTGGTCTGGAGCCAGGGCTGCTCTCTGTTCCAGTTAATGACCTAGATGAAAGAACTGAGACCAGATTTTCAGGAGATCTCTTGGAGGACAAGATAAGAATTAAAAAGCACTTTGAAAAATTGCAGATAGGGACTGTAAAAGCAGAATCACGTTAAACGGGAAGAAAGTCCCGTCAGCTCCGTTTTTTGAAGCAGGATATTTGGGTGTTACTTTGCATCCCAAACAGAATATGAGTCACTGGTGTCATACTGCTAAGAAAAGGCAAGCATTAAACTTGCAGAGAAACAAAAGGCTAGGTTATAAATCACAGTGGAAGAATTATTTCACCTAAGCCCAAGAGTATTTGAATTCTCAGAACTGTATTTCAAGAGATTTGTGGATTATTTGGAAAAAGTCAAAAGGGAAACAGCGTAAATTATATGAAATAAAACAAATTTTTAATCAATGACTTAAGAGGACAGGAATTTCATTTCACACTGTACTCCGTTATTTAGAAAATTAAACTGAAATAAATTGAGATGTTTAAAAGAGAGATTTATTTAAAGGGAAGAACATAGAGAAAGGATCTTCAAATACATGAAGATAAGTGGAATATATTCTCAATTCTCTATGGATAGAGCAAGAAATGGCAGGCTTGAAGTGGGAAGAGGTGTGGGGGGGTGGGAAATGTGGACTAGACAATAGTTCCTAAAAATAAAGGTAGCAAAGTCATGAAACACCTGGCCTTGAAAGATGGTGCAGTGCTCAACAGCAGAAATCTTCTCAAAGAGACTAAGAAAAACAAAATCAAACTCAGTTCTGTCCAGTATTTCATAGATGTGCTTTTGCTCAGCTTACTTAGGGGCCTTTCATTTCTTTTTCTGGGACTCTGAGATAGGTGTTAGGAACTACCTAATTACACTTTATAAATTAGTTAAGCTGGATGAGAATGTAATCTTGTAATTTAAAAAAAGTACTTCAGAATAAAATTTAATTTTCCTATTGGATTTATTTAGCTACCAAGACAGAGCCAACCAAAATATCACAACAATGACCAAACGTCAGTGTACTAAAAGCATATACATGCCAACAAACCTCCAAGGATTTTCTTTTTCACCTTTAGGTGTATTAAAATATATATCAAATGCTAACAGATTAAGAAGATTCTGAAAGCACAACAGTAAATAAGGTACAATAAATTGTATTCACTCAACATACAGATAGACTTCTATTCTGACTACTTAGAGCTAGAGTCTTCTAACCATAAATGGATCAGTCCTGCAGGGAATCAAGAGCTAAATATTTCCTGTAGTCTCTTCAACTCTGTTTGGAACTAGCCCTGTTCTGGAGAAAGGCACTGGAAAAAAATCTGGTTCAGTGAAGACCAGGGAACCTCCTTCCTACTCTTGGCTCTTCTAGCCAGTTTTCCTAAATTGTGCTGAAAGCTAAAAATACTACACTGACAACATTGAATGGCAAAATGAAATGAGGTGGTGAGATTTGGCTGCACTGAGAAAGCAAATTACCTATCACCAAAGGAGTTTAAGTGGATTCCAGAAGAGCTGAGAAGTTTCATAGCACTCCAGCAAAACAGACATTGTTTTTAAGTGTTGTGCAGCAAAAATACTGCTCTGGGATTAACAAAGGCTACAGGCAATTCCATGTGTTTTTAAGAAAGAAATCTAGAATAAAAATAAGGCAGAATTTTAAATTTTAAAGTTGTTAGGCCTTTTGAAAATCATTAAATTATGGTTTCTAAACCAGCTATAGAGACTACTTAGCAATGGCCATTTTCTTTGATATCAGATGAAGATTTCTTTGGTCTATTTTTAGGCTCACTAATATTTATCAGGCTCAGTTCTATTATAAATATGGCAAGATGTAATTTTATTCTAAATTCCAATGATAAGGAGATAGGATTGAAAAAAACCTGTGTCCAATAACCAGCAGGTCTGATATCAGTTTGGAGGTACACGTCATAGAACTGCTAAACTTGGAAAGGACCTCCAAAGTCATTGAGTGCAACTGTTAACTAACACTGCCATGTTCACCACTAAACTGTGTCCCCAAAGGCCACGTCTACACATTTTTAGGACACTTCCAGGCATGATGACTCTGCTGCTTCCCTGTGCAGGCTGTTCCAAGGCCTGACCACCCTTTCAGTGAAGAAATTTTTTCCTAATATCCAATTTAAATATCCCTGGTGCAACCTGAGGCCATTCCCTCTTGTCCTGTTGCTTGTTACCTGGGAGAAGACACTAATCCCCACTTTTTTACAACCTTGAACAATATCATATGAGTATCAGACATTGAACTGCTGCTTTTTTCTTAAACAGAGGGGCTCTTTGCCCAGGTACCAGAAGAAAGTAGCAAAAAATTCACCCCACATACAACTGGAAAAGTGAAAAACATTTTGACCTAAAAATGTGGATTTTTTTAAACATAAACAGTGCAAAGTGTGTAGAAATATTTCTTGAAAGCCTATGTCTGACAAAACTAATTATCTGTATTTCCCTTCCTTCTATTGCAGCCTATCAATCATTTTTACCCTGATCACAGTGCTGAGAAAGAACCACTAGATTTTGCAACACAAGTTGCAGAACCTTCCCAGTGCAGGTGCAATCTTATGGGAGAGAGGTAAGGAAAGTCAATACTCCAAGACTGCAACTAATTTAAACCTCTGATGACTCAAATAGCATTCTGGTATTTTATCTCCTTGTAGCAGAAAGTACTTTAGCCTGTAATGTTAACCTCCCAGTGCTGCAACTGTCCAAGTTAAGTGGAGAATCAAATCCTTAACCTGACATCACAGAAAAACAAAAAAATCTCAGGTTATTTTATTGTCAGCATTATGCAATGCTATTCTTTCATTATCCTGGAAGAGCGAAATAGTTGATTTTACATGCATTTCTAACTCTATTATGTGTGCCTTGGCTGCAGGAATAAACAAAGTAAGAAACATTCAAATTTTTGTTGTCAGAAATTGCAGAACAAATGATTTATCTAACAGCAGATTGCCACATCACAACTGTGAAAGAAAATGCTACATTACTCTTGTAGCTGACATGCCATGACACAAATGAATTTTTTTGTCACCCCATTTATTTTTCTACTGGTGAATTGTTATGTAGACTACTTCATCTATATCCCTATCCCCCTCGGAATCTAGTAAAGAATTTCTGTCTTGGTTCAATTTAAGGAATTTTGTCTTTTAATCATATGACTGCATAAATGAAGTATGATTTTCCCCTTTGGGGAAATCCCCTTAGATACAAAGGCTGACTTAATTTATATTGTGTTACGGATACGTAACAAAATATATTCCAGATTTGATTAGTCCTTCCCTCATACTTTGGTGTCTGATCCTCTATTGATAAGGAAATGTGAATTCACAGTTGACTCCGAGTAAATCCTCATTCACAACAGGATGAGTAGGTGCAGCTGCAGGTTTTGATGTTGTATTCTTGCACTTGATAGTTGCTACAAAGTCAACTTCAACATCATCTACAATTTTCACATATTCTCACATATTTGTGATAAATAAGTCTCTGACTCTAGACAAGGCATTAACATCTTCCTTACTGATTAGTGAAGCAAATTTCCTTGCTGCCCGCCATCGCCATCAGGTCTCTAAACAAGTTGGGTTTGCAGTGTGGACTCAGCCCTCTATTTCCAGTCACAGGTGTCAATTTGAGTGAGTCTGTCAATCAGACACTACTGAGTGTACAGAGAACGGGCTGGGATAAAACCAGAAATATTTCTTTCTTTGACATATGAAGTAATTAGCTTTTAATTGACCGAGAAATCCAATAATTTTTAAAGCCCTTTTAAATTTTGTATGCAAGGGTCCTATTCATTATTTTTTTTCTCACTGCATGAAGGGATCAAAGCTGTTAACAAGCAATACAATAAGCATTGTGTTCACTGTTGCTGGCTTAGGGACTTATCTGACAATATCAAGAAAAAAAAATAATAAACCCACAAAGCTGCTATAGTAAGACAATTCAGAAAACCATTAGAAAATTAATAACCCAGGGGAAAGAGCTGTACATGACTGATCACAGTGTATTCTTTTGACGAAACAGAAAGCTTGTCACTTTCCAGAGCTCACAGCCCTAAGTGCAAAGTTCATCAGTTTGCTTTTGACTTCATTCCTTCCACACTGATTCTCACTGATGACTGTCCCACTGTTATGCTCAAGAGATGAATAGCCATCCCTGTGCCAAAATATTCCACTGAGATTACTCTCATGCACACACACTCCCAGAATGTCTCCAGCTCACATGTAGTGCTCTGCTTCAAACCACATCCTTCTGAGCATCAACACAAAACAAAAACCTATAGAGACCGCAGAGGTTTTACAGGATTGCTGTATGGCCATAAGTAGGAAGCATAAACACAATTTAACAGCTACACTTCTGCGTAGGAGGACATTGTGTAAACTCGTGCAAAGGTTTGTTCATCGGGAAAACTTCCTAATGCAGTTTTTGATGGAAGACTGAGGAAGTTACAGAGTCCAGGCTATGCCAGAAACATCATGCTAAGGATTTGTGCATACAATTTGTATATTAAAAAATTTTAGGAAGGAATCTGAATTCCACCTCTATCAAGCAGCAATGCAACAGAAGCCTAATGGGAGGAGTGCTGGAGGAAAAAATGGTTTGTGCCTTTTAATTTCTGTGAAAGCTGTAACGCAGAATAGTGTCAGTTCATGGCAAAGGTGAAGATAACATCTCATTTTATCTCACCTGAACATACCCTGCTCCCCAAGGGAAAACCCTCAGTCCAGAATACCTAAACAGCAATTACACTGCCATGCATGAACAAATAAGATCTTTTTCTTACATGAATATATTAAAAATGAAGGAAAATTATGAAAAATTGAATATTCTGTTACAAGAATCTGACTCTTCCAAGAAGAATATAAATTCCACCTTATAATTATCCTGGTGGAGCAAAACTCTTTGCAGGTACATTGGTACAAATATTTATACTAGCATCAAGATAATTATACCTCCATTTCATTGAACAAAATTACTTAATTTTTTTCCCCGTCAAGTTATCCAAAACAAAACTATTCAGTTAAAAAAAAAAAAAAAAAATCTCTCTCTATATATATACACTCACAGACTCTGGAGATAAAGCAAAAAAAAAAAAATTAAAAAAATAAATGGCTTTGAATTACTTCTGAGGGGAATAAATTACATAACAAGGAATTTATTGATTTTAATTCAGTTATCTTAGTTAAAGAGTACACTTGTACTAGCAACTATTAAATATGTTTAAGCAAAGATAAAAGAAATAAAAATAAAACAACAAGATGTTTGGAGATGTTTCTTCAAAAGTAAACTTGCCTCTTGGTGAGGTAAAGCCCAACAAATTTTTGAAATACACTGCTTATCCTTTGAGTTTGTCATGCTGTCAAGGTAGATGCCTTCTTTGAAATCACAGTACAGCTGGATCTTTTGCCCTACAGCACAATTTCTTAATTTTTAGGAGTGACTTCCCACACTTTGAGCACTGATGGGTTTGATAAAGCAAATAAAGAAAACTCTTAATTTCACCTGTTCATTAGAGCTATTACTCAGACCTCATTCAGCACCTTTGGCTTCTTGCAGCTGTGAAAGGACCCAGATGAGCAATAGCACCAAGGAGCCAGAACCCTACCCAAGCACAGAAGATCCTGTACCCTGCTTTCTAGAGATTTGCCTACCTAAAATCCATCAAGTGCCATACACTGAACCCAGAGTTACACCACTGGAGATGGCTGATGCTGGTGTCTCACCCATTTTGTAGCTTGCCATTACAGACCCCAGCAAGGCTACTCTGAATCAGACTGAAAAAAAAAAAAAAGATAACAAACGCCTAACCAAACCAAGAACTTCTGCTAGCCAAGCTAAGTTGCTTGCTTGCATACAAGGGCAGAAAATCACCACTTTTGAGGAGCTTAATGACAGAAGAGTGAAGCTGCAGGGTTTTAAACCTACAGAATCCAGAGGAAAGCATTCACATTTAGGTTCTCATCTTCATCAAGGGTAAACTGGTGACGTTTCAAACATCTTGCTGTCCAGACAGACATCCTTAAGCCCCAAATGTCAGCTCAAACTGGCCAGTCTCTCACTGAAGTAGACCAGCACTCAGCCTAGCACAAGCCTGCATGCCATGTAACCTCATCCTGCACAATGCAGACACTGCTTTCCATCAGAACTTCTCTTAGCAATTATCATCTCTGCTGTCACATAGGTAAATTTGAATCAAGACCACAGCAAGAGCACATAACAAGTTATAAAATTAATTACAAGAGAAACATTACCTCTAAGGGTGAGGAGCCTACTCAAAACCAGGGCCAAAAGCAACAGATTCAGCCTTACTTCATGCTTCCTGACCCCGAACCCTCTCTTCCTGGGATCAAAGCCATTGTCTTAGCCCCAGTTCCTTCTCTTCCCTTGGCAGTGGGCCCTGATTGCATGATAGATCCCAGCTGCTTTGATCTCTCCTCTTAACTCCCTCCTTCCCATTACTCCTGCACTAATGACACAGCTGGGGACGGTTGTTACTCTCACGTGTGATAAACCTGGCTCCAAGTATCCTTTCAATAAAGAGAGGATAAATAAACCTCATAGCAAAAGAATACAGGAAAACTTTCAGAACATTTCTGTGTAATTGGACCCCTCTAAGCTCTGAGATGACAACATCTCTGAGAAGCAGCATTTTACATAAATGTAGATAGAGGGAGCACATATTGGCTTAATCCAGCAGCCAGAAGTTTCTAGAGCAGCTATTTTCCCCAGTTCTCAGTGTTATTATTAATAACAGAGATGGCTTGTCTAGCCCTCTCCTTACTTCACTGTCCTCCCTCTGGCAGCTGTGGGAGAGACACAGGGAGAGGCAAGAGGCAGGGGGAGTATTTTCTTGTTTCTGTTATCATGGCTTAACGGGTAGTTTGAGATTCATAGCAACATAAACAGGCAGAAAACCAAGAACAAATTACACACGCAAACTAACTTAGGCTCTGGAATTAAGAGTTGCTCAGTACGTGGCATGTGGAGAGGCAGAACACAGTGCAAGTTACCTTCCAGCTGACTTGCAGAAAACAATGGATCATCTTCCTAGGGGTGAATAAGTCTAGATCACATTTCCTATTTACTGCAGGACTATATGCTATACTCTGCTACTGACTACAGTGGAGTTACACAGGGTTGAAAGACAGTGATTTGGGCAGAAATGTGGTATTAATTACACCAGTTTTTGGCAGCTCTGGTCCTGCTGCTGCCCAAAAAGAATGATTTCCACAAGCTTCACTATTACATAAATCACTGAGTAGGTGCTTGGGGCTGGACAATCCATGCAGAAATACATGCTGGCTTTTTATCTCTCCAATTTTTCCTTTTTTCCTTTGAAATTTGGAAGAATGGAAACTATATTTGCAAATTCCTTTCCAAGTTAAAACATTTAAGCATTCCATAATTTATTTTTTTTACCATGATATTTAATTTTCTTCTTAAAACCTGGATTAAAAGTGACAAGCATACTGAACTCATGGAAATCATACCCCGTTGGGGAGGTATTAAAAACCATATGTCACGTTGCCTCTTAAATCCAGAATTCAAGCCATGGGAACCAGATCCTCAGTAAGACTTGAAGTGCATATGACATATGCAGGGCTCAGCAGTAACAGATATTTCCCACAGTCTGTTATGGGACTGGTATTGCACTTGTGTCCTCCTGTGAGCTCTGAAATGGACTGTTCAGGACGATGAATTTATCAGACCTGCCTGTGCACAAAAGTTACAACACTTTTTCAAGTTTTCTTCAGTTATTTTGAGATATCTTGGAATATCATGGGGTTTTTGAAAGGACTAGAGGCCAGCTTAGAAGTACCCATAGGATTGGGTAAAAAGACACAGTTTGTGAAAATTGAATTCACCTTGAACTTTGTCATCAGTTCTGGCATAAGAAACAGAGAATTCCATAAACACTGGTATTACCAGTCTGTACTTGCACAAAGGATCTTCAATCATATCAGCAGAACTCTCAGTAGGACCAGAGACAATACAGCAGTACATGCACTCCCAGTACATGCATTCCCATTTATTCCAAGTGTTTCTTTCTGAGGGCAGCTCCAGAGGGGTGAATATTTCAGTGTAAATTATAGTTATCAGGAAGCAGCAAGATTTTAAAAATAATACATTTTGACCATGACATCTCAAAGATCAAGTGCTTAGTAGCATAGTTCTGATGTTCCCTCAATAGATGACACAATCATTTGCACTTATGAAGAAGGAAGATTGGGTAGATCAATTCTTCTTCTTCTCCTTTAATATAATAAAATGTAGTTATGGACAGTTACTTTGCAGCAGGACAAGCTTAGAAATTCAACTGCCTACTATGAAACAGTTAATTCAATTCTCTTGAGTTTCTACCAGCTTTCAGTACTGGCTTTTTCCTTAGAATGTCCTGATGTTGTTATCTATTATTATAGAAGTTGGACTAAAAATATTCTTTTTTCTCTTTCATTCTGATAGCAAGTTATACAGGCATATGGAATCAAAAGGTCTCATTTCACCCTTACCCAAGGCCAGCAGGGTAAGGGTGAAGGGAGACCTTTTTTCAAATAGGAATTGCAAATATGTTATCTGCCATCTTGGCCCACATACATGAGGGGCAACCATGTTTCAGAGTCTGATTTATTGCAGTAAGCTCTTAAAATATTATATTATTATGAACTTCTTGTTAGTGCACTGCAGTAAGCCTTGGTGTCAGCTGAAATGTGATGTCTGGAACTGTAAGGTTTAATTTGAAAGTAAGGAAATCTGCATGACAAGAAAGTTTTTTCCTACAGTATGAATTCTCAGAGAAAAAGTGTTCAGCTATTACTGCAGAGTATAAACAAGTACAAGGAATGGGTGGAAAGAAAGACAGCCAACTTAATATATATGAAGTAATCTAAAATGACCTTCACACCTTGCCAGTATAGAAATCTGCTGTTTACAGACAGTTCCACACTTCCCCACCCAAACTGAGTAATGACTGCTGCAAAAGCCTGACCTCCCTGCAGTGGAGGGTCCTGCACACCTTGGTATTTGCTCCTCCATTGCTCAGTAAGTGTTACAGAATTCCAAAATACAAGCCAAGATTAACTAAGGCTTGTAAGAACAGGACTCGCATCAGCACCCTGTGTGTGGAATTACTTAAAAGCAACCACAGGAAGTACTAAATGGCTTAAATCCTACTCTTGTCACAAGTTCCTCCTCTCACTGAAGATTCACAGATGAGTCCTATTGAGGGTGAGATCTAACGTATTCTGTACAAAATGCTTGGAGAGCTAGTCCCTCTCTCAAATTTAATTCTGCATTTCCTCCTTACTGAATTAAATACAAAGCAAATTACTTTTAAGTATAAAATGTATTTCAGCAAAGTATAGTACTGGCTGCTGCTAAGTCTTTGGGAGAAAACATTAAAATGGGTGGGGTGTTTTAAGGTCAAATCTGTTCTGTATTTTTTGAAATACACAAAATTGACTTATATTTGATTTTAAAACCTGAAGATTGATATGAATATGAAATAACATAGCAGTGGAAATGTTTAAAAACGCTTTATAATTGCAACTGGATTTTTCATAAACAATTATAAATGAAAATATATAGATACACTAGGAGGTATAATTTACCATAAAACCACAAATGACAACTCCTAATGCAGAATCTTCAGTCTATAAAGACACTGGCGGATTAGAGTTTAAAGCCTAAACAAAGAAAAATTGCTAATTAATCAGATATCCAAACAAGTATGGCTGATTTTACATGGACTAATCTGTACATTATTATAAAATTACTGGATATAACCTTGTAAACCAAATGAAACAGTTACAGATAAGACCTAGAGTGCAGGGAGATGGCTATTATAGTAACTTCTTTTATATAAGACAATAAAGAGCCTATCCAAATATCATGCTATTGGAAAAGTGCACCAGGGCAAACCCTAGAGATGAAGTAATAGGGTAAGTGAGCCAAGGTTTCTCTTTCCTAGCCTGCTTTAAGTGATGTTTTTGTCACAGATGTACCGAATGACACACACTATTGGAGTGAATGTGGAAAAATCTTCGCACAAGAAATGTTATACTTTTATTTTCCTTGCCAGGTAGAAATTGATTCCATATAGTGTTACCACAAATCCTGTGAGTACTCTGTTCTGTGCAGAAACATACTTTGATGGCACAGATATTCTGTGTTCTAGTTTTGCTGGTTCTATTCAATATTAAAACTACTCTGTGTTGCTTGAACTTTTATTGGAGGCATAAAATTTGTATGACTAAAGATGAAGGCTTAGCTTGTACCACTATAAAAGCTTTAGAAAATCACTCCAAAGTAGAAAACGAAAAATGCAACAAAATAACCAAACTTTTTCCCCTTTTAGCAAAGCTCTTGTTCAAAGAAGGGTTCAGTGTAAATGCATGACAATTCTGTTTTAACACAAAGATATTGAAATCGGGGTCAAAAACTTAACCTTGCTTGTTTTGAGCTTGGGGTGGTTTTTTGTCACTAAGTTGAGCTAAAATGCCTCCTTGGCTTTCCTGTGTGCTCAAAGGGCACTGTAAAGCTTTGCTTTTCCCCTTCCCTTTGCCTCCAGGTCCCATATAATTGATTCTGACCAAGTGTTAGCAGTTACATCCAACTCCCAGAAGTTTTTCCTGAACTACGGTTATTCCTGGTGATTCATACGTCTGAGAATCTTTCTGAAAAATAAACTATTTGAACCTTTAAAATAATTAACTTGGCTCTTCTAGCACACAGGATCTTTTAAAGAGATTGCAGGGAAGGGAGAAATGTAAGAGAAGTGGACGGCTGGCCCTTGTGCTTGTGGAATCCTGGCATTGGGATAGCAGTTGTCTTTATCTGCTTACACTGGGGACAGATGAAGAAAGCCAAGGGCAACTTACCTCCCAGATGCAGTGACGAATGGCATGTAAACATATCAAAGAGGTCTCCTCTTTTCCAATAAAACAGAGTCCAACTTCATTTTTAGTTATTGAGAGTGAAGGGGAAATTTAAAATAAAAACTAAAGGTACAGAGGGCTTGCACTCTTATCTAAACTGGTCAGTACCTTTCCAATAAATATTTCAAAGTAACTTTTCTTTGCCTCATAGGTCTCCTCCACACTGAGTAAGGTTTTAAGCAGGGCAATAATCAATAGAAATTCAAAAGGCCTGCTGCCAAGCTTGTTGCTGACTCATTCACAGAGGTTAGCAAGCTGTCTAATCTGTTCCTAGTTCTGTTTATTCACCTGGAAAATTTAGGAGCAAGTCATAATTAGTGTTTATAAAGGACTCTGAAAAAAACCCATATAATTACTTCCTCACTAAAAGCCCCTATGATTTGACTCTATACACCACCGGTACACTTGTGTGTCCTCCTGACTCAAGGATGTCCTTCTAAATCAAATATTATAGTTTCTGAAAGACTTACATAGTTTCTTTTCATTTTAGTTCTCTTCTTTCTTTGGGATTTGGTGTTCTCCATGCTATACTGTATGTTTGCCTTAAAAAACTGAAAATAAACCTGAGAACCTACATTCATTCCCTCAAATGCTGAAGTCTAAATATTGGGATGTTCAGAGGATAAAAAGAGAATTTGCACCTGAGTCATGTGCATAGCAGAAATTTATCAAGTAGAAAAGAAACTACCTACTTCCTGCTTTCCCCAGGAAGGAACTGGCAACCGATTTGAAGATTATTGACTTGAATCAAGAGTTCTCAAGTTTCAGGAGAAGTCAGGTTTGGGAATAACAGGAAAAACTGAGTTCAGCAAGTCCTTTACTGAGAATAACCCTTTCTTATCTCCTGATACAAACTCTGTCCTCTTTCACAATCTTGTATGGTTCCCACTGGCTGGAATTGTGAGTCTATTCTGTACAGAGCCACTCCAACAGCCAAGTGCTTTCTCAGTAATAGCTTTCAGCTCCTGCTTTTCCTGTAGCATGCACTGAAGGGAATGAGTTTTCTGTTTCTTACAGTCATCAGAATTGTATGCCCTGTCCTAGATTTGCATTTCCCAGGCTTGTTATCCCTGTTCCCTGGAAGTTTGAGCAAAACTGCCCTCAGATCTCAGTATTTATAGGAGTACATACAGATTGAAGACAAAAGGAAATTAGATTAATAATTTTTGCCTTTCCTTAGTTAGTTGGAGAATACCTGTGCGCACTCAGATAGACAAATGTATAAAAACCAGACTAGCAATTACTAGTCTGCTTGCTTTGCCTCAATACTCCTGAGCCTTCTTTTGGCTGTGCTTGGGTTCTTGAACTGCTTGTGCATACTCTGAGCTGAGATTCCTTCTCTGTCTTTCTGACCGTTTGGGTCAGTGCTCTTCCTCTCTCCTGGCCACTGCGTGCGCTCCCTCTGAGTCTTTATGTCCTAGCAATTAGACATTATGTCTTTGTTTTCCCACTAGGGAAATTCCATTGTTCCGACTCCTGGCTCTAGGGAGGATAGGCAAAGATTAACATTTCCTCTCTTTTCTTTTTTTTCTGTTTTTTTTTTTTTTTTTTCCTCCCCTCTTCTTTTTTTTCTTAGGCACATTTATTCAGTGTTAAGAACTGGCTGGTTCAGGGATGTGCCTGTAAATGCTCTCCTGCTCCTTAACTCCTGCACACTTAGGGAATCTTCTGTATTATTTCTGTTTTGTTTCCATCTTAACAGAGAACTCAATTACAAACAGTAATAACTAAACTAAACCATCTTCTCTCGCCCATGCAGTGAGTCACCAGGATTTTCCATAATAATAAGATGAATAAGCACAATTTTTAGGCTTTTAATAGTCGACTATGCTTCACAGAAAAAGAGAGCTTTGACACTACTTCTCGACCTAGAATCTTCTCCCCCTGCAAGCTTTTTGCCCTGAGGATGAAAAACGGGCTATGCACTTTTCCATCAAACTGCATGTTGTACATCTTGGTCTTATGACTCAACACAGCTTTTTAACTAAGATGCCTTGTAAGCAAGATAGCATCTGCAAGATGAAAATGAGAAACAGCTGTAACAGAGGATAAAATAAAACCTTGTTTAGATACTGTGTGGAAATGCATATGGTGACCCAGGGATATTCCAAAAACTACACCAGCCTCCTGAAAATTGAAGGACACTATCTCTTTCATTAATTTTTATGCTGGTTTGAAGTAAAATGTGGTACATGATCAAACTGATCTGTCCACAGGATAGACACAGCATGCAGCGAAAGCTCACAGTGCTGTAGCAATCCAGAAGTTCTCTCTCTCTGGCAGGACTTTACAGGGATTTCAGTGTACTATTTCATATCACTGGAAAAAATGAGAAGTGGAAATGTAAAGCTTGCTTAAAAAAGGTTTTCTCAGTGTAACCATAGAACTCAATGTATTTCTGCTTTTCATAATATGGTATTTCCCCTAAACTGTGAGATGATTGTGCTTTGTAACTCAGTTCAAGCACTTTAGACAAATGCAATTTCTATAACAATCAGAAAAAAGGAATGGAATCCATCAATTTAACCACTTAAACCATATATGAGAAGCTGTTTTAGTATTTATACAAACATTCTGTAAATTAACAAGGAACCAGTGAAATTAAAGTCCCACTGCAACATACTCTTCAGTATCAAGAACAATGAGTGGTGTCAGTAAGAGTGCAGTAGTCATGAGGGGAAACCATGTCACTGGGATATAGAAACTAATATTTCATATGGATTTGAGAGCCAGGCCTGCTCTCAAACCATTTCAATTTTGACAACAAGCTCAAGGAATTACCAAAGTCCAGGAAAGGGAGGCAAAGCCCCTGGTAGGATTAGTCAGTGATGCTGCCTGATTTCTAAGGGATGGAATGATTGCAAGACATCCTAGAAAAACCTAAAGATTGGTCTTTTCATCAATGTCACCTCAGAATGTAGTAATTTAAAAATGCATGCACCAGTAGGCCACATAGCACAAACTACCCATTATTTTGTGTTTATATTCCTATGTTTTACCTTTATGGTGGGTTAGTCTGGGGCACACCAAATTTTCTGAGTTAGTATCATTCCTGCACCTCATTGTTAAGATGCTGTTTTATTCCAGTTTCAGATAGTGCATAAAGTAGTTAAAGGAGGCACAATAGTAACTGCTTTTGTTTCTGAATATTCCCTCTTATCTGCGCATATACATTCTAGTTTAGTCATATTTATTAGTATTCCTTGTCCTTGTGATTTTTATGATCCAGACAATTTTGACTGAGAGCAGAGTTTTAAAAAGGTACAACATGAAATAGATTGCAAAATAATTTACTCTATAATGTATTCCACAGAGCTATACTGTGTCTATAATAAGCACAGATAAATTCATTTTGATGTATCATGCTTAGCACAGAGGTAAGTGGGCATGTAATTAACTCATTTATTTCATGTCTCTTCACCTAGTAATAGTGCAATTTTCTTAGCAATCAAGTTATTACATCACAATTTAATTTCAACCTAGTGTATGATTTACTGTACCAGATCTTGTGATTCTGTGAAGGCAAAGAAATTTTTCCTACCTGTTCACTTCAGCCCCCCGCATCTGCCCCATTTCAGCAGGTGGAATGAAGCCACCTGACATGCCACTTTCAAAGTCAGACTGAGCAAAGCCCTGGAATGTGCAGATGCATTAAATGTGCAGCTTAACCCTTTGCTAGTGAGAGGGTGTATGAGCTGATTTAAATGAGCTGAGCACTACCTTTTGGAAATCTATCTCTAAATTGAGAAAGCAAAAGAAGCCTAGCACTAACTTGATTGGGTTTTTCTTAAATCTTTGCTCCATACCAAATCTGCTTCTGAGAGTTCAGGTTTTCATCTGACAGGTAGAGTTGGTATTCTCCAAAGGCATCTTGGAGATGTGCTGGATATTAAAATGGAACATAAAGCCAAACTACTGAAGCTTGTTGTAGCCTCATTGGATGTTTTGGCTGGGTAGCTGTGTGACATATAAAATGACAAGTCTGCCTTGAAGACCAGAAATCCTTCAAAGTCATCTTGGCTGGATGCTTTTCTGTGCCCACGGAATTGGGCATATTGCAGAAAATCCTATCACATGTGCTTCTCAGCACATAAATTGAGTACTTTCCCTTTAGAAATCTAAGCCATTGTGCCTGTGCAGTTGGGGAAACTCTACTATGTCCTCAGGAGCATGAAGTTATGTGAAAGGACTCTTCCCTTACTGTGTGGCAGAGACCTTCATTCAAGGGGAACATAGCAGAAATGTTTGAGAGAGAAGGACCAGTCAATATCAATCTCATGAACACTTAAAATGCAAAGAGAAAGACAACTGTGGTACATTTGCATTGTTTGAGAAAACACGGCTTACCCTGCAAATGCTCTCTTTCTGCCTTACAAACAAATGTCAATGTTATTTCAGTTGCTGCCTGCACAAATCTGTTTAATCTACAAAGCAGTTGAAAAACTGGTGTCAAAACTAGACTGTGTAATCAAGGATGTCATTTTCTCGTGTCTTTGCAAAAACGCATGAAAAAACCCCTAGGACCCCTGCTTTGTTTGTATTTAAAAAGATGCTGGTGATGGTTCCTGTTTCATATTCCATTCCTGTAACAGAGAGCCTCTCAAGAATCCTTTCTTTTACTGTGAGAGGTATAAAGGCATTTACTGTCATTACCGTTTCAGAATCCCACTTCAAGAGGTTAGAAAACTCATAATTCATGTGGCTGGCAGCATCCTAGCTTTCATCCTCATATTGCTATGCAAAACTTTTATTCATGTGGCACAGTTCACCCCCTACCCTGTGGACTCTTGCATCATTCTGTGTTCTGTGAAATGCATAAGGAAAATGTAATTCGTTTGTTTGCACTTGCCTCACCCCTGGCAGCAGCTGTATGGAATCAAGTGAATGAAGTATAAGATTACCTATGTCCTGGAGAGAAAGAAACCAGAAAGGGTGGTGTCAATCATGGCAACACAATTCCACCCTGAAAAATTATACAAAACTCACTGCCACTCAATGTACAGTGTCTGTGGCTGATCCTCTACTTATCCCAGGTGTCCAGTGAGGGCATGAGCATATCAGAGAATCATTTAGTCTGGAAAATACCTTTAAGACAGAGTCCAAAATTAATCTGCAGAACTGCAGGCAAGCCACAGGAGAACCTTTTCATACTTTGAAAGTGCAAATCTATGTTTTGAAAAAACCCTGCACTACCTGAGACAATGACCTGCTCTGATGTTGCACTGTTTGGTTTATTCATGGAAGTCTAGGTAATAACTCTGCATTCTACTGACTTCAAGGGAGGCAGTCCACAAATAAGTTAATAATTCTGTATTTTAGGCAGTACCTGACAAGACCACAGTAATAAAAGTACAGGTCATCATAGGAAATTGCTTTTTAATGGGCAAGCTCAATCCTCCAAACAGAATGAAATAGCAATCAAATATATGATGTTATAATGAAATGTATAAGCAAAAAGAACTAAATGGGAGTTGGAAAGGCAACTTCTTCACCTGTGATTTAAACCCTTGACTTTGACACCTTGCAAACTCATTCCAATATACTTTTAAAATACTGTGTGTGATTTTAAAATTATTTTCCTATCTGATACATCGTTATTCTCTTGTAAGAACAGGTGTAGGTACAAAGGTCGATGGCAAAATCCAGAGAAACATCGTGATGCTCCTTCATTGTTTAAAAAACAAATTGATTTGTTAAGAAGAAATTATTGTACTTTTTTCCTTTTAAATGTGATAACCTCCACGTTTCAGCTAATTGCACAGGAATGTATATAATAATGCTGCCTGCTTGAACAATGCTCAATATAGATTTAGAGGAGTACAAATTGATTCAGCAAATGAAGTCTTTTCCTGACAAAGATGATTCAGAAATGGGAATCACTGGCAATGGGACTGGAAACTCAGTTACAAGCTGGAAAATAGCTCTTCTCCCACTTTAAGGAAAGGGTGAGCACCTTAGCTGGCTGCTACATAGAATGTTAAATCTTTTCAAATGTCATCTTACAGCTACAAATGTGATTTCTTGTTTGAACTAGGGAAGAAGAATGACAGTGTAGTTGCCCAAAGCACAACACTTAAAAACACCAGGGTATTTTACTAAAAAGGTATTGTGAAAGTTTGCTTATCTTTTCAAGTCATGTGCTTCCATGCATGAAAGCCACTTAGCTGGCCCCTGGGGGTTTTGACTACAGGCACAGTAGTAGAGAGAAGAGACAGCATGCTTCATACACCTGCATAAAAGGAGCTGGCATTTTTCAGGCTGACAAAAAGTCCCTGTGTGCCAGCCAACAGATGTGGCCAGATTTATGATGGAGAGTGTGCTAAACTTAAGAGAGGGATGGAATAAATTACCCTGTTGTTCCGGCAACTAAGAAACAGCAAAAAAGTCATGTTTAAGTCATATTTTTCTCCTGGTGCTGCTCCCAAAATGATACGCTCTATAAACACTTTATTATTAAACTGATGAGCCTATCAATTCTGTTACAGCTCAGGTTCATGAATATTAACCTTTTCTGTATTAAAGACAGGTATTTATATATTTTGTCTCTTCCATAAACCAGGAGCTCTTTTTATGTCAAGAATATTACTTTTATACCAAAACTGCTCTGGTTCCTCTCCACATCTTCCAGATTACAGATTAAGTTTATCCAGAGGTTTAGTAATGTAAAATATTTAAACAGACTTCCAATAAAAATGAACAATGTATAAACCCTTTCCTTTTTCTATATCTATCATAAGTAATTGACAATATTTACTACTCAGCATACAGGTTGTATTTTCTTTTGAGTGAGATTAACCAATATTTTCTAAAATAACTCAGCCTGGAACACCACATAGAGGTTTTGGCTTTATCAGGCAACAATTAACAGTTAATGAGATCTTTAAAAAGATCGCATGTCCCTTCTTCCTCTTGAGAACATGAAAATCAAAGCAGAGTCTTTTTCTATGTATGCCTTAAACTTCAGATTATTTACTTCTGGCATGTCTTCCTGCTTCAAGGGACTATGAGCTTTTGGAAAGGGAAATAAGCTTTTCCTTGTGGAAAGCTTGATGCCACTATTTCTAGTCCTTGAAGTTGAGTGGACACAATTTCCAACAATGAAACACTTCTGTATCCTGTAATAAAAAAGATGAAAATGTATTCCTGGTTTCAGGAATTCTGCACTCACTGTTACACAGGAGGGAAGCACAATGTGGTACAGTATAGTGCTCCTTCCTACACTGTGTTTCTGACTTCTGTGACATAAAGCCTCTATGTTCAGAAGTCACCCATGTTAGAACTTGGCCAGTTTTTCAGGAATTATACTCATTTTGTTCCAGGGAACAGCACCAGGCGTCTTGGTTAGCTGAGCACAAGTTTCTGAGAAATTCTCTGTGTATCCACTTAAATGGATGTCATGCTGGGATTTTTCTTGGGAGGAAAAAACCAGCATTCAGGCATAAAGATTCTCTTCTATGGGATATGACATGCACAGATAAAGGACACAGGCCATTTCATTTCTTTAAATATGATGGCATGGTCACTTCTCAGCCCCAAACTTGATCTTGTTACCTAACTTTTTCTCTGAATGAACATTGCCTCTTTGCTGGTTCTTTTAAGCTTGAATTCTACTTTGAAATATCCTGTAGTACAGTCTGATCTTTACTTTTTTCACCATGTCTGAGTAAAGTCTCAGTTATCTCACTCTAGGGTAAAAGAGAATGATAGATTCCCAAATGGTTAGTCACAAGATGAGCAGTTCAAAGACTTTTTACTGAATCAAAAATTAATATCTTGTCATCAAAAAAGCCCAACTCTGCTGTCACCTACCTCTGATACCAAACTACTTGTCTGAATGATGACAACTTTTCACTTTAGCCACAAGCTTACAACTAAATCTGATCCATACAGCAGGATCTAATTTGGTTTGATTGTTCTATTTTGGTCTCTAAGTCTATAATAAATCCCTTAATGACTTGTTTGTTCAGTATTTTTCCATGTTTTGCAAAGCAGTTGTAAACCTTTTTAGTCTTCATTTTTATCTCACCTGCTCACAGCAACTGATTTCATGTTTTCTTTGAAATTGAGTAACATCATTGATGAAATTTCTCTTTTCCTTCAGACGTATGAGTGTCATAAAGTTTACAGCAAAAAAAAAAATCCTTGCATTAGATAGCAATGACACGAGGAACACTGATGCCTTACTCAAAGTAAATAAAATATAAAATACAATTTCTTCAGAGCAACTTGCATTGGACAGTCTTTTGCCCAGCCTTGATCCTCTGAATTTAAGTTCCACACTGTAGGACTAGTAGCCTCCAAACCACCCAAAATGCCAATTCTGTTACACTTAACTCCCCTTTTGTCTTGTACCTGATTGTAAGCTATTCAAACTCTAATCCAGATCAGCCCACTCTCCAACTCAATTTAACATAAATTATGGAAAGTGCCTGCAAAAAGGATGTACAATTGTTCCAGTGTCCCTGCTTTGAATATGCATTTGAATGAACATATTCAAGTAAAATGTTACTACTGCTTTCTGTCCAAATATGTGTGACAAACTCACTATTTTTAAAATTACTTCATGACACAAAAATCTTTGAATTCTTTCCAACTGGTTGAAGTCTTTGTGAATGCATGCCAATTATTTGGCATAAATTAAATTTTGCCTCATTTTAGGTGAACAAGGCAGACTGTACTTCAGCAGCAGGGAACAAAGATTTCAAGGACATGCCAAAGAACTGCTTCTAATTTGCAAAAAAAAGGAGAGCTTAGAGAAAATTACTTTTGAGATACACTTGATAATGCATAAAATCCAAAAGTTGTAATTTGTGTCAGCAATATTTGACTGACATTTCAGAGCAGATATTTTGACCTATTAAGTCTGAATATTCTGATGCATTATGAAAAAAGAATATTTTCATTTGACTCTTTCAGAAAGCCTGAGCAATACTAACAGTAAAATAATAAACATGACTCTTTTTTTCAGTTGCTGAATGAAAAATGATATGTTAAATTAAAACTATCCATTGACATTCCTTGAAATGTTTACACTTTTTACTTTGTGTTCTCAAAAACATGGCATAGTGAAAAGTTGACAGTCTAGTTAAATGTCATACACAGTTTAACTCTCAATATTATTCAGGAAAAGTTTAAATTTAGGATTAGATGGGTAAATTTCTCTTATATTAGTGATTATGTATATACCATGTCTTAAGTATAAAAAAGCAAATAAAGTCTGATTGGTTTATTGTAGACCAATATTATATAGATTGCAGTCATATCTCATAAACTTCTTTGGCTTAAAGTACCAGTTTAAAAACCTGATAAAGATCACCAATTATCATTCCTTGAGATTTTTTTCATATCTGAGGGCTTTATACTAGACTAATCATAAAAATGCAGCTTAAAGTAATAAAAATTATCTGCTGGTAAATTGAATATTAACATGAAGGGTTTTATGCCTAATTTGACATCTAGACTTACCTGGAAAATGGGCTGAACAAAGTGCAGTGTGATTTAGGCTACTGAAAATGTAGTGATTGAGATTTTCTTGAAGTTTAGATCTGGGTATTTCTCTTATATACAAAAACTACAATCCATCCTGTGGGAAAAAGAAAAAGGAAAAGAAGCAAACATGGTATTGACCTGAGCACATAACCACTGTTGCATCAGAAACAGTTCAGGGGAAGGAAGAGAACAGATACCGGTATTCTGTGGGAAGAAGAGACTTTTTCCAATTAGACCAGAGACATCAACCACCTGCACTTTGCTTTTGAAAAACCCCACCTATAGGTCTGTGACACACACAGGCAGCATCAGAGTCATCCATGTTGACCAATTATAGTCAACTGCAATTTGGATCTCTTCCCAGTTCTTTTTTGTGGGGAGTGTCCAGAACACAGATTCCACACAGCCCTCACTGAGTCAGGGTGGGGAAAAGAGCAATGTTAAGGTGTTATCTTGTCCACCTGTTTATCTCTATCTCACAACTGTAATGTAATTTAGACAGTTCAAAACCTGGGCAGCATTTCAGCCCGTGCAAGAGGATCATAGTGCCACTCCAAACATCTGTAGTAATGCAGAGGTTGAGTTCTCAGCATGTTCCTCCAGCCCTTATCCTTGGCTCCACTGTGGTGGTGGAGCCTAGAAGGGCTTCCCGACGGAGCAGCCTGTGGCTGTCTTGCAGAGATCCTATGTCAAGGCAATTTTCTTTCAACAAGAATCGGGCTTTGAGAATACCTTATACATCCTCAGCCCTCTACTCATTAGGAAGACACTAGAACAGACTTGGGATTGTTTCTCAGCCACTCTAACTGCACTGTTTTCCTTAATACTGTGCTAATGGCTAACGCTTTAGCACTGACTTGGAAAAGTGATTGATATTTATTGAATTGGCAGTGCTATTTCCTCTGCAGTTTTGTCTCTGAATGTCCTTTCCTGTCAACCTATAGCCTCTTGCTATAGGTTGACAGATTTGAAGAGATTAGTCTTTACTGTAGAGACTGAATAATATCCTGTATGAATGACATCCTACATGCAGCACAGCTATATATAACTGCTAAATTAATTACTAGAAAGTGCATGCTTTTTCCTAATTTCTGCTCTAACAATGGTTATGTATAAAGTAATCATCAAGAAAGGACATAGTATAAATCACAGGTTACTTGAACAACTTCCTTAATATTTTTCTAGTTCCTTTTCTATGTTAAGACAAAATACTGTAGAGTAAAGCAATGATCAAGAGGCTTAAAAGTGTCAGTGATGTGCCTAGACTAGAGTGTGAAGTAATGGGTGTACCCATAGCATTAAATGGAACATTTTATAGAGACCCCTGAAGGTGGACAACCAAGCTGATGTGGTATTTTCTAACTTCACTGAAATATTAATGATGTTGCCAAATAGAATATCCTTACAGGTGCATCTTTTAAAATAGACCAGTTATTGTTCTTGGCCTACAAAAAAACTGTGGAGTGACTGGCTTGGCCTTTTCTTCTCTTGCACAACTTCAGTTCTTGTGTTTTCCTGCTGCAGTGCCCAAGATCATTCCCTAGCTTCTTAAACCGCTATTGTTAAATTGAAGAGATTACTAGAAAGCATACATCATTAATACATACTTAACTGGATATATTTCATGCTATTTAGGAAACAATAAAAGCAGGGGCACGTTTTTATAAAGCAAAACAAAAAAAAATAATCAAAGGACATTCTTGTGTAGAGACTTACCCATTATGAATTCCTGTGCAAAAAGTGTTGGAGACTGGACTTCATCCTCTTTCACCACAGTAATACATCACCACCTTTTCACTATTTCTCAAAGACTTCTGTTCTGGTGTACTTCAACTGAAAACAGAATAAAATATTTCCTCCAAAATCAAGATTCCAGAATGTTTCTCCAGGGCCTTGAACCTCTTTAGAAAATGAGTCATCCACACACTTTCTATGATACAGCAGTGTCAGAACACAGAATGAGTGTCCGTGTTTCAAGCAGAGCAGCAAAGTACCTGAATATCCCCCAACCCCACCATGTCACTGAAACCAGGTGCTTCCACTTGTGCCTGAGGCATGTGAGGCAAAGTCCACCAACTAATTTGATAAACTAGTAATGATCTTGTTCCATTTTAATCTAATGCTTATGAAAAATCTTCCCTTGTTCTAGTTTGGTATTCGTTTCAAGGAAAGATAGTTTACTAGCTCTTCATTGTCTGCAATTAATACACTTGTGAGGGCTCCTTCTGCATATTGCACTAATGAGGGCTCAGTAACAGAAGCATTTCAGTGTATATACTTTGGAAAGTAGTTTTCCTCTCTTCATGTTGATAATCTGAGTCAAATATCAAAAGGTTGTTAGAACTGATCTGTTTTTTCCCTCCTTGCCACCTCGGTGGGTATTGTTAAAGAAAGTAAAATCAAAATTCTGCTATGCAGTTTGTCCTGCACCTGTCTGCTTCCTATATCGTTTCCTTCCAAGGCAGGGAACATTATGAGTGCATGGCTTTTGCTTTGAGTCCAGCAGGAGATGTCATGATGCAACTTTTCTGGGAATCTATTTGGGGCAGACTGAACAAGCTGGGCTAAAACCTGTTTGGAAATATGTTTTTCCTGTCTTGAGAAAATGAACCCAGCAGCTTCCTCCCAAATGCTGCATTTGGAGGCTGGAACTGTAAGTATTGAATGGTATGCAGTGTGTGTAGGGATATGTAGGCCTTCAGTGTATTTTTGGATATTGGTCCCTGGTAACAGGCTGGGAGGTCCCATTGATGCTGCAGGTTGCCAAGTTGTACTCTGCAATGGCACTAGGCTGTGATGGGTTTTGCATTACCCTTAAAAGCACTGCTGGAAGAGACACCACACTGCTGGCTAGCAGTGTGATTTCTGCAAATACTGATTCAGAAATGGAGCAAGCCTCCAAGCATGCCAGCACTCCCCCTTCCTCCCTGAACTTCTATTCCATCTCCAATAACAGGAGTATGCTCACTTCACATATCTGAATTTCTGCACACAATTTCTGTGCACCACTCACGGATGCCAAGAGATTCTATGCACAGGGAGATAATGTTGCTTCTACCCATTTCCAGGGCTCTTCCTCATTTTACTCCATGCAAACTAGCAAAAACATAGTCACCCAATTTCAGGGAAGATGGCTGCTGTGCCTTTGATGGAAGCCAATGCACGTAGAAAAAATTTGGGCACGGTCTTGAGAGGAGTGCAGGAGCCAGTGCTGTGCTCCAGAACCACGGGGTGCTGTGGCTACCTGGGTTCTTCCCTGTACTAGCTTACTTCCTCTTAGTCAGGACAGTGAAACTATAGGTCCACAAGGAAACAAGAGGATCCTGTTCATCTGTGGGCTGTAAGAAACCCTTGCACCAGGCAGAAACAACAACAGAGCTGAAATTTTGAGCATGTCATGAACAAAACAACAGCATGAGCAGAGCACTCCAAGGCTTGGAACTCTCACGTCCTTTCAGCAGCAGGGATGCACACCTGGGAAGGCAGCTCACTAGCAGTAGGAACCACACTGCCTCCAGCTGGAGCCATTTCTGCCGTCAAGTCAAACCGTGCCAATTTTTCAAGGGGCTACGGCTTTTTGGAAAGGCAAATAAGGTCTTCCTTGTGGAAAAATTGATGCTGCTATTACTAATTTTTGGAGTTAAGTGGATAGATTTCCAAACAATTAAACAACTGCATCCAGTGGTGAAAAAGGCTCCCTTCCAAAATGTGCTCTTGGTTTCAGGAATACTGTACTCACAGTTTCACAGAAGAAAAGCATAACCTGGTACAGCACAGGGCTTCTTCTCACACAATGTTTAAATGTTTTCACTGTGTTAAATCTTCCTTTCCCTTATCTATATGAATTCAAAGACATATTTCAATCTCTGTAGTTAACTTTACATGTTTACATGTTTTTTACATGTTCCCAGCCATGCAGTTCAGCGCAGCTGAAATGCTTAAAATCTTTAACCCATAGCTTGTGTGAAAGTTATTCCTCACTTGTGTCTTCATTTCTGAGGAATTTGGGATTCCTTCTCCAATAGTTATTGACATCAAATGAGGAAGGGAATGAGAAATGAGAATGAGAAAAAGATATGTCTTCCAGGAATCATTCAGCATTTGAGATCAACACAGAAACCTAAAACAAGTTCTGCAGATACTGGCACCAAAGCAGAGGTGTGGAGGAATGCCACAATAAAGAATTTATTACCTTGGGCTTCCACAGCATATGTTCCTGTACTACAGCAATTTTGTCTGGTGATGAGAAAGACATAAAGAAACAGGGCAGAGCTAAACATAAGAGAATTTTTTTTTATGATATAAAAAGAGTATAAAAAGTTTCTATTGACTGAACTTAGGGCTGAAACTATCAGCCTTTCTCCTTGATGGAAGCTATTTACTGTCATGGGAAGAAAAAGTGGAGGGACAGGAAGTAGAGTTATAAATGATTTCCAAAGACTGGCTCAAAAACCACTGCAGTAAACAGAAAGATGAAGTGCTGCTGCCTCAGCAGGTATCTACTCAAAACAGGATCTGCAAATCCTCATAGCATTGGGTCAGTTCCATGATGTAAATCCAAGCAATGTATGCAGCTTGAAACCACATCTTCCAAACAATCACAAGAGCTAGATACATTATAAATGATAGAGAGAAAATAGAAATTATACAATCAAAAGGAGTGTTGGCATCAATCATTTCTTCATTTTAGCCTGACTTGGGGGAACTGCATAGAGTCTAAAACCAAACAACATTTAGCATTTTTTTTTCTATTCCAGGCTTAATTTAATATTCTCTCTTTAAAGGAAGGACAAAGCAAGTTTCTTTTAATCACTGATCCTGTATAAAATAGAAGGGTACATATGCGCTAATAAAGCCTCGCACAATTATAACCCTGTTTAGAAGTTTTGATAGGAATAAAGGTTTTAACAGGTTTTCTAACTGGGAATCCTAGAGCTCCTGGTTATACTGAAGTTACATGAAACAGAGGTTTGTGGCCCACATTCCTTCAGCTCAGCACAGCAAAAGCCTGTCAGCCCATTTTAGAAATGGTGCGGCAAATCCATTCTTCTCTTCTGTATTCAGAACAAAGTACAACACTTTTGCTTTTTTTATTATTATTTTTATTGTTTTGCATTGTATGAATGCCAGATATATATTGTCAAGAAGATTAATCTAACTGTACTTGGTTCATGTTATTAAAGCTCCCTTCCTTCCTGTTGCTTCTGGACAGCTGGCAGACATGAGTAAGCAAATAATTCTGCTTATGGAAATATTACTTTTATGGTTATTTATAACTTACAGTCTCCAAAACGGGGAGTCAAGTATTCAAGACGTGGTAACAGTCTAACTGATCTGGTGCATGCTGTTCTGGGAGGAACTCCCCATTTTACCCTGTCTGTCCTGTCTCCTGTAGTGAAGAAGTCATTAAGATGGACTGAAAATGACTGAATACATGGGTGGGCTACATTGTGCATTTGGAATTGAGTCCTGTTGAATTCTTGTCCTTTCTCTTATGAAATCTTTACTTATAAATGCAAAAACAGCATCAAAAGAAAGAAGAAAGAATCTCCCAAACCACTCCCAAAACTCAAGGCCTGACACTAAGCCTCCCTACTGGGTAATAGGAAGCATCATTTCAAATGCCCATATTGGGAGGAAAGTTTATAAATAGGTTCATAAGATAGTTTCAAGATGAGAGAAAAACTTTTAGTTATTTAAACCAGATGAAATTCAAAGAATTTGCTCAACTGAAGCCACATAATTCATGCCAGTTTTTCTTACCCACACAGACTAGGAAGGAGAAAGTGAATGTCAGTCATTTGTCAAGTGCCTTGGATAGTATAGAACTTGCTTCCATGTAACTCTGGAGCTGGTCAGGATGCACGTTTGCTCTGACAGGCACTTGCTCTTTTTTTCAGCAGAGCTACTAGAAGAATCTTTTTTATTTTACCACCTATTCAAACCTACCACAGATATAAAACAACTGTACAAGAATATTTTTAGTGATTTATCAGGCACCCTGAGCCAAAAGGGTATTCTTGGTGTGAAACGGGGGAGTTCAACAAGAAAATCCCCCTTGGAGGTCAGAAACGTGAATAAGAACAGAGAATTGATGTGTGGGAGCAGAGCCCAGGTCTGCAGTGCCACACTGCATTTCATTTCAGTAACTGCTGAAAGCTGGGCAGCATGGACTGAGGGAATAGCTATGGCATAACTAAACTGACTTCTGAATTCAATGAAAAATTTTAACTTGACTTGCATCCATTTACTTGCTTAATTTTGGAATATTGGGCCAAATCCAGCTGAGATCTTGGCACATCACATCATGCTGCTGGGTTATAATAAATAACAAGGACACAAGTCCTGAGGAAAATAATTTCTCATCACGCATATGAATCTGCATATGCACAAAAGCAGAGCTGGAGGCCAAGCTTATGGCAAAAGTACAACTATGGTTTACTTCCAAACTCCTGCTTCCTTCTTCCCAACTTCAGAGAGCTCTGCTAGCCTTGAAACCTTTCTATCAGGTTTTTCCTGTTTCCTGGGTATTCTGGAATTTCCTTTCTACTTTTTCTCAGATTTGCCCCACGGGACGGATGTTCAAAACTAAGCTCAAGAAAGAAGAGCCCGTGTTATAAGAAGTTCTGGTTTTCAAAGAGCTATATAGCTTAAAAGAACTGGAAAGATCCTGAACAGAACATGGCCCTATGAGTGCACAAAACTAGATCATTTGACGCTGATAACCTGCGACTTTGCAAGTTTTAAGCATAACTCAAAGCCATTAAACAGTCCCACAAAATGGTTAAATGTGGAAGATTGCTGAGAGGAATGCAGCATTGCAGAGTATAGTCTTAAAAACAAAAAAAAAAACCCACAAAAAAAAAAAAAAAGAAAACCCTAAAAAAGTTTTCCAGACCAAAAAAGGAATAGCATGAAATGTGGCATGTTGTCGACAGTGAGCCATAAAGCTCTCATAAGTATTTGCATAAAGCAAATAGGAATGCAAACACAGTGAAATAGGAAATATTTCCCTTTGTGGAAGAGACAGGGCTATTTAGCCACATATAATTTGATACTGAAAACTTCAGTCAGCTCCAACACTATCCTCACTAGGAAGCAGCAATCTAGAGGGGCCTATAGAGATCAGCATGGCAAGTTTAACATATTAGAAAATATCCTTAGGAACTGTAACACAAACCTGCTAGCAAATCCTTAAAATCATCAGCCACTTTGTTAAAAAAAACCCAACCCAAAACCCAAAAAGAAGTTGTAAAGCCTCCTCGATGACTTGCAGCATGGGGCCTGATAACAAAGCATTGCATTCATAAAGATACACGAGTCTTTAAACACATGCCACAGATGTATTTCCACATCACACAGCTAAGTATCACCTCTTAATTTTAGGGTAAATAGGAATTTACTAGTTTCCTTTATGGGATTTTGATTGCCTCCACAGCCCATAACAATATTTTCCTTCCAAACCAAAACCATTTGATTTGCATTGCTTTCAAGGCTCTTGGGTCTTTTCTAGAGGAAACATCCCTTTCTGTTTTGGCTCATCTACAGATATTTATTTTTTATTTTAGGGCAGAGGTTTTATTGGAGACATTGGGGATGGAAAGGACTTAATTAGTCACTTAGGACTGACTTAGTCACAACCATAGTCTTTCAGTCCAGCCTATTATCAAGTAGCCTTGGTTCTTGCTGTATATCCCCATGTTGCTGTCTCCTGGCACTCAGAATAGGGAATTTCCCCCAAGATTTACAACAGAGTGTCCTTTCTCAGCTTTTTCCTTCTGTCCTTTGTCATTGACCATTTGTCCCTTACTCTCGTGTGCATGGTTTCGTCTCCAAAAAAAATGTTATTTTATGTATTCAGCTTCATTTCTGCTTTTTTGGATAGATGTGTTTATAGTGTACCCCTTTCCTTGTGTGGACAGATTGCCATTTGGGAAGTACCTCAAACAGCTCTGCCTGAGACTCTACCATGCAATGAGGAGGCCCCTATATTAGGGATCAGGCAGGACTGAGGCCTGCACTACTGTATTTGAGACAAGTGGTTATAGCTGAATTGATTAGCTTTCTCTTCAATGCTACGCTGTTTTAACTAATCCCTAGTTTGTAAAATGTTTGGCATTACAAACCCCCTTGCTCCTTGAGCAGAAATTAAAAATGGTATCCAAACTAGAGACAGCAGTTTCCACCTTTTCTTTCATTAGTAACCCCACGTATGATATAATTTGGATTTCAGACTGAATTGAGGGTAAGATAATGGCTTTGGTTTTGTGTTATCGATTACTCCTTTTCCATTAAGTTTTCAAGTATGGTGTGTGTTCAATTTGTTCTTCCCTTTGCATGTATGTTTCAAAAATCCATGCTATATTTTCTTTCCAAATGACATAATTACTTCATGATGTCTTTACTTTTCTCCTGTTATTTTTGCTGGAAGCAGTGAAAATGTACTTGAACAGCTCTTTGGCAGACATATATATCATACTGACCCAATTTATAGCATCTGCCTTGCAACTTTGTGTACCATCATTTGCCAAACATTCTGTAACTGCAAAATAATAAGAAAATAATAGTGAAGTGTTCCTACCCTTTCATGCTCTCTGTTCTGTATCCCACATGTCCCACAGAGCCTACATAATGAAATGTTTGCTAGGTTGTTGGGTCAGCACGGAGGAACAGAGTAAAAGCTGTGCTGGAAGTACTCACTGAGTAGGGCTCATGGCTCCCCAGGCCAAGGTTCCTGCTGTTAAACACACTGTGCTGCATCTGCTACTAAGAAAAGCTAGAGAAGACCGGCCATTAAAGCAGCAAAGTTTAGTGGCAGAACAGAATATCCTTCCACAAAAGTAAAAACTGAAAGGGCAACAGAAAACATTTGTAAAAAATGGTACCTAAACTATTTGGATTATGTTCAGCTTTGAGTTATGCATATGTTGTTTTTCCTCTGATTTTTAGCACACTTGAATTAGCCCTGGGTTTTTTTTTGACTTCTAAACCTGTATTTGTGAACGGCATGGGTCCAATTCAATTTGGTGTACTCAGACTACAATATAGATGGCACTTCTTCTTAAGTCTTACTGTCCATTTTGGATTAT
The DNA here is from genome assembly GCA_013398275.1 of Promerops cafer. Classification (NCBI taxonomy): domain Eukaryota; kingdom Metazoa; phylum Chordata; class Aves; order Passeriformes; family Nectariniidae; genus Promerops; species Promerops cafer. Next base: position 295,957 of record VZSE01012174.1, read on the forward strand.
TAAAATAACAAATGAGAGAAATATTAAATGAACTTTAAAATTATCCTTTTCTTTTTACCTCCAACTTTGGAAGGCTGATGTAAAATGAATTAGTGCATTTTTTTTTGATAGCTGTAGGTAGAGTACTTCCTTTCATTCCTCTTCTCTTCCTTTTCAACCTTCCCAGAGAGAGGTTGATTTTATGCTCAAATATGCAAAAGAGAATTGAAGAATTGCACCCCATTGGTTTCTGAGAACTGAATCCTTCATGCCAGCTGTTAAATTTATTTTGCATCTTTTTTTTTTTTCTAGTATAGCTTCCTTCTCAACGGTTTCTGTAACTTTTCCAGTACAAAACATGTTAGCCAGATTCTCAAGAACTTCTTCATTTCCCTAGACATTTTGCAGCATGGCTATTTTTGCAGGGGCATGTTAAAAATAATGGTCTATATGGCCTCAAACAGGAATGACCTAGTTAAAGCCTCAAATTAATTCTTTGGAGGATATCACTTGTCCTTATTTTGAGTGATACATTCATTGCATAATTTATGAGAACCAGCTATCTGGAAGAAATAGGGAGAGGCAAAAATGTGATAGATAGGAAAATTCAATAACAGAAAACATCTTTTCAAATGGACAAGCCATAGGGTGTGCAAGCCTAATCATACCTTGACTTTCTTGTTTACTATTGATCTGTTTTTCACAAGGATAAGTGGCAAGAGGCAAACCAAAGTACAGCATAACCTTGTACAACCACGTAAGCATGAATGTTAGACCTACAGTTTTCATTAGGATATACCAGATTCCTTAGTATTTTATTTAACAGAAACTGTTTTGCCATCCAAACTGTATCAAAGTTCCACAGCACATGTTTAGAAACTCAAACAGTCATATAGGATGCAAAATACTTGTAAAATTTCCATGGTTTTGGTATTCTAAGTTAGCTGAATCATAACAGGTGTGGAGAGGTCAGAGCAGTGGGGCCATTAGATCAAAATGAAATCATCAGGTTTCCCTAAATACACAGAAAAAACATAGCATGTTAAGTCATGGACCTGGGCCTAAATAAATGTACTTTTCTCTTTCTGCATGACTTGGATCTGCAGGTGACCAACTTGCCGCAGAAGCCAAGATAGGGTGGGGAGAAGCTGGCATCTTGTAGCTCTCCCACACACACTGTATATCATCTCTGTCCCTAAATTGTCCTCTCAGAATAGTCTGGCACCTCCCACAACCAGGAATTGTGAAGTGAAAAAGGACATTCATAATCCATTTTATTATCAGCATATTTTTCCCCCCATTCTTCCGATTTTGTTTCCGTGCACAGTTGTGTCTTAGAAGTCCCAGACCTGCACCGGATCGACTGCTTTCATGGGTGTTGCCTCGTGTCTCCTCAGTCCTTGGAACACTCCAAGTAGATCAGTCAAGAATGGGTGAGAAGATGTAAAAAATAAGGGTTTCCTGCCCACAGATACTTGGTCATGGCTGTGCAAAGATGCAGCATCTGATAACTACTGAGGAAATGGATCCGTCAATGTGTGACAATCAGAATGGGGAAACTGATTTCTCCAGGTCTAAGGTTCTGAAATATTTTGAAACCAGTTTGATTCCATTAAAGTAACTAAGCATTTGAATCTATTGCCTAAGTGAAACCACCCCTTAAAAATCCCTGTGTAATAAGAGGAACATCACTGCTTGGTGAAGATGGATAACGTGGGCAGAATATGTTACATGCCTTTAAAAAAATGGAACAAAACCAACAGTCAAGAAGTAAAATACTCGCTTATTACTTCATTTGAATAGCTTTCTAATTTTACCTTGTGAGAATGCTCTGCCCTGAGACTAGCACTTCTGGAAATGAACAGAACACGCAAATTGACACGAACACATCCTACCGCATATATTAAACTTTACTAAAGAAAAAGCAGTGAAAACTTCTGGGAAAAAGGAGTCATGTTCTGCCTTAGTTTTGGTTTGGAATTAATGAGCACCCACAACTATTTGTGCCTTTGCCTTTGGAGCTGGATACTGCCCACACTCACATTGCAGTTATTTCTGCTGTACACCTGAGGGCTGGGAGGCTGAAAGAGCCCCGTGGCTAACACACCTCCCTTCCCTCCAGAGCGCACTGGGGTTGCACTTAGAGTTGGTATCAGCCATGGAGCGCTTAGACACTGCACAAACAGAAAGCACATTTTTGGATGCTTTTCTGTGAATACCTCACTGAGCTGTGAGAGTTTGTTTACAGAGTTGCTCAGCAGCTTCACTTTCCATTGACTTCAGTTGCTGGCTCCTCAGGACCTTAGTTTAAAAAGGGAGGAGTGATGGAAAAGAGAGTGTGGACACTGTTAAAAGACCTATACTGCTAGATTTTTGCAATATTTAGATCTATTCAGAACAGGTGTTTCAGTTATTTTCTAAATATTTCACTTAAAAAGATTGATATATTTACTTAGTAAAAGCAAAGAAAATTGTAAGTCTCTTGGAATTTTCAAAGCAGCAGAGCCAGTTCTGTGTCCAGCATACACTGAAATTTATTGGGATTTGATTTTCTAATTTCCAAAAACTTTACTGAAAACACCAGCTTTGTGTGCAGCTGTGGAAAAATTGAAGCATTTACTACTAGCTACGCCATCATCTTAAAACACAATTAAAATATAAAAGGCATGCCAAGTGCCACAAAATTGCTCAGAAAAGAAGGGAGATTAAGAATGTAGGGAGATTACATGGTTAGGAATAAGGCAAGAAAAATTATATCCTATAGAAGACAAGAATATTTTAGCATCATCTGAAACTTTTGGCACCAAAATGAGATATAGAAAATTGTGAAGAGTTTGATTTTGAGGGACTAACCTTTAATGGGACCTATTTTGTAATGAACATCTAATTGACCTTCTGCAGCATTACAGTTAATTATCAGCCTCGTTGATACTTAATGAATATTTCTTAATGAATACACTTGAATATTTCCACTATTGTCAACATGAGCACTATTCTTACATATGTCTAAAATCTTATCCCTTGCTTCTGCATTTCACTCTCAGCAACTTTTCTTTTTTTACCATAGTGTCATCAAAGTGATGAAATATTTTATCCCTGCATGAAACAGAATAAAATTATAGTGAATAGTAACTCAGAGGTTACAAATGCTTAGGACTACTCTGGACATCCTTAGGGTTAGAAACTTCACATTAGAAGTGGAGTTTTAAGTTGCAGGACAAGTACAAAAACCTGATAATTCCTGTACTTTGGGCATTTTTCAGATAGTTTTTAGGATGATTTTTTAGACTGTGGAGGACTGCCTTGGGCACGTTCTTGTGGGAACCCATGGTATGTTTATTGGTGTGAATTTAACTCAAGAAACAAGATAACTCTGTTTATTGTGAGAAGGGATTATGGTGAGAACTCTTCTGCTGCTGCTAAATTATGTTGTTTCTCTCTATCCCAAGAATAGGAAGAGGACATACATCCAAACTTCTTCCTCAAAATTGCTTCCTGAGCCCATCATTCTTCTTATAGTGAAGCAAGAGGGTTGTATTCCATCACCCATCTGGCACAGTAATTCTAATGCATCCACATGGAGAAACACAATACTCACACAGAGGAGAACTTTTGTCTCAGGTTAACACTACAGAGTGTAAGCCTGTCCCTAATGCTCTAAATTAATAGTGAGCATCTGCTCTTATAACACAATTTAACTACATGAAAAAATGTAATACTAATGGCTGTAAATAATTATCTAATACCACAGAAATTTTCAAGATAATTCACATAAATGTGAAGACTGGTTATGTTTGACTAGTATCGCTGCTTTGGGAAGGGAATATCCCATATCCAAACCAGCAATATTTCTAGTGAAAACAAATTTTCTTCTAGATTCACTAAAGAAATTATAAAAGTTGGCTATGTGCATAAAATGGCAATTTTTGCAAGTCCTGTCTGACACAAATACACTTGGTCCTCTCAGCACTAGTTCTAAATCTGCATTTTCACTCAGACAACATTAGGCCATTGCCTAACCTTGGCATCCATCCTCCCCTTTACTCCAGATGAGATAGACTTGAGATACCAGAGTAGTGTGACTCACAGAAACTCCTTCCCGCATGAAATCCCCAGTGCTGCTGCCTAGTATACAACGAGTATTGATTCAAAAGCCCTTCTAGGCCACGTGCCAGCACTACAGCTAGCCCTGAGCTTAGGATTTCTGGTCAGGCAGAAACGGTCAGAGAGGAAAGCCAAGGAGCTATGACTAAGCCTATGTTAGGAACATCTTTTTCTATCACCCACGTCTAACCCTATAGCACCAGCCCTTGCTGACACTGTCAACCCACACCCATTAGCTCCTGAAAACTCATTAGCTACAATACAGTGTTGCTAATTCAAAACTGAATTCTTAGTTCCCCCAGAAAGTGAAATTGTGACCCCTAGTCGTTGTCCTGTATTTATCCATAAACCAATTACTCCATCACGAGACCGGAGTTTGGCACTAGCTCACATCCACCTCCATTGGCTTCCCGAGTGTTTCGCAATACTGGTTAGGTCCTTGCTGTCCTAAGTCTTTAACCATAGCATTGCAGATAAAATAGAGAGACTGGATTCAGGCAAGAGGCCTGATTTATTCACGTGGACAGCTTTTCCCTTTCATAGACTTAGAGTTTTGCAGCATGTGACTTGTCTGAACACTAATTTCAATCCAGCAATATACTGATTTTCCTCTAATCTGAAATTCTTGGCAACTAAAATAACCTAATTAGGGTGTTTCTGTTGGCATTTGTTCTTTTTCTGTGAGAGGGAAACATATTTCAGTTTTGTGCAGTTCAAACTCCTTAAACACCGCCAGTTAAAATACAAATTTGAACCTAACTGATCATCCTCTCTGGGCAATGGAATTAGTTATAAGTCCAACATTGTGACATAAAACTAGGCAAGCAGCTTCACATGGAGCTGCTCCTTGGCCCTTGTCTGCATTAAAGTTAACCCTAATGCTAATCTTAGCCTTAACCTTAATCACAGGCCAGCAACTGCTACCACTACAGACAGAATAAACTCATTGGGTCCTAAACAGAATCTATAATCTCATTCTGAAGAAAAAAAAAGTTAGTTTTGAGGCTACTCTCAGTTCAGGCACTGACCCTGATTTGATCACTAGCCCTAAGCTGAGGCTTTGTTTCACTAGTCCTCTATAGGACTAGCCCTACTGTTGCCTGTTTCTAAACCTATATAATAACCTTAGTTTATAATCTCCTGCCATCTGAATCCAAAACCTCAGCAAAATCTCACCCACATTCATTGAACAATGCTTGTTAAACATCTTTACTCTCGGCACCTCATTAAAGCAGCTGAATAAATTGACTCAAATAAAAAGAACTATGTTTTGAAGAATCTCCCTTTCAGACTCAAAATCATGAACAAACTAAGCAGAGGGAATGAAAGAGAACTTCCATTTATCTCACTTGTTTCCACCTCTGACAGAAACTCGTGGGTTGTGCAGCCTGCTGAGACCTCTGCATCGCTGAGCTGACAACGGTCATTGCTCTGTGGGCTGAGCCAGCACTGGAAACCTCCAGATCTGCCTTGAAGCCTTACAAAGAATGAACAATACCTGCTGGCTGGGGTCAAAGAAGTGACTATTGGCAACCTAGCTTGCCATGGTGACCTTCTGATTTCATGTGATTTCTCACTGGGATTTTTTTCTCCTACTCTTGGTAGTTTGAGTAGTGCTGATCAGGCCAGCTGAGAGACACGTGGCTGTAATTTTTTTTTAAAATATAAATGCAACTTAGTTCTTTACACAAAGTAAAAATTCAAGCTGAAAAAGGTCAGGTGAATCATTAAACTGAAGAACCACAAAATATAATTATTACTGTTACAAGCACATATCTTAGCATACCCAGTGCCCTTTCGGATCTTTAACAGGAAGATTTTAGGCATAAAATCTTCTAGTCAGCGACATTCACTAAAGTAGAATTAACTGCAGGAAAGTGTACAAACCCCTTGAAGTGTAAGATTGCCTGAGTTCAAATATGAAAAAAATAATTTAAATAGTAACAGTCAAGGCAAGGCAATTTGAAATGCAGCGACAGGGGAGCAAAGCTGTACAGATTGGACTGCTGTATCTGGAGTAATGAAAGGCCTGGCAGAAAATACAAGAGCGTTCTTAACCACTCCACTCCCCCCAGTCCTAAGGGTCCCTTCAGACATTGCAAGGTCCAGGTGCATTTTGCCCTTTATTACTTTAGAACATTTCTGGTGATTGACTACCTTGTGGACAGTTGCACTGCAGTGGGAAACCCCAGAGCTGACGGCATTGCAGGCTGCAGGGATGGCAGAACAGAGATGTCTAGCTAGGGAAAGGATCAGTATCCTATTTGGTCAATAGATGGTCCTCTGATATTTTCAGAGGTGGGATTGCTGCTTTCTGCATCTCATGCCCAGCTGTTTTCTGAGGTGTATCAGTTTTACTTTGGTAATTTGGTCATTAGTGCCATATTTCCTTTGCCGTAGTTCCTTATCCTTCATTTGTAATTATTTCAGCCATTGGCTCACATGATATTAATCATTCCACAGAGAAAATGTTGCACACGCCAGGTTCAGACTGTTCTAGTAAACCGGAGGGAAACGGTTTATTGTCCTAACAATGCTAAGTTTACTTTGACCTGATGTCATTACTGAATGATGCACAAGGACAAATTTCAGTACTATTCAAGACTATCCAACAGAAAGGTGGTAGGCAGCAAAACCTGAAAGTTAAGTAAGACTTGGTGGAACTTTAGGTCATTACGGACAGCATATCTATTTAATGGGGAATGTCCTTTTTGGTATGTCTTTCATCTTGGAAGAGAGAACACTTCCCTTTGAGATCAAAGAGAAAATGTTACTGGCATTCATGATACATACCTAACATCATCAGACCTTCAGGGTTTAATTAAAAGAAGAATTTTGTCCACAAGTAAAGCCAGTAGTCATCCAAACTGTGGTGTGTGTCACAACTGGACTCTCTCAACAGATTCCCACATATTGCTGAGATCAGTAGCCAAAGCAAAACGCAATGCTTAGTAATAAATACCAGATGCCAAGTTCTTGGTGTCTTTGGGCTTAATATTCCCTCATACAGGGCTACTTTTCAGTTTGTGGTTTCTGCTGAAGAAGGTCTCATTTTGGCTTGCATTAGGCAATACACATGTGCACTGCTCTTAATGAATAAATCCCATCTGGAAAACTGGCATCATAAAGCTCTGCTAAGAAGCCTCTCCCTTCAATTGAAAGTAAAAACTGTAGGGTAGGACAGTACCTATAGGGTGCCTATTAAACCAAACTCCAAGCACTGGTTTTCCCTCGTGCAATAGTCTGTTCACAGTAATTGTTGTGGCAGACCCTTTAGACAAGGAAGGTTCATCTCTTGATTGCAGTGGTGCAACTTATGTGTGTTCCAGTTCTAAGAGGGAACCAATATGCAAGGTCATATTACATGCTCAAGAATGCATTCAGAACTTTGCACCTTTCCAAAACTGAGTCACTTCTGACTTATTCCAACATGTTATTAATCATCATTCTGTTAGTGAAGATCATGAAAGAGATTTTGCATATAATGAATTTTTCAAGAGAGATTATACAAAAAGCACCTATAAATTAAACAGATGGCAGAGCACAAGTCTTTGAGGGAAGAGATAATGAGGAAGGCAGAAGAACAAATAATTTACAAAATATTAGAACAAATAGTTTCTAACTTCTTTAATTTCTTTTACCCTTGAGAAAGGAAACCTGGACAAAAAGTTCTGTGAGGAAAAGCAGATATGACAGGCACAGATTAGGAGGAAGATGGAGAAGCAGTTACAGAAGAGCAATCAGGAAGGGAGGAAATCATTCTCCTGGAAGAAAAAAATAGAGAGTGACAATTCACAGAAATAATAAAAGATAAGAAAGACAGAAAACAGTGAAAGGCAGAAATAAGCAATCCTGACATATCCTGAAAATAAGAAATAACAAATTGGCAGAGAGCAATCCAAACTCAAAAATAAGGATTGAATAAAACTCTGCTTAGAAGGTCCAAAAAGACCTTTACATTGTTAATGCTGCCATTGGCCGCAGAGTTTCTGACTCCTGCTAGTACCAAAAGGAGTGGGAGGAAGAGGCATTTGACTGGCCCTTGGTCTGGAAGCCAGCCAGCAGAACTGCAGAACTTCCACTTTTTTCTTTTTTTAATTCTTTTTGCTAGTGATTACAAAAATTTCTCATTATGTCCTTTCTAGGAGGAAGCTTGGTGTAAATAATCCATTTTTTTCTCTGTAAATTCTTCCTCTGTCACTGCTTATGTTTTGGGTTTCCTTCCACTGAATATTCTCAAAATATTCTCACTAATTCTGTCCACCTCTGAGGCACAAATTATTCCATGTCAATAGACTGGACTTTAGTTGGGAATTTTGTACATAGCAAACATTTAAAAATATTAATATATTGTTTAAATCACAAGCTTGTACATCCTCTTACCCTTGTCATATCAAGACTAGATTCTTCACTGACTTCTGTGGGTGGTTTTTGTCATTTTATGACAAAACTCTCCAAGTGACCAATCTGTTTCTTTAACTGTTTCTTTTTTTTTACCAGAGGTAGAATATATCCTTAATCAGTTAACTGTCAGTCAACTTTCTCCTTCTTCCTGAGGATTTCTACTCAGTTTGTGAATCTAAAAATTTCTACTAAAAGCTTTATGTGATTTTTATTCTTTTCAGTACTCTGTGACCTACCCTTTTGAGGCCCAATGTGTAGCCAGAGTAATGAGTTTCTTTTTCAAACACATATTGCCCTGAAACTTCAGGATAATTGTAGTTTTTTCCTATTTCTCATTTACAACAACAATGGAGCTCAGCAGGTCTGTGGGAAACTGAAATAAACTGTGACAGAGGTCGAGATGGAAATATTTCGGCTGAAAATCTGCTCTCAAAAATGAGGGATCAGCTGCAACCAAGTTGGAGAGAGAACCCTTTGTTAGTTTGGTATGATACCTGATGATATAAAAAATCACAAAGAAGCAGATGTTCCTTATCCAAGAGACTAGGTGTTGGGTTGTCTTGTTTCCAAAATAACCTTCCAAAACAGCACAAGGCATGGGGAAATATCAATTTCTTCTGGTTCTTGTAGAAGTTCGTCTGGCTACACCTGCTCCAGTAAATGAATTTGGCCTGAGGCTGTGTTTGGGTCTAAGTGGACTGGGATGGCCTGTGTCAGTGTTGAACAACTGCTTTCAGTCTCCAAAAGAAGAGGTTCCAGGAGGCCTGCCTGGAGGGAATGGCCACTAGTCATTTAACTCTCAAAACACCAAAAAGTGCCCAGGAATTGTTTGGGTACAGCACTGTTTGTAAAAGGATGAATTCTTGCCAGGCAAAGCTCTCTTCACCAGCACAGATGTTTGCAGCCTGGTGCTCAGAAATGTTTCCAGGCACGCTTAGATTTGGTCATACAGACACAGCCTGAAGGGGTAATAGTGTTTCAAGGGGGCCCATGTGTTAGAGATATGTTTTATGGCCTTTATGTAATGTAGATCTTCTTTTACTGGTGTCTTGAAATCTCCATGGGAACAAATAAAGATATAATGGTGTTATTCTCTCTTTGTGTAACACAAAGGGAGGGAACAAACAAACGTGGGGTGTTTGGGCTTTTTAATAAATCCCTAGTTTGCATGAAGCATGTTCTGACTAAGCCACACAACGGGCAAATTAGAAATCTGCAAATTAAAATATATGTGATTGATAGGGGCCATTAAACAGGTCTTTTCAATCAATCAAGTACTAAGATTGTTCCTGCTCACCTTCAAAGCAGTTGTGAAATTTATCATCTTAATACATGCAAAAGTTTCCTTTTGTGGATCCAGCAAATACTGCTAAGCCACCCACGCCACACACATGCTCACAGGCTCTATAAATTTTGAGATGGTGCAAGTTCAGATCCATTCCAATTGCCAGAAAAAAACACTAAAAAAGAGCAGCAAATATAAACCAGAACAGAAACCTAAATAAAATACTTCAGAAGGTTCCCTTATCCCATTGTATTCCAGTAAATTATGTGTACTTTCCTGTGTTTTGGCACCAGAAAAAAAATACAAATCTGTCTCATAATTGTGCAAACACAAGGAATGAGTCCTTGAAAACAAATCTCTTGATTGAGCTCTGCTATGAAACTTTTTAAGCAATTCATGTCACCCTGACACCCTGTCACTTCAAAGCAAGAATGTAATATTTCATCACAGGAAAACTTGTTTGTTGAATTGGGCTTTACAAATTATAACACAAGCAAAGTGCTGTACAGCATCTTTCAGGATTCACCTTGATTTTTTTCAGAAGTAGAAGCACTTCAGAGAAATGCTTTGTCAAAGCCTCCTTGGTGCAATCTGGAAATTTTCTAGTATGAATAAAGACATACATATGTATGGTTTGTGCCCGAGTGTGGGACCTACGAGAAATGGCTGAAGAAGAAACAGGACTTACTTAGTGGATTGTCATACTTAAGCTCATTAACAAGAAAAATCAAACGATTTTCTACCTTCATCCTGCTTGATTTGAATGTTCTGCTAAATGCAATTGTCAGAACAACAGGCTAATTTTTTGAAAAACAGGCTGCAATCAGTCTGGCTGCCATTCAAATGTATATAATTGTTTCAGAATGAGCAAAGAGCATGACAAGGCCATGTGAGGCCAGCAAGAGGAGAGGAGGGAAAGTTTGGATTAGAGGCTTCCTGTATGGAAAACATCTGCACTGAAGCTGGAGAAGCTGCACTTTTACTGGAGCCTGGGTTAGAATTACAGGGCTGATGCAGCTCCCACTGCTCACCCAGCCTGTGCAGGCACATCACTTTGGGTGAGCCAGGTGCAAGAGCAAGTTCAGAAGCTTTTCACCTTTTCCAAAGGCAGTTACTCTATTTAGTGGTGGTTATTCAAAGCAAACTTTTGAAACAACTGTGTTTTGTCATCATATCAACTTCCCCCTGAAAATAAAATCTTATAAATGATCCAATTTATATTTCATTCAGGACAGATACTTGAGACCTGAAGGTCTGCATTTATATAAAACGTAATTATAAGCTGAAAAAGGAATATTTTTTTCCACACATTGTACCCTGCCAATTCTAATGATCTGGGGAGAATGGTGCAATTGAGCTAATGTTTTTAAGAACTTCTCATGTGCTTGTCTCACCCAAAGAGGGTCATCAAAAATCAACTCACCTAACTTAGAAAGAACCAACATAAATAGATTCCATAAGAACCAAAGAAAGAGACATACAAATCCAGCAATTTTCCAAATTTCTCTTAAGAAGGTGTTAACTTATTTTGAATTATCATAGTCCTTATATTTTCCATTTCACTGATTACATATTTCTTTGCTGGTATAAATGCTGTGAACATACTTGAGAAGAACATCTTAAAAACCCCCAAACCCCATTATACCTCATCCTTCTGATGTCCTGCAGGACTCTGTCCTCCTAAAGATGATTTTAGTTTCTATCTCTCTATAAAAACACTTCTCACTCAAGTACCCTTTTACCCCAGCACCTCCTCCCGACTCCAAACAGTCTATGAAAGTAACAGGAATAGAAGACAACTTGTTCAAAGTTATGCAGCACCTAATTTATGGAAGACTATCCCTCAATCCCATAAGTAAGTAACAACAGGATAAGTAAGACAGATAAATGCAAAATAAGATCTAATAAGTGGCTTTTAAAATATTTTAAAAAATTAAAATAGGATAAAAATTATTAATAAAATAATATGTTCAGGTCCTTGGAGATTTTACAACAGGACTTGGTATCTCCTAGAGCTGATAAAGATGTAGCAGGAATAATGGACTTGCTACTAGGCACTACTAAGCTCACTCAGAACAGGTTGCAAGTCAGGATTATCATGGTATTCACTTCTGACCTTACTCTGTGCATAGGCAGTGAATCCCAAATAAATAGCAAGATACATTCTGTCCAACAAATGGACCATCTGAATATGAAGGAACACCACACGTACAAAAGATAAGGTCACACCCTGGGAAAGAGCATTAAGAAGGAGCGGGAGAGGCACTGGCCATTCCTGCACTTCTATCTTCCCGAGGCAGGCAGAGATGTGGCCAAGAGCAGGTGCCTGCACATGGTGAGAGGAAACTAAAGGAATCTAAATAAATTTCCCCCAAAGCCACGAGGTCCCAGTGGAAGGAGCAGCTGGTTTCTCATGCACAGGAAAGGTACCTGAGAGCCTCTCCACCCTTTTTCCCATTGTGGTCAAGTGAGGCAGGAGCCTGTTCTGAGCCAGCTCCTTGTGTCCTCGAGTGACCCTAGGAGAGGAAGCTGATGAGAAGGAGCTAGACAGAGCTTGCCAGTGGGTGCAGTCACGGAGAAATTCCGTGTCTGATTGAGTCCTTGAGCGTCTGCCAGGGATCCGGCATGCCTGGACACTGCCTCAGACACGTATAGCGCTGAGAGGCTTCGGGTGTTGGGAAACAAGATTGATGCAGCAAGAGATGCTATAGCTTTCTGCATCCAATTTGGTTTGAGTCCTCTACACCCAGCTTGATTTGCATAGAACAAATATTCCTCTGAGAACACTGCTGAATTCTTTCTAGCTGAGACAAACTATTTATATAAATTGTATTGTTCTGGCAAAATGCAGCTAATAAAACATATTTTATTCCCTGTATTATATATGAAATTTACATACTGCACTACTTCTGATTAGTAACATGAATATAAAATCTAAGATTGATTTCTACTATAAATCTTTATTTCCATTTGCCATTTTTGGATCATCATTCTACAAAACTGATACACTTGCTTTTAGACTGGAAGCATTTTTGTTTAAATGGCATGAATTGTTTTTCTGAATCATAAAATCCTATGAGGAAACCTCAATTTCTGCTATAATTCTTTCCACTTTAAAAATAGGTCATTGACAATCACTCTTTGGTGAGTGACTTTGGTATTCCCTTGTAGGATGAAATTATACTTTGTGTGTTTGGTACATAAACAATTCAGTTTAAAATACAGGACAGCATCATATTCCCCAAACACTGGATTACTGCAGACCAAACCGAAATCCCTTGACTTGAATTATCTTTGCATCTGAATTCAAACTTATCTCCTTAGGAAGACACAGTAACAAAGAATGGAAAAACAGCATTGCATCTAATTTTTACTTTGTTAAAAATCAATACACATTAGTCTGTATCTGGGAACTTAAGACCTTTATGTGTTGTATCACATTACTTCTACAAATCTTTTGATTGCTCTTCTTGTGCATAGATTATAACTCTGGTCTTGGAAATAACTTCAGGAGCAGAAGTAACAGCATTAGAGAGCTGCCTGCTGATTCAGTAAAACTTCTATTTGCTCTACAGCTCCTCCACATGCAGCAAGTGTAACCATATGATTAATCTCCTCTTCTGGCAGTCTCACAAATTGCAACCAAAAAGGAGCAGAAAGTTCATTGTTACCCATTCTCTGCAACATGTCATGTCACTACACAGATCTGATTTGCTCTGACTCTTCTTGATCACATCTGTCCATCTTTCCTGGGGTGAAAAATATGATCCTGGAGAAAACATATTGCTAAAACTGGACTAGAATATCACATATGATATGTATGTTTCTGAATTTAATCATGGTGGGTTAAGAGCTTTAATCTCAGAACACTTAGAAAGGTGTTGTTTCCTTCATCAGACTGAGGTAGGCTTCAGAAATTAGACTGGACAAGTTTTCATAAAAGCATAGTCTTTCATTTACCTTAACTATAGAGAGATGCAAACATTCTTTGTTCCTCTCTCTGATGAAAGAGGGTGGACAGCTTCTCTTTTGAAGCCTCTTTATTTACTGTCATCTCTTGTTTTCCATGGCAAATGTTTCCCTGTCTATTTTTCATGGAAACACTTATTTTCTGCAGCTTGCTCTGTTTTGAATGGAAGACTGAAGTAGGATTGTCTGTGACCAGCAGACAGCAGCAGGAAGACCTTTTCTGCTTTCTCATGATCCATCTTGTAAATCAGACTTATTCATTACATTTGCAGCCTAGGATGGGGAGACTGGAACTAAAGAAAATATGGATTGGGAGTTTCAACAAAATACTGTGCAATTTGGTCTCAATTCTTAAAGAAGCAACATCCTTAAAACCAGATAACCAGGATGATAAAATTCCTGCAGAGATTATTTCTTAGGTTTATTCTACAAAATCAGTCATTCAAATGTATTATTATCTTGGTGAACCTTTGCTACCTGAAGAAAGGGCAATTTTTAAAATAAGGCAGGCAGAGTTATTTATAACTGGGTAAAAAATGTAAGGTTTTGTAGTGCAAAACTCAAACTGTACTGGCAGAGTATATAAATCACTAGCAAGGGCCTTCAGGGCTGGCAATTAATCTACATATGACTACATCACTTGCAGTTGTCCTTAAATAACAGCAGAGAATGAGTACTGGGACCCAGAACACTCGGGCAATGCTTCCCACCTAATAGCGCTCAGGAAAGTGACCTCAGCCTTTTTACAGTAAAGGTTTCGACGAAGCAAAGCAATTGGCTGCTCCTGTGCTGAGAGCAGACAGCGAGCAAGGAAAACCAAATGCAACAAATCAGCAAGATGTTGAAATAACCTTTTCAATGGGGAAAGAATGTGACACAGAACAAGTTAAAATGGGTAAAACTATCTGTTGTGTGTTCATTCTTGGTGGCAGGCAGTTCAAGTGAAAAGGCTAAAAGCATCCTCGACTCAAAAGTAGCTCTGGTTGTCAGCAAGCTATGAAAGTGCAAAAAGCTGCACAGCCCAGAAAAAGTCAAGCCACGTGTCCCACCTGAAGCCCAGCACAAGGCTCAGAGCCTCACAGCCTTAAACCAGCATATCCAACACTATGGCAGGATAACTGCCCCAGCTCAGATCAGAAGCAGCACAGCTGGATTCCTGCAAGGCTGTGCTCAAGCCCTGCCTTCTGGCTGCCTGAGGACAGAGCTGTTCTTTTTCCTCCTGCACTTTTTTTACTTGTCTGGAACACCCACATGGGTCATGGTGTTCTGACTGAAGATGCATCCTAACTCTCTGTAGACCTCAGGAAAATGCTGTCTGTGTAAACACGCTGAACGTTAAGGGCCAGGATAGGTGATTGTCACAGGACAATTGTTATGATCAAAGCACTTAGGAATGTTCTTCAGCATTCATTTGGGTTGACGTGGAGGCTTCTAAATCCTGTTATCACAGGAGGGTTTGGGAGGCAGGACATCATTATTGCTGCGACACTAGGCTCCTCTGCACTCCATTGCCTCACTTCCCTGTTTTGCATGTAGAACTTGCCTTATATACCAAAACAGATTGATTTGGTTTGGCTTTTTTTAATGGAAAAGAGATAGGAATAAGTATATCCATTAGAGTGTCATCTGTCAATATCTGGGTAGCACAGCCCAAAAGTGAAAGCAGAATGTAAACATTCTGCTTTCACACACTGTGTGTTTCACTATTTTTAGAAAATGGGCTATTGGAATTCACATCATCTGTAGACTGTTGCAGGGAAAGATACCATGTAGTCCAAAACAAAGTACTATTCATGGTAAAAAGGGCTATTTTGCTTGTGTTCAGCACTTTTTTGTGTTTATAGGGATGGCTGGATCACATTAGTTAATAATATAAAGCTGAGTTGGAATTTAACGTGTCTGGAGGGATTTCTGGTTTCCTTGAAATGCCAAGCATATTCACTCCTTGAAATTGAAAAGAAAAGAATGACATTTATGATCCTTCTGGGATCTGCCTTATTCAAGACAATTTTTCTGATGGCATTCCACCTATTTAGCTTGAGTCACTCTGTTCTCTATAGTGATGCCTCATGTTCACTTGTCACTTCAAAGAGTCTGAGCCATGTTTTAAGGCTGGGGAGAAGACAGGTGTATAGCTCGGGTTTGGGAAGCGTGCCAGAGCGCAGGAGGTAACAGTGTGTGCTGACACAGCAGCTCTTGATCTGCTGAACATCTTAATGGGATCTCTGCACTGGAAATGTAGAGGCACATTATGGCTGTCCATCCATCCATCCATCCATCCATCCATCCATCCATCCATCCATCCATCCATCCATCCATCCATCCATCCATCCATCCATCCACCCACTTCTGCTGTGTGGGTGAATGGATGGATGGATGCAAGGCTTTTCCTGTGACCCAGCCACCCTATGGCTGTCACCTCTGAAGCAACACCAGAAGATGCTGTCTGTGCTCTGTGACCATACTCCACTGATTTGCTAATGTTAAAAAAGGAAAAGCTGTCCCTACCACATAAAAAAAAAAATTAAGCCCACTTTCACTAAATTACAAGTAAATGTGTAATCAGACCAGGGGAAACCCAAAAGCAGAGCATAGACCCAAATGATGGGTCACTTAAAGACTATCAGCTCTGTGACGGTTTCATTGATGGTTTCCAACAAATGACTTTTTTCTTACAGAGTGAGCTACTCTGATTAATTAGGAAAAGGCTAATAAAATTGGTATTATGATGGAACATCTCTCAAAATAGCATGTGCTCGGTCAGTCACACATTGTTTCAATAAATACAAAAAAAAAAAGTCTACAGCATCTCCTCCATAATCTGCATTACATTATTTTAATGCTGTCTTTAAAGACCTGTGACCTTTACATAAATTAATCTAGAAATGGTGGTACACGTGGAGGATGAGGGGATTTTTCATTCATAGCCCACATGAGATAGCATTAGAGAAAACAGGATAATAGAGTACAGTTTTATAAGTATGTACCATTTGTGCATTCCCCACATTTCTTTTGTTATTTTTATTTTATTAGCGTGATGTTTTGTCCCCTGGGGAACCTGTTTAATCATATTAATCAGGGAATGGTCAAACAGAGAGGTGTGGAATGACTCATATTTCTTTTTCAGTGGGGAGGAAAAGAAGCAAGCACACAAAAGTATGAAATTTGTTTTCGTTTCTTCTGACCCTCTTTCTGCTAGTTAACAGGTTTTGTTTTTATGTATGCATAAGGCAAGAGATAAGAGAGTTAAAGTCCTGAACTTTGCAGCCCTTGACTACAGATAATTGCTGGAAAATATATTACAGAAAAAGAAGCTTGGAGTTGCAGTATTACTCAAATCCTTTATAAGATATTTTTAGAATAGGAAAATAAATTAAGGGACTAAGGAAAAAAAAATATACACTTGATAATAAAACATGAATATTTAAATTCATGATCTTTCAATGCAGCATTCAAAAACTCTCTACCAGGAATGACAAAATCTTTGCCACATCACTCAAGGCATGACCAGGGTTGGTAATTAGTTCACCTAAGAAACAAGTGCTCTTTGACTTTACTTTTAAGGAGTGCTGAGGACTGCACTTCAGACATGGATCATTTTACTGTTCTAAATTAATTTATAAAATATGCCTTTGAAGATAATTTTTTCTTAATACATAACAGGAAATTATTTATGAAATATTTATGTGTTTTTATGGCATTAACTGAGGTTCAAACCAGGATTTTTGCAGACAGAGAGTTTTAACTTATTGTACTTTAATGAAGCAGCCTGTTTAATGTGCAGAGAGGGACATTCTCAGTGAAGCTGAGACAAGAGGGGAGCAGCACATGTCCAGACCAGAAGGATATTTTATATGCTATATTGAACGATTGCAGTTCAAATGCTAACTTCTTAATTTGGCAATTACTTTTCAGTTTTTTAAGCCTGTACTTCTTTTTGAATTCATGTTAAAAGTCTGTTTTGCCCTCATTGATCCATTTTGCTCTTTAATCTTTCACCTTTTCATTCTACTATGTTAAAATATACAGCTAAGGGTACCCTCGAAGCTTTTTCTTCATCACTGACTTAAATATAATTAGAAATACTTGTGGTTCACCCTGCTCAAAAGCAGATACTCTAAGATCTCTCTTATCAGCACCTCAGAATATATCAGCAAATCCTGCACCTGACTTCTCACACAGGTTATCTGCACTGGACCCATATGAACGGGTGTTCACACCTCTACCAGTCCAAGCTGACACCTCTGAGGTTGTTGGGGCTTAAGCAGTTGAGTCTCTTAGGAGTTCTTTGCTTGCTAAAAGCAGTCCAGACTGAAAAGTACTTTTTGCCTTATTTGCATGACTAGAACTTCCTTGTGAGTTGGAAGCTCCTGTGAAGGTATTTTTATATATATATATCTCTATCTATATCTATATATATATATATTCTGTGAAGGTATTTAAACCACGTGTATGCTCTTCCACCAAAAAAAACATTTCAACCAACCAATCAACCCCAAAAAACTCTCAAATCTTATCTCATTACTACAGATATCCTCTTGGATAGTCATGATAGATTGTAGAACATACTACTACTGTTTTGATTTATCAAGAATTATTATTCATCTCACAAAGTTGTGAGATTATAGATAAAATTGTCATTAAGAGGTAAAAATGGAGACTAGCTTTAACTCAGATGACAGAACAGAAAGAGAAGACAAGATGTAATCTGAGTGCCCGGAATTCTCTTTTTAGGTACCGCAATTGCTTCAAACAGCTGAACAACATGATTTAAAAGAAATTAATAGGATAAATTTTTTATGGATGTTATTGATCTCTGAGATTAATCTCTAATCTCTAAGATCTCTGTTCATTTTGGGAGGAAATTATAGACTGGAGAACCCAAATATCTAATTTGTGAAAAAGTTTTCTGCTGTGGTAGCAGAACAAAGGACAGAGCAAGTGTTCCCCAGTGTGTGGAAAGGTCACAGTGGGTCAAGGGGTCTCATCACCTATAGCTCCTACACTGAAGTGGTTTATTCTTTAAAGAGTCCTCAGTTTGCAGGTTTAACACTGAGAACTGTCAACAAATAGCATCCCTGACACTATTAGCTAATTAATTTGACTCTTACGCCAAAAAATGCAAGAAATGTAGGAAAAAATAATGTTTTAATTATACTAGGACCTACTAGCAACTGGAGGATGTCTAGAGAAACTAAAATTGCAATAAAGTACCATTTAGAGAAGAGGCTGTGAGAGTGATCTAACCAACTGCACATAAAAATGTAACATTTTGGCCCTTCAAATGCTCTGGAAATAGGCAGATATGTTCTGTGCTGATTACAGCATTAAAGTTTACAGCATGATACTGATAAAACTATCAGAGATTTACACCAGAAGTGGAATGAAGCAATTCTGCCCATTTAATTAGGCAAGCGAATTGCAATGAGTACTTGGGAAATGTCTGTTGGTGGCTGTGATGGATGTTCCTGCAGAGTGTGATGATATTCCTGGGTCAAGGAGTTCACCAGCAGAAGCCACCCTGTGTTTTACCCCTAGCACTGCTGAGAGGGGTCTGTGTGAGAGGCACGGGCCAGGCAGGCAGCACATTTCTGTCCCAAAATCCAAGAACAGTCAGCAACTGATACAACAGCCATTATCTGTTGCACCTTATTAGTGCTCTGCAGATGGACAGAGACCGTTCCCATCCCAAGCACTTCTTTACCATCTCTCCACAGCTCCCACACAGGTATCCAGCGGATAACTTCCCCATTGCTCCTGGGAGTCTGGCACAGAGCTCTTTGCCAGGTGCTTTCACACCTGTGTGAGGCTTCATTGACTCATTCAAGTCAAGAAATTCAGGCCGATGAAACTGCCTTCCATGTGGTCATCTTGTTTTAAGGAAAGCAAGGAACTCCCAGCCTCAGGACCTATTCAGTTATACAAGGCAGCAGTGTGGGCTGATCCATACTCGTCTCTTTGGCTGCCAGGCACCCGGATAGAAACACAACTGCTGTGAAGAATTCCAGGATCATGCCAAATGTAGCTGTCCTATGCATGTCTTTGAGCAAGATACGACCCAAATGAATAATGGATCACCTTTTCAACTAGCAGCCTTGTTGTGCATGATGCTGGAGACCTCAGATGAAGCACTGCTTTACCGAGGAGGCTCTTAAACCACATTTGAACCAGACTAATGTTGCTAAGTGTAGCAATTCAGAATTCAGTGGTCATAATGGAAAAGCAGGATACAGAACAAACTCAGGATCAGTGCAGTGATCAGTCCACCCCATGAGAACTTGAGAGGTGGCCGAGAAGACACATGAGGTTAAACTGGGCACTTTAAAACACCATCTCAAGCAGAAAATCATGCACAAGTTTCATAGGTGAGAGCAGGACAACTGACTGCCAAGGAGGGGATCTGCAAACACAAGCAACTTCAGCGTCACTCAGACTGGCAGGCACAGTGCTGCAACCCAGAATACTCAAGTGACCCACTGAGTGAACAGGTGAATAACCCAAACTATGTCTGTGGGCACCAGGAACAGATTCCCAGCCCTGGGGCACTGACAGCTCTGAAAGTCCAGGCTCCATCTCTCACACTGGCCAAAGCCGCCATCTGCATGATCTGCATGTGTTTCCAGCCTTTAAGGGAGTTGCTCTTTTAAGCCTCACTTTTATAGCTCAAAAATATAAAATCTCTGTCACACACAACCGATTTAGAAGTAGCAATAAGCCAAATTTCCTATAAACATGCCAACTATTGTTCTTTTCTTATACTATTGTTCATTAGGGTTGGCAAAGATTATCTGGGGAACTGGATGACTTTATCACACATCATTTATCCCACACCCAGCACTCAGCAATGTGCTCACTGATATGGTCAGTGAATCCCATGTTCAGCAATTCCCGTAAAGAAAACTCCCTCAGGTCAGCTTGTGATTCTCTCTGTGAAAAAATTGCCCATCAAGGTCCTCATCTCTCCTCAAAGCTTTTGGCAAGCTATCAGCCATGTATTATTCCACAGTCATCACAAGACACAGTTGTGTCCACAGATCAATCTTTCCTAATATCTTTTTCTGTCTTATTTTTGGATTTTGCTGCTGCATGTCACCAATCTGTGACAGCATTCAGTCTGAGGGGGAGGAAAAAATGCCCTGTTCTCTCACCTTAGCATTTGAGCAGGTCCTACAAGTGCCCTCAGTGGTCCAGCTATCACTTGCTGTGTGTGATGCTTCTTAATCTCTTCTTGAATGGAACAGTGTGGGGAGGCCAGTAACTGTGTTTGCACACACCAGTGTCTGGCAGTGTGATATAAACACAAGTAATACACAGAATTAAAGAAATGTTATTTTTCAAAACCAAAGGCAAACAAATCCCAGTGTCCTGCTCTACCACTGGTTATCCATTTTACATCTTTACAGTTTGTCATTCACATTTCTTTGCCCTCTTAACAAAACAACAAAGTAGAGATGCACATGTGGATTTTGTCATGAATGGAACATGAATTTGTAGATTTTTTCATTCCTACTGAAATCCCCTATACATAAAATAAATCAGCTAAAGAGGGTCCTGATTAAGAGTTTTTAGTTTGGAGCCAAGACTTCTCTCAGCTCTAGGACAAGATTTCAACAAAAGAAGTATCTAATTGGCTTTTACTGCACTAAACTTCTTAAGTTTATAAACAATAATAATCATCCCAGATGGCGGGTTTGGTTTTTCAGAAATTTTTTGGGTTTTTTTGTTTGGTTTTTTTTGGTGTTGTTTTTTTTATTTTTTTTTTTTTTTAATTAAAGAATAAAGCTGAAGTATCCAGTCTGTTAGTAAAATGCAGTTACTAGAGTGTACTTTTATATCTATCAAATTTAATGAAATAACTTAAAATGCAAATTAAGTAAAGCACAAGAATGAGCATAGATGAACAAAGACTGAATTCACTGTTTCAGGATGTTTTGTAAAATGGATCTGTATATATCCTGAGCTTTCAATATGAATCTTTTCTAGGAGGTGGTCTGGGCTGAATTGTGTCCCTTAAAGCAATTTTAGGGGAAGTTGCAGTATGTGCAGGATCCTGGTGATGAGGAGGATTTTCTGCTTATCAGATGTTTGATTTGGTCTCAGCAATCCAAGCTGGCACAAAGTATCTCATCTTTTCCATTGCTAGGTCTCGCCTCCTACACAATCAGGACAATTATGGGGTTTGTTGGTTCAAATTCTTGACCATTTTCCATAGGGTCTGACCCTCTTCTATGAGACTGAGATGTTTAGGGAGGAACTCCAAAAGAAACTCTCATGTTTATGCATATCTACTCATAAAAAGCTTTAGTGGCCAGAATAGTGTTTTATATTTACTCCATTTGCCAGTTTTCTATGAAAGCCAAAAGGATCAGAAATTAAATGATCTGTGCTCAATACAAGCCATTAATGTATCCAAGCACTGTTGGATGTTGAAGCAGAAAATAACAGCTTTGCTTGATAATGATGTCTTTCTAAAAACAGACACCATATTTTACTTAGCTGCGGTTGACAGAAATAATTGCTATCATGAATATATGCAACCTCTCACAAATACTTTTCTTTATGCTTTTATCAAACTTTGAAGAAAACATTCTCCTGATCAACAATACTTATAGCTATAAGTCTTCATGTAGTTTAAATTAAAGTTAATTGAAGGTTTTAAGACAGTTTAATTGAATCTACAAACTTAAGACCATAGAGTCACTATATTTAGCACGAGGATAAAATCCACAGTTCCCTTTTGGTCTCATAAAACCATTTTACAAAAGAGAAGTAGACCTTTTAAGATCCCTTACTCACATGACTAGCATGCATGCAAGTGGACAGGCCTTTTGTTTATTTTAGTCTGCAATGGAAACCACTGAAAACTTTAGAATGTGCTTCCAACTGACCCCTAGCCAAACCCATTTGCCTCAGTCCCATTTGCTACTTTTTTTACTAGCAAACAGTGCTGGAGTGAGGTGAGCCAGTAATAAAGGACTGAGCAGGAGAAAAAGCTTTAAGTGGCAGCAGATCACAACATGGGACACTGTAGCTGAAGACAATAAACACTAGCCCTTTTTACAAATAGGAACTTATCAATTTGAAAACCTTCTAGTTTTGTTAACAGAGGAACTAAATTAAGCAGAAGGATTACTTTGGCTTATGAATTAGCAAAAAAACCACAGGAAAGGAAGCCAGTCTTCAAACAAAACACACCTCAAGAATGAGATACCACACCAGGTTGCAAAGCACAAAGAGATTTTTGAATTACAATCTCAGAGTGATACATGTGACCTTCAAAGTATGTACACCAGTTCTATCAACTTGCAAGTATGCATGTGTTTGAGATGGCCATGACAGCTAAAGCTAAACAAAAGCATTCAGAACATACATCTCCTGAGTATTTTCCAGAAAGTACAGCTGAGAGGAAAATCAAATAGATAAATAATTAAATAAATAAACAGCCCAAATGAAATCTGACTGAGAAATAAAATGGAACTGGCTTATTACACATCCTTCTTGATTTTTTTCCTAAACAATTTTCTACAGGCCAACAAATTATAAACATGCAAATTCTCATACTATTATCAGTCTATTTCTTTATAAACAATAGCCTAAATACCAGTGAAATGACTGTGTACATTTATAGATAGCATTCTTTGGCCACATCAGAAATTGTCTACAGACAATTTTGACATCTGCACTTGTGCCCAAAGCAGAACCAAGGCCTGTTTGGGCTTTCCATCTGCAAGCATAGAAATACTGCAATGAGCAGCCTGCAATACAAATACTATGACAAGCTGATTATTACAAGTTTGGATTAGATTTTTTTAATTCATTTTTGACAAACTAGAGCTGGTGGCCATCTCCTCAAAGATGCCTAATCCCCACTTGAAAATGTAACCACAAACAGAGCCAGGTAGTGTTTAACTTTGTGAGTTGAAGATAAGGGTGTTTTATTTCGGTGTTGAAGTATAAAAATAAGATAGCATGCCAAAAAATATGGCAAGCTTTAAGAGCTTTACCCCTCATTCCTCCTCCCTGGCCTGGGCACCAATGTGAAGCTTACCCCACCTGCTGAGAGATTTACCCCTTGGTTACCACGTGTAGTAAGGCTCATTCCCCACTTACCCACTGGAGAGTATGGCACTGGCAGTGTTTAGTGTTCCCCTGGCTGCAAGTCGTGACTTTTCTGTCTTGCTCCTTGGATTTGCAACTCTGAGAAGAGTCTGGCTCTGTCCTCCCTGTAACATTTGACCCCGATGAAGTTAAAGGAAGCAAAGAGATGCTCTCTGCCTTCTGCTCTCTGTGCTGAGCAAACCCATCCCCCTCAGAATCTCTGTACATGAACATACCCATGCCCCTCAGACTCTCTGTACATGAACATGGTCCCATCAAAACCATCTTGGTGGAGTTCTGCTGGATCTCCACCACTTGTCAGCATCCCACCTGTCCTGGGATGCCCCAAACGGGACATGATACTTATCATGTGGCTCCACAAGTGCCACATGGCAAGGCATAATGACTTCCTTCAACCAGCTGGATATGTCTAGACTCCAAATATTGTCTGTTTTAGACTTCATGAGGATGTGGACTCAGCCTGGGCCACAGTCCAGCCTCTGTGTTCTCAGCTTTTCTTCCAGTGTGTCTTCCAGCATTTTGTAGAAAAAGAGAAGCTTCTCCTTTATCTGCCTCCTGCCTTGGGGTTCCTTTATTTTTTTTTCTTCCTCCAGCCTGACCTCCAGACTATCCCTTCTGGACTCACTACCCAATGACACTAATTTTCAGCTTTCATCTATCTGACAGGGTCCCAGCCTCATCACATACTTTGTAGTCATGCTGTGTAGCCCAGAAACTGTAAATGACTCACATGCTTGCTTTATGGCCACGTCACATCTTTTCATGTTAAAGCACGGAAGAATTTTGTTTAAAACCCACACATAATACAGGAGTTCCCAGTACAAAAAGGATGTTTATCAACAGCTTCCCAAAAATCCCCTTGCATTAGAAAGAGGAAATTCTGTGGTATCTCAACTATTGCCATGCAGAACACTTTTCTAAATTCTTAATTTTTAATAATTTTGGGTAGTCACCAAGTTGCTATATTCATCTTGGCTCCAAACCACAGAAATTTCCTCAGTCTGATATGTGTGTTTGTGTGTCAATATGGAGGACCTCAGGAAAGAGTCAGACGAAATAGGTACTGTGCTCATCTGTGGTGACATTGCTTCAGAAAACTCTTGCAACAGAAATGGATGTAAGTATTCATACATTATTACACAAAAAATGCATCTCTGTTGCACAGTAACTGCAGAAAAATGCAATCTTTTTGCAATGCATCCTTGCTATTGATATGGAGATCTGAACAAAATCTGTCCCCACTTCACCAGCAAGCTGCTCCTTTACAAGCTACCACACACCTCTCCTAAATGCAGGAACACAGCTGTGCAAGATAACTGTAGTTTTTTGTTAACATTAATGTGGCAAAAGCAATGCCCATACACTCAGCCCTGAGGTGTGGACAGAAAGGCTGGCCCAGTACATGGCAGAGCTTCATTTTGTCCTCCGTGGGATGAACGATCTAGTCATGGCTGTATAAGCCTTGCACCAGGTTTTGCAGGTTTCTTGGTGCAATACTGGCACTGTAAGGTGCTGCTGATATTACCTTAAGCCACCAGAGTTTTCATTTATTTAGAAAACAGACATGCTTGTTTATAATGCTGTTGGGGTAAATTCTAGTGCAGACAGTCACGCTGGCTTATTCCATGAGATTTGCCATATTAAAGCTACCTTTGTCTATCAAATATATCTGATACCTGTGCTCTGCTTTGAAAACCGTGAACATCCCCTTCGTACTACCTGCTTTCCTGCTGTGCAGGAACAGAGATATTCACTCTTTTTCAGTGTTTCCTGTTCAAAGACATAAGTGGGCCATCATTTGGGCCCGTGCGATTTAGAGGCATGCATTTGGAGCAGAAGCCGCTCATTCGTACGCGGTATTTGAGAAGTGCCTCTCTGGTTCCTGCTTCTCCTGTTGTTTTGTAAAAGCAGCTGGCGAGGGAGAGGACCCAGGCAATTTGCTTCTCAGTAATGAAGCCCCAAGAGGTTACATGACTCACGCCCTCCGCGTTCCTGCAGATGCTTTCCATCAGCAGCCGGCAGGGATGTGCCTCTAGGAGGGCTCCCAAACAGATGCTCCGCACAGGCTGTTTCTGCTTCTCCAGCACGCCTTTGCCTGGAAGGGTGCTTTGGGCTACACACGCCTGAAGGGGGAAGAAGGGCAGGGAGAGGCAGCGAGAACTCACCAAAGCCCCAGCAAACTTCTGTAAATCAACAGGCTGCAGATCTCACAGGCAAGGCAGAGGAAATCACAGGATGGCTCTGAGGGATTATTGGGCTGCTGGTTAGAATAAAATTTCCAGGGTTTTGAGGATTGTCATGAGAAAATTGCAGAATAGTGAAAGATTTCTTCATTGCATTAGTCAGAATGCCTGTTCTGCAAATTTTATTGTCCTTAATGCCAAATCTGATTTTGGCTCAGAAACAATCTCCACTTGCTACATATTTGAGGCATAAATACACACACACACATATAGGTATATATATGTTTGTGTATATATATATATAAATGTTTTTAAAATATTTTGTTTGAACTTGTTGCAAAATGAAGCTATAAAATATCAGAACTGCACCTCAAGCTGAATGTTTTGGAGCAACCTAAAGAACACACAAGCACAGATTAGCGCAAGCTGCAGCTCCTCCTAAGGCAGTTAATATTTCTATTTTTTTAAAGATAGCCTGCTCACTTTGTTTAAATTTTCAAAATTGAAGTATTTTTTAACAGTTTTATAACATGAATATGATGCTTAAGTAATAGAAAAAATTAAATGCTTTGCATTTGTTTACTTTTTTACCATTACACTTTAGGCTAATCTTGCTAATTAAGTTTCAATAGCATCAGCACTTTCAAAAAATATGATGCATGATTTAAATACTAATTGAAAGGAAATAGAAGTGTCAATATTACATTAGCTTTTATGCTTCCATCTACCAATATTAATTTCCCTCCTGTTTTAACTAAGATTTACAACTTAAGTGATACAACAGCAAATATTGACCAACACTAGTTTTTCCAGTAAGCAAGAACAGTTCACTCAGTTTTCTTTTCCCCAATGAGTTTTACTAGATGATGCTTTTATATTAGAATTGATAGGTCTATCTTTAAACATCAGAAGTCAAAATCTGCTGCATCTAAACATGAGGCCAAAAAGTCAATTGACAAAATCTCATTGGTATTGAATGATTTAGGACCAGCCTCATTCCCACCTTCCTGTAGACATTTGACAGCCTTAAATTTCATCAATACTGAGTAAGAGTACTTTCAAGATTTGTTTCCTTATATGCTTTTTTTCCCCCCCAGAGACTCAAGAACTGATTTAAGACTGAACTCTTTGAAGGCTCTTACTTGCTGCATTTGATTTTGTCTGCAGTTCCCCTATCTGCCTCATAAAGTAAATTAGAAACCTTCTCATGTCTAACAAATTTATGGAAAGCCAGCTTACAGAAAGTTGCTATCTGCATGACACCACTGTTATGATCTGGTTTATTTGGCAGTGCTGGTCTGAACAAGCCCTGGATGAACTTGCCCTTTTTATGTAAAGCAACCTCTTTCTTCTAAGAGTTAAAGTTGAAAGACAGGTCATTGTGGTCCAGACAATCTCTGTGTTATCACGTGTCATTAATTATGCTTCATCCTTTATCTCCTGAGTGATACATTCATTAGGCCGAAGCATGTATTGCTTAATGAGACATTTTGACTTTATTACTCTTTCCCAACTGTTCAGGGAAATTTATATTTGTAATTTTAAAGCACAGCCAAATTGACAGTGATAGACAGTTTGGCATTAGGCACTTTTTTCCAAGATTTAGTCCAACACTGTCTTATTGAATACAGCTGCAAAACTCAGATCTTACAGATGGTCACCACAATTCTCAGAGACTAGAAAGCCAAGACATTGGTGCCAGCTTATGTAATGACCCTTAAAGTACTGACATGTACAAGAAAATCCACATGTCTTTACTGTGCCTTTTTTCCTAAGCAGGCGTGGTTGAAAGGGGGACTTTAACTGTGTGATGTTCTCTGAGAGATTGGTATTACCTGAGATGGATGTCAGGGTCTCCACTCTGGTCCTGTGCCTGGGAAGGAACAAAGCCAGACTGTTAATGACAGCTTTCCCATGGTGGTGGGAAAGAAGGACAGCAGACAATCGTTGCTAGATGAGTTTCTCTCCAGGACACATTGACCTTCTCATGGCAAATAATGGTAATTTTTTTGCAGCTGAACACATAAACACTGTTTTCATTTTCTGTGGGCTGTTCTGCAGGGAAAGAAAAAGGAAAAAAAACAACCCCAACAAAAATCAAGCTGCAGTCAGTAAATCAGTTTTTTATTCCCCTCCTCTTTCTGCATGCATGGCTCCTAGGGCTGATATTTTCATGGAAGACCCAAACACAGGCGCTAATCATTTGTAAAAACAAGAGAGGTGATTTTTCCAAGGTTTCTCATTTTGCTTTACTGCAGTTTGGAATCCATCTTCCTATCCTAGTGGTCCCACTCCTTACCCAGCCACTGACACCTTAACATGTGGCTGATCACTGAGTTTGATGACACAAAGGGACAGTTCAAGAGTCACATAGAAAATAAGAATTGGAAAGGCATAAACTTACATTGAAAGAAGCAGGTCCTATTTTTATATAAAAAATAAGGGTTGCTGAACATTTGAAAGGGACAGAACTTCCTCCTGACAAAATATAATGATCTAATTTTGTCTGATGCTTCTTTGAGGCATCAGCACCTCCCTGAGAAGGAGAAGGAAACTGCACAGTATTTTGGATGCAGATGATCCAGCAGGCAGTCTCCTGCAACCCCCACATGACACTTTCTCTAGATTTTCACTAAGCAAATTAGTATGAGTGTAGATTTTATATCAATATGATAAAATAACATTCCTTTGTTTGCCCAGTTGCAGAGGTCTTGTTAAGAAAATTCTGAGAATTGAATTTCCTGATGTGTTTTGCATAAATTAATTGTATGTAGTTTAAATATGATTATGGAATAATATTTGGACTATTATTAAAATTTAATATTCTATTTAGTGACATTCTTATTCTATCAATAAAAAATGATAGAATTAAAAATGACATGGTCTCACCTTAATCTAATTTGCTCTATTAATTGGAAAATATAGAACTATATATCTATATATATTTTTCGAGACTAACGTTTCAATAGCAGGAAGCAGGATGGAAAACTAGATGCATAGCTAGATTCTGTTCAAAACTCAGTGGAATAAAATCAAATCATGCCAATTTAAATCAGCTGCAAATCTGGCCTCTGACTTTGTTGTTTTCCATTTGGACAAAGGGATGTGCAATGCATCAACCAGTCATATTAAAAATGATCCAAGGTTATTCAGCCAGAGAAATCATTAAGCTGTTTGATTTTGCACTGTGGGTGATCACACAATTTTTATTCCCAGAAAGAAAATAAGAAAATTGATCTAAATGTTATATCCTTTTTGTCTGCCCTATTTAAAAGAGGTTAGTAGCATTAAAAATTCACCCTTGAACTAAAAGCCACTATCACGGTGCAAGGCTGAAGGCTTTGAAGAAATGACCAGTGCCTGGAGAGGTGGAGAAAGTTTGGAAGGTGAGGAAGGAAAGGTATATGTTCGTTTGGGACAAGGAAAGCCCAGGCAAGGGCAGAGGTACTTGAAAACTCTAAAAGAAATGAAGTAGAGAAATTTGGATGCAGGGACAGCACACTTTGTAGGTAACTAAAGATTAGACCTTAAAAGAATGTGCATTCAAGAAGTTTGCCAGAACCTTGGTTTCTGTCCTCATTGCCCTTCCACTCCCTGTCCCGTTTATCACCACGGAGCTCTCTGCACCTGCACAGGTTGAAACATCCACTTACCCTGGACCCCCTTACCAGAGAGGCCTCCACCTGCTCCTTTCCAGTGCCATCCCATGGGCCCAGATCCCACCCAGCTGACCTGGTTCTTGCCAAACATCACATTAATATTTGGGTTACCAATTTGTCACAGTTACCACAGCAAACAACCGGAACGCTCTTACACAGGCCGCTCCTTGTGAATACCCTACAGCACAAAGCACTTCTGGATGCATCTCCACACCAATGCTGACAGACACAGATGAGCCACATGCTGTGGCCCCAGCACCCTGCAGCTCCCTGTACCTCTCCCTTCACTCCAAACAGCCCCTCCAAAGGGCACCTTTGTGTCCCAGCTCCAGGGGCCCTTTGGAGGGCGCACGGGTGGTGGCACCCTCACACCCCGAGACAGAACAGAGCTGCTTCCCACCAGGCTGCCACACATACAGCTTTCATCAAATAGAAGCTCCTGGACCTCAGCCTCTTGTGTTTTCCTCTGCTGGATCTGTCTCTTGCTGCTGCACTCCCTGGGGGCTGTGCAGAATATTTTAATAGTTCTGACACCGTGACTCAGTGCTGACCAAAATATTCACACTGCCTTGTTGCCTTTTTTATATTTTGGTAAGTAATTATTTGAACATCTTTTTCTTACCAACCTGCTAGATTGAAGGTTAAAAAAATACTTAGAATTTACCCAAAGCTACACAGAAAACTGTGAAGTTGTTCACTAAACTGCTGCCATCTGCCAGACACCCATTTAAATACACTGCATATAGCAAAAGTGGATTTGATAAAGAAGGCCTTGCAAATATATTCTTACTGTCTGAAATTAAGCCAAATACCTCTTTTCTTCCCCCCCTTCCCCCCCAGCCTAAGCTTATCTGTACTTATTCCAAGGAACTGTACTGACATGGTCTCCTTGGAGATTTTTTTATAATCTTTGGCACAAGCAAATCCTTAATAATTTCCTTGACGTTTGCTGTTTATTTAGAGCCAATGTAAGCCATCTATTATATATCCCAATCCTTAAATGACCCCTAAATGGCAATTTAATCACATTTTTCTCAGAATCAATACTGTTGTTGGCAAAAAATCCATCTAGGACTGCTAAGGACTAATATTGTAGTCTAATGACTATGACTACTCCAATAAATTCAATCCATTTTACTGTGTCTCGTCCTTCACAGGCGTTCCAGAAATTGCAGTTTGGAGTCTAGACAGGTTTATATTTTTTGCATAAACTTGAGACATGTAGTTTCTTGCTCCTCAAATCAGTACATTTTTGCCACACACAAGGAAGAGCTTCAGCTATCAGATATCTCACATCCTTGTATTCAACTTGAAATTTCCACAACTGGGGCTAAAAAGCAATCTTTTTATGAGTTTTTTTTTTTTTTGTCAGATGCCCAAAGGTCACTTAGAACCCCCAGTCATTCTGTTCCAGTGCTCCAGCCCCTCTGGATCTGATGACTTTCTGATTCTTCTTGTCCTCTTAATTTCATTGTTACTGGCATCACTGACATCACTTGGGGTTGCAAACCTCTGTTCAGTTTAAAATCAAGAAACTTTCCATTTTCTACCGGAATAACAATTCCACCATGCTCTGGAGCTGGTGTCCATCGACCCCTGCAGATACCCTGGTTCCAGGGGTCCTGTTCCCTCCAGAGGTGTGGAGTTGTGTGCAGCTTGCTGGGCACCACAGGGAAGCTTAGGAGCAGAGGCTGAACAGAGAGCGAGCCCACAGCTGGGACAAGGCAGCAGGCACGGGGCAAAGGCAGGACACTGAGCCATGGCAAGGCCATCAAGAAGCTTTTTCTGCAAGAGAACTCCGTAAAATTCCTTGCAATAGAAAGTTTCTTAACTGAGACCAGGGAAATGGCACACATGCTCCCTTTCAAAGCCAAAGAGGGTGGCAAAGGCTGTGTTCAGATCGTTTTATCTTTCTTTTGGATTTCCTCTGTTTCATATATGACCTTGTTCCAGATATTATACAAACAAATCTGATTTCTTGTTTTTGTCTGTTTGCTTTGAACAAGGGTGCAGACAGATCTCAAAATCTTGGCTGACTTGGGATCCTGTCACCCTTCCTAAACTAAAAGTGCTCTTGTCACGCATCTGCCAATGCACTGATCTCCCTTCTGGCACTTCCAAACCACCATGCACTTCCTACAGAGAGTGACAGCTGTTCTGGTTTGTATATGCTGTGACAAACATGACAAGAGATATATTCTGTGTTGTGGTCTCAGAGTTCTTCAGCTG
The DNA here is from genome assembly GCA_013398275.1 of Promerops cafer. NCBI lineage: Eukaryota > Metazoa > Chordata > Aves > Passeriformes > Nectariniidae > Promerops > Promerops cafer. The sequence continues at coordinate 327,888 of VZSE01012174.1, forward strand.
GACTGTTTTGGATTCTCTATCATCTCCTGGATGTGAGAAGATAATCTGCTTTCTACACATTCATTCTGAACTGCACTGACTGGCCAAACTCTAATTATTTTATCAGGGTTTTGTTCTGGTCCTGCAGTAGTATCCAACAAAATTTTGTCCTAGATCCCAGTTCCCATCTTTTGTTAGAATTTCAGCCCCCTCTTTCCACGTGATGTTTAGAGATCTCTGCATTTTATAACTTTCTTCTTCTCCTTTCACTCCCCTGATCGACATCACTTATTTCTTGAACAACACACAGAAAACTGTTTCTCAGAAAGAAAAATGGGACTTGTTCATTTTTTTAGTAAGGAATTTTCTGGAAGAAGGTCATTGCTTTCATAAGAAATTAGCTTGATGATTTTCATGAACAAAATTTTTAAGAGGAAAGACAAAACTGGAAAATAAATTATTTAAATTGAACTATGAGACAAAAAAAGAAGACAAACCATGACCCAGAAACTGCAGATTTTCTGCATAGCTGTCTAAAACTTCTCCAACTATTCAATCTCTAAATGGAGATCCGGATGAAGATGAAAGATTGTATAGGAGGCTATTATTATCTCTGGTAATCTCTACAATGCTGTGGAGTTTTTCTACAACTGACTCTCTGTGGGAACTTTCTGTGGTTTTATTAAAAGAATAATAAGGTTCAACAGAAATGTTATAAGAAACTAAAGTTTAATTTAGATAATCCTAGAGGATTAAATTATTGCATATTTTTACTGATATATTTGAATACACAATTATGCAGAGTTCCTGTTTTAGTTACAAGATACCTTAAAAAATTGATACAGCATAAGAAGTACAGACTAGTTTTCTAGAAGCATGAAAATGTAAATGTTCTTATCACTATATTTATTGTCCCACTTGTAATTTTATATACTTACTGCACTTACTTACAGTGCTTAAGTTTAAAGCAGAGGCAACTGTAAGACCACAATCATTATATTTGCTTACCTTATTTTACATTATCTGTTTTTTGGTACTCTGTGGATGTTACTCATCACTGCATGTGTTTTCTGCTCTGATTTCTCCCAGTATGTGTTCTCTGGCTCACGGACTCACATGCAATATTGCAGTGACAGCAACCTGGAAGTGCATTATATGGGACAGTTCAGTTGAAGTATTCCAATTCAAGCTAAGTGAGAAACAAGAGATATGGAAAATAATTAAAGAACATGAGCAAAATTATTATTTAATGGCTCTGTCAGGTACTGGTAAAACCATGCATGTGAGTGATATATTGATATAAAACAGTATGACAGGTTCATTGAGACAACAGTTTACACTGTGAGATTCACAATACATACATAGGGAAGGCAGAATTCCTTGAAGCTGCTGATAATGATTACTTAAGAAAAGAGATTGGAAATTATTATGGAGGAGTTTTCTTCTACAGATTTCCAAATCAAGAAAACCCTAGTATCTCTAAGCATAACTATTTTATCATTACACTTCTTTTTATTTTTTAACTCCATGAGCTGTTGCCATTATTGTTTTTAATTTCTTGTTTAATAGCAAGGTAGTTTAATTATCTTGTTTACAGTTCTAGTGAGAGGTATAGATGAATGGCTGTGTTGGTTTTTCAATTACACTTCTGTAATTTGATTTGTAGCATAATACTCCATCTCTGCCTCGCAGCAGTGAGGAAATCCACTATTTACCAAAATAGATGGAAAAAGACCCTTTCCTTGGCATGGATTAAAAGCAAATAAATAAGTAACTAATACCTCCTTTGGTACCATCAGGAAAATCCGACACTTGGCACCATGACACCCAGTAAGGCTGGGTTTTAGAAGACTCCCTATTGCAGATGCCTTGCTTTCTGAAGCCTTCCCTCAAAATCAAAAATCGAAGTGTCCAGCTCTACTTCCAGCTGTATTCTTTGCACAGGAACCCTTTGTGTTTACTTTTGTTTCCCTGAAGGGAAAGCATGATCAGATACAGAAGAGTGGACCTCGCCTCCAGCAGGTTTAGGGGAGCCTACAAATCCTGAATCTTCAAGAGCAACCCTCAAAGCTTTTGTACAAATCAAAGGATTCTGTTCAGGCTTCAGTTCCCTCTGTCCAGGCATGGAAGAAGATGGCCCAAACACCTCATTCAAGCATTTCCTTGGAAGGCCTGGCACGGGCCATGTGCCTGCAGTCAGTGTGGGAGAAGAGGATGGGGTTAAATCCCTCCCAGAGGACCCAGGGAAAAGGGTGATTGTAGCAGGAGGATGCACAAACCAGTCCTTGAGGCAGTCAGATTAAATCCAGGTCTCAGGCAAAGACTGAAAAGGTTCAACTGGCTCAAAGTACCCACAAATACTCAGGTTCTTCCCACAGACCTCTGAGTTGCAACTCTGTCTCTTCACTGTCCCACCTAAACTTAGTTGCACAATCTGGTATTTTCCACTGAATTTCTGTGGAATTTGGATACTAAATTCCCACTGAGTCCTGAGAAAACAACTGGAAAAACATAGGAAAAAATCAATCTACGCAGTAAGGATATCTGAGTGGGGTCACACCTTAAAGGGGTATCTTTTAATGCAGTATTGATGATGGTAAATTTTCAGAAGTCTCAGGTTTGTAACACAAGGACTCTTCCAGATAGAAAATTTTCAGAGTGAACCATATAATGACACTTATAAAGAATAAAAGCAGGAAGTTGCACTTTCTCTTAACAGATGGAAGCAGCAGATGCGCCCAGATAATTTAATAATCTGTGGCAATATTAGTTTTAGATCCAAAGCAGTCTGAGAAAAAACACATTGGATTTTCCCCGAGGAGATCAATAAAATAAAAATCAACTAACACCCAAATAGAAGAGGCTAATCAGCACATCACTACCTTTTTTCATGTGGTAGTTTGGTGCAGTGTCACCTTGACACAGAGTGCTGCTGCAGCAAAGGAAACCACACAACAAGAGCCATCTGCATGTGATAGAAATCAAATGCTACCCTGTGGTTAGCATTTCATCAGGCAATCCTTTAGAAAGGCTGCTCTGGAGCACTGCAGGCTGCTGCTGGGATTGGGGGTCTGTAAATCCAATTGTTTAAGACTGCAGCTCTGTGATGTGCTTTACTGCAGAGATGTACAACAGTGGGATTAAATGGGCAATCCATCCAGAGAAACAGAAACAGCTGGACTAAAGATCCTTGGTCAGTTTAGGATTTTAGCAAGCAGAACTGATAACTGCTCCTGCTCCTTTCCCTGATGTTATTCACAACTGTACAGCCTCTTACTGAGCCTGCAAGAGAGTTTCAGCATCAAAATAAGCTGCACCCTCCTTACACATTACAGTGATTTTATACCCACACTTTAAAGTAGTAGGACGAAGTAGCCTACAGATATTTCAGAGTCTTGAAAGAACCAGAATTACATACTGGACTCTCCTGATAGGAGCATCTCTAACTAATTCCCGTTCCATCTGCAATAAAATAATGACAGGAAACACATGTATTTTAAAACAGCATAAAATCATAAGATATCTTATTATGACACCTTTTTCTTTCATTTTAGTTTTTTTCTAACTTCAAAGGCTGTTGTCTTTAAAAGGATTTAAATTTCCTTGTTTAATAGCAAGTGGTTTGAATTATTTTGTTTACAGCTCTAGTGAGATCTATAGATTAGAGGCAATGCTGTTTTTCTCAGAGCTCTTCCTAGCTGTCTTCTCCAACTCTCATCTTTCATTTCTGTCCTCCCTTCCTGTAAAGGAAACATTCCTGACCAACCCTCCTCCCTTCAGACTGCTTCACTCCTAAGCCCATGGGAAGATCCCTTTCTCATCTGTTAAAACAAAAAACCCTACCCAAATCCCAAATCAACACACCAACAAACCCCATCACTGCAGCGTTAGCAAACCTGGATGAGAAAGGACATTGCTGCTTCCCAATATCCCGAGGCACTCGACGCAGTCCTGCTGAGCCACAGGATGTCACTGTCATTCCCCAGGGGACACACTCCATGCTGCCCTGCAAAGGTCAGGAGCCAGAAAAGCTGACAACTTTGCTCATCCCCCTTTGCTTCCCCTAAATTCCCCTGTGCCTTTGAGCACTGCTGCTGCACTCTTCAGTAGCTCAAAGCCACCCGGGTTTTTGTATTTGCCATGGCCAGGTCCTGCAAGGCCTCCCAGCCTGTCTCAGCCTGGCAGTGCCACAGGGAGGTGGCTGAAACCCTTCCTGCTCAGCTGAGACACGGTTATTTCTGTTTGCAGTTACTGTGGCAGAGTCTGGCAGAGTCTGTGCCACCTGTGTGGTTTGGAAGGGTTTCTGCAGTCTGCTTTCACATGGAGGTATCTCAGCCCCCTTCAGCCTCCTGCTGTGTGCTTTTGGGATGGGACACCTCAAAAAATAACAAATCACTGTGGCATGGCCATAGAGTGAATGATGACCAATTCAGTATAAGCTTCACTCTCTGCAAAGACTACAGAAATGGGACAGGCGTGATTTGAGTCCCCTGGTGTGAAAAAAGCTTGAGCAGTGACTAAAATAATCTAGGATTTTGGTAAGTAAAATGAAGCAGATGCTTGTCAAGGTTTTCCCAGCAGAGCAGCCCGAGATTTGCAAACTGCATGTTGTGACTTAGATCAAAACCACAGAGCATGTTGGAGTTTAGCTTGGATTTGAGTTTTTCCAGAAACAACGGAAACTTGGTATCACATCAGATCACAGACGAAACAAAGAAGTAAAATCTTCATTGCAGAGTTCAGTTTGTGGTCATGTCATGTGAAAGGAGGTCAGATTGCCAGTGACCGCACTGAAAGCTTTACTCATAGCTGGGTTCAGATATCATGAGAAGTAAAAAAGCTCTCCCATATCTGACCAAAAAACATTGCAGCCTAGAAATATTAATGAAATTAACTTGGGCTAAAGTTTGCTAAGCAGATATCTAAAGACAGCTAAAACAACAACTCAGAGCAAAGTAATTCAGCTCAACAGAAAAGAACTACCAAGAACACTTCCATTGCTTTTGATGGTTTGGGCTTTTTTGCTTTGAAAATGCTGGCTGCAAATGACCTACATACCTTTGTGGCTAGATCAAATTTATTGGTAAAGGATAAAATTAAAATTATGTTCATGTCATTATAAAAAAGCCTTCTGAGCAATTTTTAACTCTTTGTTCTGGGTATATTTGAAGAAAAAATAACATCTTAATCATGTTCTTTTCCAATTTTCCTTAAACACCCTTCCCTCTTTTCTTTGCTCCATTACTCTGTCCTTTCAGTGGCAGCCCCGTGTGAATGGGAAAGAACAACCTTAGTTAAGGAGATGTAGGACTTGCAACACGGCACATTTAGAAGCTGGTTCTGGCAAATGTACCAGTCAGTCACACTGAGGAGTGTACTCACTTCTCTGTGGCACACTCCTGCTTAACCACAACGCAGGCTGTTTGGAACACAAGACTCTCGGGATGATTTGAGTGAGAAAATTAGCAAATAACTCTTTCTAATGCTAACAATTTGTCTAATAAAACCTAAGTTCTAGCATGAACATATGTGAAAATGATACAGGGAATACAGAAGGTATCCTGCACATAATTCAAGCTAGCTTTGCTTGTCGTGTAATGCACTGACTTGCCTTCCAACAAAACCTTTTCAAAATGTAGTGTTAACTTTGACACTACTGCCCTTTCACTGTAACTCCCTGATGTATAATTTTTTTTTTTTTGTTTCTGTGTAAGGCTGTGTTAGCCAATTCAGAATAACAGCATGTGTCACACATCTATCACAACACGTCTCAACCTGTAGCAAGAACTTTGCATACTGGATCCCTTTCTCTGAAATTCCCCTTTGTTCTTCACTGAAAATGCTAGAGTAAATAAAAATATTTCAATTTTCTCCTACTCTGACCATATCTACAATGCAAAGCTGGCATAAACTATGTATCAAATGTATATAAGAAACAGGTATAAGTATATATGTATATAAATCAAGTCATTAGGGTTTCTAAGCTGGTAGTTTGCAACATCACTAATGTGGCAGCAAGGAAGGCCACAGCTTTTACATCTATTTCATGTGGTCAATTGTTGTGCTATTGTGGGCTTTTCCAAAAGGTTTTTGTGGGTTTTGTTGTTTGAAGGTACATATATAGACCTATATATAAGCATCTCCATTTAAACACATGCATATATAAATATTTGCATGATTCCAGCTCTTGCATTATATGCAAGAGCTGGAATTTACTGTGTTGATTAGCCAGTCTTGCCATATTCTTAGAAAGGGAAAAGGTTATTTTTCTTTTCCAAACTGCAGGTTGATTTCACATAGGCAGAGATAATGATATAATGAAATGTATACTTATTTTTTCTTTCTTTCAGAAAGGGAAAACAAGAACTAAATTTCCTGGAGATGGGATTAGAAACACATTTTGCTAATTATTCCAGGGAGGAGCTGTCTGCCAAGCCTGGGAGAGCTAAGTGTCTACATTATCTATCAAGTATCTAAGGGTACCTATGGGACAATCACAGGGAGAACCACTGTCACACTGAAATTTATTATACTCTGTCAATAAAGGCTATTGTGAAACAATGCAAATTAAATTAGATGCATTACAATCCCTGAAAGGGTCACATAAAAACATACTCCCATTCACCACCATAAATCTGTATCCCTCTGAGCAAGGGGTTCCTTGAAGTTAAAATTTCCATGATTTGGATGCACAGAGTAAGTGGAGAAGGAATGCTTTGCCCATGCATTGCCATGGGCTCTAAACACATCAATCGCTGGATATGAAGTCGGGCAGCAAGAACTGGCAAGGCAGAGAGGATGGATGCCCCAGTGCCACAGAAGTCCAACACCCCTGTGCTGTGCACCTATAACCTCACACAGAATGTGGTTCATTGCTTCTCTGGCATCTGCTGAAAATGCTGACACAAGATGGAAAATGATTGAACAATGGAATTGCAGAGTTTTCCCTGCACTGTCCTCAGTTGCAAGTCTTTCCTGTGCCTCTCCCTTTTAATGACACTAACAGGCTGCTGACGTGAGAGCTGTCATTTTTGTCCCCAACCCAACCTCTCCAGCCAGCCTCTGTGCTTACACTCTGTGTTTTCCCAATCATACTGTCCAGACACCAGCTCCAGCCAAAACTTCCAAAGGGAGCTGATAAAGCTGCCAGACCCTGACCTGGCGCAGCCCAAAGCCTGGCAGTCTGTGCATGGACAGGTGGCATCCCTGTGGCACACACGGCCCTTTTCTCCACAGTCTCCTCTGACTAAAGCGTGTTTTATCCTCAGCAGAGGTCAGGAGAGCCCCTGGCCACCGCGGCAAAGACTCAGAAGAAAAGCTACTTATAGCTAATGCAGCTAAAGAGGAAAGAAGATTGTGCAAAGGCCTGGACCACAAAAACCTTCTAAGAACTACTTGCACCGGATCCTGAGTGTCCTGGAGTTACTAGGAATTGAGACTGCTATGACAGAGGCAGTGGCCCATATGGAAATTAATTCATCAATCAATGCTGGAGATGAAACTGGAAGCTTTACAGTCTGCTTGGATGGGTGGTCTTACCCTGAGTTATGACATAAATTTGGAGGAGGCACCGCTGTTGGCCATTTTTCTGGAATTCCAAGGACATGGCATACAGGCCTTCAGCAATCCACAGGAGGATGAAAGTATTAGCAGGAATATTGGTCACGGAGAATTGTGTGGGTGGCAGAGTTGGGATAGTGGAGGCAGCCAAGTCTGGGGGGCAGCAATTCACTTTTCCATGTGCATTCAATCTGCCATAGCCACAGACTGGTCCTGAGACAGCCCTGTGGAAAGCAGGAGTACATTTGGCTTGGCCTCAAGCAGCATCTCCTCAGCAAATGAACTGCTGAGGACCATGATGGCAGCCACACAAAGAAAGTCCTTCCAGACAGACTTTAATGGGAAGCTGGGACTGATTCATCAGAAGTATCTAGTCTGCCTTTCATGAGGTTGAAATGCTCATGCTTCAAACAAGTCCCACAGCAGTGCTTCTTGGAAGCCTGGTTTCCCTCTCAGCAGACACTCCACAGGAACCAATTTAAGCTTGAGGGGTAAAAAACCCAACTAAGGCCTATCAAGTGAGATTCAGGCCAGGGTTTCTTTTCTAGAGCAGAAAAGCAAGTCCTGCGTAAACTGTTCAAGAGCCCAGATTAATGAACGTGGCTGTGGCTATGTAAACATGCTTCTGGTGTGGGCACAGGGACTGCTGGGGTGAGGAAGAAGAGAGCTCAAAGAGAAGATAGGAATACAGAGCTGAAACACCAAAGGCTTACTTAAGTTCAGAGTGGGGTACAGACATCCCACCAGTTTATGCAAGGCACCGTAGCACATAAAGGTGTCAGAGTCCTTGAACAAGGCTGGCATTTCTGGGCTTCCTCGTGCTCTTTCCCAGAGCTGGACACCCGTGTGCTGAGCACCAGGGGGGCACGTGAGTGGACAAATCCAGAGGTCATACCCCCAGCTGCCCTCAAGGTGTCCACTGTGGTTCCAAAGCCCAGAGTGAACCCCCTTGACACTGGGGCCTGCTGGAATTTGGCTCCACAGCGAAGGGCCTTGAATGCCCTAATCCTGTACTTCTGACAGTTCAAAGGAATAACGACCACTGCAGTGGAACAATATAAAAAGATACAATTTATACATAAAATCTTATTTATGCCTAATCTCAATATGAAGATAAAGGAATGGCCTGACATCTAATGACACCAAGAGACTGAAACATATATGGAAGCATTTTTCTATCTCACCACACCTACAGTAGTAAAAAAACCTGGGAAACATCCAATATAGCAGAGCAACTGAAAGGTAAACAGTTTACCCTAACAAAACAGCTTTGAAAAAGCAGTTTTTAGAAGATAATCCCACAGCAGCACACAAGAATTTTGGTAAGACATTATTTTTATAAAATTAAGGTATGGCACTTCTTACCTGCTTTCTAAATTTGGCAAGGTTTTTCTACCATGTATTTATTATGCACTGATAGGACCAAAACTGTAACACCAGAATAAAAACAACAGTCATCAGCTGGTTGGATAAAAAAGGTACACTACAAGGTTGTACCAACATTACCCTTAAAAAAGAGTTTGAGGCATTACTACATCTTGAATTTTCCCTGCCTTTGGTCCAGTTTCAGTATGCACAGAACTTGCTTCCCTGGGTGCCCACAGGAACAAACTTCCCACAAACTCCTGCTGTGCTCTCCTGGAAGTGTTCTCATGTGCTGTTTTCCAGGAGTGTAACCTTAGATCAGCTCTAGTCAGAGCTCAAGTCGTGTGATGCTGTCGCATAAGGTGTGGGGAGGAAAAAGCACAACTCTAAGGAAACAGGGAGCTGTAGAGCACAAACTAATCCAGCATTCCTGGAAAACAGCAGGCTTCTTGGGGCCAACCACAGAAGTTTTTTTTCAATTTTTTTTGGAGGCTTATTTGCCCTTTGAAAAACCAACATGCAATATGTGATTCCTAGGAAGAAGGCTATTAGGTTTTAAGAACAAACAGTCTTACCACTGTTTCTAAGCAGAAATGTCAGAATGTTGAGATATACACCCACTACATATTTCAGAACTTACCAGACAGCTCTCTAGGAAGACTGAAATTGTAGAAAAATAAAAATTAATTCATAAAACCTAAGCAATTATAAGAAAAATAAGTAGTATTCAAACAAATAGGAGCTAGACTAGTCTATGGGCTTGCAAATAAGGGCTTGCATTTTTAAAACATAGGGATGATGCATTTTTTATACATTTCATTAAACTCCATCTTGTGTTTTGTTTTGTTTCTTTTTAGTTAAATTTGGGGAGTCAGAATGTGTCCCTATTTAATCTAAATTCTGCTAAAATGTATTTGAAGGTTCCTTTTCCCATGGGTTTCCCCTCAGGCTGAGAAAAAGCAAGTTTTAAATGTTCTCTGTTTTATAACAGCTGAGAGAGAGGCCAATGTCTGGAGTGCATTCAATGTCTGTCTGCACCTATTTGCCTTGTGCTTGAAATCTTGATGGAGATTGATTTGACATTTCCACAAACTCTGTCAGCTCTCTCAATCTGTATTCTTGTTCAGCAGCTGCAGGGTCTGAAGCACCTCCCCATTCAGGCACCCCAAGCTGCCCCCTCCTGACTCCAGAGGTACCTCTGGAAGCATCAGCCCCTGGAAGGAGAGGTTTCAGCGCCCCCGTTTTGCACGGGTACAGCATTCCCATTCCACTGCGAGCAGATCAATGAGCAAATACCATTTGAAACATTGTAAACAGTTTGTCCACACATTTTTCTGAAAAATGAAAGCCATCTGCAACACAGTAGTTTTAGAACCTTGACAGATACTGCTCAGTAGCATTTTCTGCATCAGCTATACATTCACAGATGCTCTAAATGTCTTTTCAGAGCACTTAAGCATCCTGTGAGTGTTTTCTGTGGGCTGTGTGGTCATGCAAATTCAGGTTTTTACTGCTGATAACCTCACACTAACTTTCTCATTTTATATCAGTTTTCTCACTGCTTTCCTGTACCTTTCCCCACAGAACAGTTTGCTTATGAGCACACACCAAAATTCAGGATGACATCTGTACCAGAATCAAATATTGCTTAGAATATTGTGTGGGATTTTTGTCCCTTTGGCTTTCAACATTTTGGCCAGAGAGGTCTGTGAGAGACTGAATCAGTGGTCCTGAGAAAACAAATTGCTGTTTTCCTAAGTTTCAAGTAAATTCATTATGGCTCTATGACTCATGTGGCTTCAATGGCCTTACTGGTTTATTTATTAGAGTGCCAAGAGGCAATTTATCTTGTTTACTTTAGCTCTCTAGTCACATGTTTTAGATTTAAATAAGATCCCATTCTTTTAAAATACCTACTTTTGAAAGTGCAATTAAATAGTGGAATCTTCTATGACATTATATTACTCCAAATTTCATACATCAAGCCTTTGCCATGTTACCACAGCATGCAACTGTGACAACACAGATCACAGTCTTGTTCAGTCTTTTTACATCAAATATTCCAGCAATCTACAGGTTCTATCAGAATACACACAGTGAGTGCGAAAAATCCTTAACACCCTGAGGGACAGATTTTAGTGCAGACTCACTAAAACCTTAGAGATGTGAAAACAGACAAGCAACTTGTAAGGTCAACATTAACACTTTTCATCAGGAGACACTCTGACTCAAAATCTGGAAACAGCATCAAGGATTTTTTTTTTTTTCTTAATTTTTTTTTTTGCTTCTCAGCAGCAGTACAGCAGATCATCAGCTAAGCTACAGAAATACAGCCTGACTCATGAATGCAGCGCAGCTGAGCCCAGCCACACAAGCAATCCCACAGAGCATTTCCATGCTCCTCTACAACTTCTCTCTCACTCTCACTTACCTTGAAAACTCTTACCTTTATTGCCAAGTGTAGTTGCTTATTTTGCATCCCAGGTTTATCAATGACAAATTATATGTGATGATGTCACTATTTTACAGGGTTGAAGTGTTTCAAAAACTTAAGTTTATTCTGGCTTTTTCATAGTATATAAAAAGTTGCAAAACAGAGGCACATTCCTGTATTGTTTACACTGTAGGTGACTTTAATCTGCCATTATGGTGGCTCTTTTCCAAAAACAATAGCAAAGTGTGTACATAAGTGATAATATTCTAACATACTCTAAATATTAATGAAGAAAAAAAAAAATCTCAGATTTTTAATCTATCCAGGCCCTTCAAATAGGTTTTGTTGCTTCTTCTCCCCCAAGAACCATATTCTCTTTAGACCCTTATTGTATTGCAGTACGTAGACTAAGGATTTTCTGTCTTTTCACAGTGTCAAGGATTGCTTTATTTGAAAACAATGAAGTTCCTTTAAAAAACCCACAAAATACAAGAACGCCAAAATATTTAAAATGCACAATAATTTTCCAAAGCCAACTAGTTTAGATCCCAAGCGAACTCATTCAGTTATTTTCAGGGAAACAGGCTCAAAATATTCCAATTCTAATATGGCATAGAAGCTTCAAAAAGCATCTTGTTTTTACTGAATAAAGTGTTTACAGAATACAATAATAAAATAAATAAGACTTGCCACAATTTAAATGTCACACCTGGTAAAACTAGAGGTAGCTTTTAGAAGTACTTAAGTCGAACAGAATTTCTGAGTTTCTTTTTGGTCAGAGAAGCTTGTCTGGAGCATGAAGCTGCAAAGGAAACTGAACCAATGAAAATTCTAAAGGGTCTATTCTAAGACTCCTCTTTTCGGAAAGTTCTTATAAGTATATTAATTTACATAAAGGTTTCATTAACAGGCATTTAGAAAATATGGATAATTATCATGCCTTCCAATTAATATTAGAATAAAGGCAATGAGCTAAGGAACTTTTGTGATGGCTTAGTACAGCTTCCTTCTAGAAGCCTTTGTCAGATATGCAACTTAGCCAGGTTTTTAATAAGGTACAAACTACTAGAAATTAGGATAAACATGTGGAAACTGGAGCTTGCAGCAAGCAGCATCGTGGACAAGGCTCACTGTGATTACCTACTCTGTGTGAGGCAATATTCCTTGCTTCTGGCACACTCCAACAGCAGTTCCTGGGGACTGCAGACATGGCAAATCTGCTTCTTGGCAGTCCTCGTGCAACCCTGAGATAGGCATAAAAAGTGATGGGGCAGAACAAGAAAAGTTCTCGCATCAGTTAAGTTTCACAAAAAAAAATGAAGTGCGACTGAACTGCTTAATGTTGGCACAAGATGATATTTTGTTCCCTTTTGATTTTCTTCTGTGCTTCCTTTTTAATCTGTTTCTGTTCCTTAATCTTTATTGCAAGGCATAAGCTCTGCTGAAATAAACAGTGGAAAATGTGAGGGGGGAAAAAAAAAAGAAAAAAGAGTCTAAAGGCCGAAATCTGCTGACTTTGCTTACTGTCATTCATACGAGACTTAAAATAAGTTCAGTCCATTCCAGAATCCACTTTAGGAGACTTAACCTGCAGTGTTTGTTATCCCCAACTACACAGAAATTAGATTCTTGGGAAATTTCTTAAACACAAAAGTTAAATGACATATTCATATGTTTGGAAAGCTTTACCCCATCACACACATGAATTACATATTCACTCCACAAATCCCACTGTCTTGTACTTCCAGAAAGTGTTTTGGTCTGATGAATAAATAAATGTGCAGTTTCTTTAATCTATCACCACTGGCTGGATGCTGAAGCATCCCAGGAAGGCAGCACATATTACAAATGTCAGGCTTTCCCTCAGACAAAGCACTGCCTTACCCTTCTGAAATAACTGCACAAACCCAGATATTTGAAATCCTGGTCTCTATTTCATTTATGCCAACTGCTCACCAGTACTTTTCACCAGCTCACAGTGCAACTCATGCCTCAGTCTCTCATTAACAATTTGTCTAAAAAAGAAAGGGGAGAAAAGCAGGCTAACAAAGCACCAAAGCTCACTTGCTGTGTTGTAGTTGAAGCTCACCCAACACCTACCAGTAGGCATTTTCAGTTGCATTTTAAAGCATATGGCCAGTTATTCTGAGGGCTCTTTGACATGTGACTTCTGCATCCTCTATAGTTTGAAAAAGCAACAACAAAACCCCAAAGTGTGGAACTAAGGAAACTGAGAGCTTCCCTCAATTCTTAGCACATCTCCTGTTAGAGGGTGTCCAGAGGGTGACAATCTCTAGCGACAAATGAGACAGAGTGCAGATAGGGGCTCTGTGTGCTTAAGCAGAGATTTCTCAGGCAGTGACAGTCTCCTCCTTTGCAGAAGGGACTCTTTTTGTGAAGCAGAGTTGCTTGGTGAGAATGAGACCATGCTTAGTTCCACAAATTGAAAATTAATCATCATAATGAAGTCTCAGAGCCAGCCCCATTCCTTGGCACATTCAGTCACCTCTGGGATTACTCAACCACGCTTCTGCAAGTGTAAGAATTCCTCCTTCTTTTCCTCCTTTCCATCTGTGAAGCCAGAATGGAATATAATTCCTTTCACCACATGAGGGATTTGGTCTTTACCAATTTGAGCAATTTGATAGATGTTATGTTTAGCACAAATCCCATCTGTCACGTGGAAGGGCAAGAGCCACTTGCAGACCCATCGGAAGTAAAGATGAGCTAGGCCAAGAACATCCTGCAATGATATTCAGTGATTTGTCAAAGGCTGAAATAAGAAAACACCAACTCACCATATTTCAGCTGTTTGACTTCAGAGCACTAACCTAAGCAGCTCATTTACTCAGGTATACCATAACAGGCAGGTGGGAAGAAAAACCAGTTCATATCATAGGTAAAAAAGGAACATAAAGCAAGGAATCCTGCTTCTAGGTGTTAATATAGCTTGGTATGACAGGCCAGGACAGTTACTGGGCATTTGAGTGGAACCAAAATCTACTATTACATGTCCAGAAGTGATACAGCCACAGTTAACACGGTCAGCAGAGTGATCACAAAAAAGAGTGTCTTTTTTTATAGACAAAAAAAATAGAAATGGAAAGAAAAGGCATCCAAAAGAAAGAAAAAAGTGTCAACAAAACGGGCAGCAAGAAGTTGCCCTGGTATTTCATTTTTGTTGCAAGGCAAATTCACAAGTAAAAAAAAAGTCTTGTTCATGACTCCTTAGCACCATTATCTGTAATCTAGTAGATGGCGTTTCTGTCTCTCTGTAACAAGACAACTTGCACAACCAACACTGTGTTGTGAGCAGCAGCAGCATCCCACTCACCCTGACCAGAGCAAGAGCCCTTGCCCGGGCTGCTCTGACTGCTCCCAGCCAGGCATTTGCAAAGCAGCAGTGGGAAGATGTGGCACGAGGTGGTGTTGCTCTGCCTGTGAGAGACCCCTGACAGCAGCAGGGAGGGACAGCCCGTGTTTACAGCTCACAGGAGATGATGATGTGTGCTCCTTACCTGCCAGCCCCCATTCCCATGGATGTTCAAGCCCCATTCCCACAAATCCAAGTGCTTAGATGGGTTTGAGCATTAGCTTGGAGGGAAGTTTCACAAGGGAAGACATTACCAGATGGTTTAAGATCTCTTCTCTCAAAAGCACCGACACCATCTGCAACAGCCTGTCCCATTAACACACTGGGCTACAGAGATTGTTTTCTAAGGCTCAGGACAGCTTCAGTTATATCCCTCCCTCCTGAAAAAGTCAGTCAGCAGCCAAGTATATTGAGCAGAGAAGTATGGGAAAAGGCAAAAAGAAAAGTCAATTAAATCCAGGAAGCACTACAGAGAGTTACTCCCTAATTGTCAGTATTATACAGCTCCATCTAGAACAAGATTTCTCTCTGCTGATTGCAGATTAGCCCAAACTCAGTAATAAAAGGGATTGGAGTCATTCTACCCTGTCTGAGATCAGGTCCTTTCCAAAGGTGACTTTTGACCCATTCCAGCACTAAACCCTCCTTCATGGCAGGTCCAGCCCAATATTTAAGCACCTCCCCACCCTACATTCCAACTGGGCATTTTAGTGAATGAACACTGTGTTCTAGGATGCAATTTATTTAAAAACATTTATTTTAGGCAAAATTAAACAGACATTTGAGATTACATAGAAATACAGTTTCCAATTGGATCACATAAAAATTAAAAATGCACTGTTGTGTTGATTTAAGTATTTGTGTATGTATTGACCAGGTATATAAGATATAACCATGCCATTTGCAGTCAACTATCATAAAAATCAGTAACGAAAAAGGTTTCTTAAAATGTGCAAATATTATCTTAGTGTTACCATTGATAATAAATGACCACTAAATAGATGCTTATTATGTAAAGCTTTTTAAAGTACAATAAAAATACAAATTCTATTTGTTAAAAAAGGCCATTGCTATGGCTACTAAACATCCTCATTATACAAATTCGAAAATACTATATGACAAACAAAATTATAAAGACTTTTCTTTATGAAACATATACTATTCTATTTGTTAGTGATTTAATATATTTTTATATATATATTTCTCTATAATACTCTATATGAATGATGAACTCAGAATAAGAGAGAGGAACACAAACGTAATGTAGGATGTTAAGGCCCCAGTTCAGCAAGGTACCTGAGGATGTGTCAAACCCAGCAAAGGAATAATCCCATTCCTTTAGAGGACTCCAAAGGCACATGCACAAGTACTTTGTTGAACAAGCCATAAAAATACACGTGATAAAATTGAAAAATGTGGTTTTGGTGTAAACTCTGAATATTAAGGACAAAACTATAAGTATCACCAAAAAGCCTCTCATTAAAAAAAAAATCTGAAAATTTGGGGGGGGGGGGGGGGTTTCCACATTTTTATGTTTTGAAGGGAAAATACTAGAGATTTGAAAGTTTTTTAATTGAACACATGATCATTTTTCTGAGATAGGTTTAAGATGGTGTTTTATTGCTTATGAGAAAGATTAATGAAGAGTATGCATAGACATGTCAGCATTCATCTCACCAGCAGCTGAGAATTTTGATGTGCAGGTATTTCTGGAACATGAACAACCAGTGAGTACAAAGGACTGACTTATAGTAGATTCTTTACAGAAAACCTCAAAATTAAAGACATGGAACAGTAAAGAGGAGAGTAAAAAAATTATACTCAACACAGCCTGGCTGTAAACACTCAGGTGTTGAAAGTAATTACAGAACTGAGCCCAGTGCCTGCTTATACACAAAATTACATAAGTTCCTAAGTAAATGCAAGACCATAATCCTCCTTTTAAGTTATGGCTAGCATGTAATGGATTCCAAGGTACACACTTTACACTTCAGCTAAAAATATCAAAACAAAGGGCAGCTGCTTTGCCATTCTGCAATTTAGCAGTTCGTCTAGGCTCATTAAGCACTAATTAGCAGACTAACAACTTGTTAGTTTCTAAAACCTGAATGAAGGACCTAAAATCTGGATTGTATAAACCAATGACAACATATGTACAGGACAGTAACCACACACAGTGATGGAAATCAATCACACTGCATCCAGATTTACTTTTGAAGCATATAGTAATGGTTAGTATTTTATGCTTTTTTCACTGCAAATTGAAATTTTGGTAGCAGATATTAATAATTTTACTGCTTGAATATTAAATAATGCCTTAAAAGCTTAATTTCAAAATGCTGCCAGGTAAGGTATTATGTAGAATTCATGCCTGCACTTTTGCAGAGAGAGAGGTACGTGTGACCTTTCTGAAGAACTTCTCCAACCTAATAGTCATAAAGCATCGTAAACTCGGGCCAAAATGTGACAGAAAGAAACACAACAGCGTAATTTAATCCGTAATTCATAAACAAATACAACTTTTTACATTTGTACAGGGAAAGAGTTGAAGTAAGTTGGATTTTTACAGAAGCAAGCCTCACAAGAGTTTACATGTTGAAAAAAGCAATTTTTGGCACATGGATAGTATCTGTGAGTGCGTGTTCAGAAATAAAAAAACCCACTGCGGAGGAATTTCACATTGACTTTCTTGGCATCAGCACCTGCTGTCTAGTGGGTCAAGACAAAACACTGTGCCTTCAAGAGTTAATCCCATTTTGAACCCCTCCTGCAATGAAACAAGACATCATTAGTGAAGAGCCAAGTGAGTTCTGGAGGATTACGCTCTCCTTGTAAAACCATTTAAATCCAAGCATATATTTAGGCAGACAAACTGCAACAATACTTCACAAGCATTGACATTATTTGGTCAGCCACTTTTTAACAAGCCTTAGTGGTTAACTCATAAAACACGTGCACCATACAACAGCATAGCTACAGTATGTACATAACATGAAGAAAATACAATAGAATAACAACATTGAATATTGTACATAGGTCGACAGAAATCCAAACAAGTTTGACTTGCACCATGTTGTTCCTGAGTAAAATTTGAGAAGATTTACATTGAAAAATACAATTACGACCTGGACATTGTTACTGATACCACGTGTCTCCTATGTTCTGTGGTGCTGTAAGAGCAGCCCAACAAAAAGTGCTGACTACCCCACCTCAGAGGGCTGCTCTGAATTGCTCCCAGTGCAGCTAAATTGACAGGGCTTCACTACCCACTGCCACCTGAGCTTCATAAAAAAGGCAAATAAAATCATACTTGCTCTACTGCAAACAAAAAACCTGTGCATTTTAAAGGCATGTAACTCAGTAAAATAAAACACAGTGGTATTTGGAAAGTGCAATGACTTGCTTTAACAGTTCAGACCAAAATTCCTGAGTTTACTCACATTGATTTTATTAGTAGAAACACAAAAAAGACTATAAACTGGATGCTACCACCTCCTCTATGGAAAAGAAATTCATTCTACAAACATATTTTTTTGGTACGCTTTTTTACATGCTTGGCTTGCTAAAGGTACTTAGCTCACACCAGTCCTAAAGTAACAACTGCACTTTTAATACAGGAAAAACACTCTTATTTTCATTTCTCTTTTTGCATTAAAAGAAGCTGAATAATTATGGCTTGACCCTCAAAAGTCACCTTGGAGTCAAGAAAATTTCAGTCTGTTGGGTGAAAGTACTTTGAAGGTTTAAGCAATTGGAAACGGGGCTCTGACTAGAAATGCCACGAGAACATCAACTCCAGTAGCAGCTGTCGCGGTGCTCTGTTCAGTGAGAGAGTGCTGATTGTGTGCTATGAAATCAATAACAGCTCCTTTCATCAGGAAAACGTCTTGTAAACAAGATAAATCTTTTTGTAAAACCGTCTGTATGGGGATTAGGCACAAACTCAAGTCTTTCCCTCACATGCACAGCAGTACCTCAAGACCATACCTTTTGGGTTTAGAAGATAAATTCCATGTCAAATCAGCTTAATTTCAAACAAATTCAAATCACAGGCTACCATTTGAAAAGTGTATGAATATCTAATAACCCTGCCAGCTACTGCTATCAGGAGAATAATGTGGAGAAACAGAACAAACCTCCTGGCAATAATTACTAAATGGCCTGAGAATTTCCAAGTAAAAGCTGCATTTTCCGAAAGGCAGATCCATACCATGAGATGCTGAGCAAGTAGCAGCACTGTGGTGTACATTCCCCAGCTGTGCTACCCAGTTTGCTCTACCTGGGTGCCAAGGCTCACTAGTGTATTTAAGATTTTTCCTTCTTTTTTTCTCTGTATTTTCCAAAGGATTAAAAGGAAGAACATTTAATGCAGAAGATATTTCAAGAGAACAGTAGCTGAAATTCCAAGTCAAACACATCCTGTTACAAACAGACAGTGTTCATTTACCCAAAGGGTAAATTATTTGGTGTAACTGCAGTCAAAGGAGGACTGCTTACCCAGAAGGAGAATTCAGAGAATTAGCCCTAGGGTCTGATCTGTTACATTTTAAACCCTGCAGTTACAGCGTGCCTAGGACGCTCAACATCACCAACAACTGGTTTGACAAGGATAGAGACCTTATCCTGAGCCAGCCAGAGCCTTCACTGAACATCCATCCCATTCCTGTCTTGCCAACTCTTATTTTTATCTTATTTTTACAGTTAAGCACAGTTTTCTGGTGTCTTCAGTAGCTTCACTTCCAATGCCCTTTTTCCAGCAAGCAAAGAGCAAATCAGATGATGCATTTTGGAAGTACACTCATCTCACTGCTCTTATATTAAGCATGTCAAATTTTTTCCACACCAACAGATATTTTGTCACTTAGCACTTTGCTTGTGTTTGCTATGATTTGACTTAGAACTATTTCCACTTTCTTGAAGAACCGTGGCCTCCTTGGCCTCTCCTTCTGCAGCTTCACTCCAGCCACTTCCCCCATCCCTGTTTAGTCCTTCTCAAGCTGTGATATTTTGCATTTCAAACAATTACATTTCCACATATTTGCAATGTAGTCAATGCTAATCCACTCAGAGATTGCTTCTCTTTATGAATCATAATTATTAAAAAAGCTTTTTAACTTTATCACCAAAATGAACTACTGTCTGTCCTAAAAGAAATCAGTGCAGTGGTTGTCAGGTGCCATTACCAGCTGCACACCTGAGAGCAATGGCTCATGCACGTTCCTGTCTGTAACAGGGACATGGCATTTCCATGGTCACTTCTGAGCCACAGCAAACCCACCACCATCAATTCCAGATTCTGCAGTTCCAAGCAGGCTCAAAATTCCATGACAACCACAAGGCCAAAAAGCCCAACAGCACAGAGAGGACATCAAAGCAATCCAGGTGGCTAGCTGGGCATTCCTTTCATTAAAGGAATGTAAAATATAGATTTTTTTTTCCTCTTGGATATTTAAGTGGAGGACATGAAGTGCGTAGGAGGATAAACAAAGGAAAGCTGCATTGTCTAAATCAATATTCCTAAGAAATAAATGCAGCCCTCAAAAGGGAAAAGATTAATCAGAATATCTCTATCCAGCAGACTCCCTGGCAAAGTGATGGCAATTTCCAAGGATGAGGAAGGCACAGACTCCAGATTTCCCACAGCCATCACTATTCCTAACCCCTCAGGTTCAGCAACATAACTCCAAATTCTTAGTTAATTTTTCGAATTAACTCCAAAACCATACTTCGGCAAACACCCAATTAAAAAATAAAATCCAATCAGCTGCAGTCAAACAAGCCATGAGAAGGCTTTAGGAGTAGATTCTCCTTTCCATGCAGAATAGAACTGTTGTTGGTGCAGGTAACAGTTCTCACAGGGCTGCAGAACACTGAGTGTCACATGTGCTTTTAGGACTGCAGTTCCTATCTCCACCTGAGCTGCACAGGGCTCTCCAGCGCTCTGGCTCCCAGGGGAAGCTGCTCTCTGATCATTACAGAGCAGCACCTGCCAGCTTTTAACTCTCAGCACCCACAGCCATAATGTAATGAAATCAGTTGTAATGATGCACATTACAAATTACAATTTTTTTCCCTAATAAACTTGACTAATGTGTTAGTTTTCCCTAATAAACTTGACTAATGTGTTAGGCAATTCTTTTTAATGACATATGGAGTCAGCTCCTTGGTAAACATTATAGTTTTATATACATATATATATATATATATATACTATATCACTAATTTTAATGCACAGCACTTAAAATATTTTGGCCTTGTGAAATTCAGACCCTTCAGCTTCTAATAATGTGTGCTCTTAAGTGTAACTCTGCCTGTTCATTACAACCCATGTGTACTATGGCTTCCTGTACTTTAAAGGTTCAGGAAACAAACTTTTCATGCAGTCAAAAAAATCTCTCTGATTTGCTGATTTTCAGGGAATGCTGAAAAAGGCCACCCCATGGCACTGGCCAAGAGAGGGAACAAGAAGAGCTGTGAAGTGTGCATCTATATTGTGCCTTGTTTTCCTGTGTTCATGATCTCCTCAAGGAGCTTTTTACTTTAGAGGCATTTTAACAGAAGGACTGAGCAGTTTAGTTACCTAGTAAGTAATGGTATTGTACTAAGGGATGTGATTGATGCCTTAAAGAGAGGAGCAAAGTTTGTTTTCACTCAAAACTGCTCAGAAACAATCCCTCTTCCAAAACCAGCCTTCTTTTGGTGTCAAGGATAAAAAGATGTGAGCTATTCTGGTTAAAACCAGTAAGCAGTACAAGACAAAGAACTTGCACTTTATCAGGAGATAAATTTGCCAGAGTCAACCTTATGGCTCAGAAGTTACCTCACTTATCACTTCACAGTGACTTCACTCAATGAGCTTAAGTCAGCACAAACCCAACGAAGCAATGACAAATTTACATATCTCTCAGAAGAGTCTTTACAGGGCTGAGCATAACTTATTTCAGATGGAAAGATGTCAAGCCTACTGACTGCTTCAGGGCACACAGGGAGAATGGCTTGCAGCTCCTGGAAGCTTTCTGATATTAACTACCTTGAGATTTTAATAAATTATAGCAGCTGCTGCTGGTATGATTCATGATCCAGGGAAACTTCTCCTCACTGCAAGATTTCTGGGAAAGTAGACATTCATTTTATTAATGTCTGGATACAGTCAAAGTAAAGATGAAAATATGTTTCAGCATAAGGGTGCAGGGAAACAGGAGGTTGGACAGTCATCAAAGAGAGGCCTGAGCTGTAAAAGTCACATCTCGGCACATGTTTGAGTTTTAAGCTCTCCAAAAAGATCAGCAGAGATTGGATTGAGAAATGGAATAGAAAGCTTAACTGTGAAATTTGGATCCTCACTGAAGTTTAAAAATAAGAGTGTTCCCCTAGAGGCCAGGGAACTTTATCTGATCTCATTAAGTACAGAATGCAGGATCCAAAGGAAAAGCACCCACTACTCAAGAGTTTATTCTCCAGTGCCTCTGCTGTGCTCTCCTCTCTCATTTTGTTCCCAAATCACCTCCAGCACGAGGCTAGATCAGGACAGCTTTTCTGCGCACGGGGTGTGTGTGCTGAGGCACCCCACATGTTCCACACAAGAAACAGGCTAAGAGAGTCTGCACTGGGCTGCTCCAA
This sequence comes from Promerops cafer, assembly GCA_013398275.1. NCBI lineage: Eukaryota > Metazoa > Chordata > Aves > Passeriformes > Nectariniidae > Promerops > Promerops cafer. The sequence goes on from VZSE01012174.1 coordinate 350,219, forward strand.
CCAGGCTGCCACAGCTTCGCTTGCCATCCTCACTGCAGGGTGAGCTGCATTCAACACCCCAGTGGAGGAAGTTTATTCTTAGAACTATTTGCTAGGTGTCTGTAAAAACTTACCTGGACAGATTTAATGGAATACATAATTACTGAAACCCAGGCTGTACTTCCATAACGCAAAGATGACAGATTAATTCACTTTGCGTTTCAGAAAAGATGAGAGGCCCACATTTCTCTCCCATGTTTCTCATTGCTGAATTTCCAGGCACGTTACATGTTCTGTGCTGTCACCTTCCTCATAGGCTGTGTCTAACATCTGTTGAGACTAGCACAGCTGCTTCTGCTTGTTGAAAAGTTCTAAATCATTGTGTACAAACAAAGATTTGCTCTCAAACGTGATTGTTCTAACACAGTCTCTGTACAAAAGGTTTTGTTTAAACCATTTCAGTAGTGACAATCTGACAATGACAACTGGAGATTTCACAAGTACACACGGAAAACAAACAGCAGTGAAAACAAAGGCTTAGCATTAGCACCTGGCAAGACAGAGTAAAGAAAACGACCATCAGCTGTCCCTAACTTAGAGATTGTAGGCCCCTAAAAATGAAAATGGCTCTGACTCAGAGTTCTATATACAGAACATAAATCTTAAAAATTTTATACATAAATATACATAAAAATAGAAACACAAGACAAACATGTGCACATTTCAATTGTAAATGCTTAAAATACCATTATTAAAATATGAAATACCAACCATCGCTGACGCTGTGCACCCAGGAAAGCACAAGAAGACAAAAGAGACATTAGGAAAAACATGTTTCAATCTGTATTTTGCACCAACCATACAGTAAAAAAAATTGCCCACAGTCTTTGCTTTGGCTCAAGTTAGAATATGGGGGTGTTTGATACCCTTGCAGCTGTACACTTGTTCTCAGCTGGATCATACATGACAAGCTTTGTGCCTACATAAAGGCCCACTAATTAATTTTTAGTGAATAGCTGATATGCTGGGGGGGAGTGCCTTTCTTCACAACAGGACACAGTAACACACTAATGCTTGGGGATTTTGTTATTGATTGGTTGGGAGATTTTCATTTCATGACTTCAAACATCTTTGATAAATACATTTACTATTCCATTCCCTGATGTTTTGAGGTGACAGCACTCTGTAGTGTTATAGGCAAACAATTCCAAACATAGTCAAAACATTACCTGTAATGGGAACTCTTAATATGTGACATTCAAATATTGACATGCCATTATTAGTGGTAACCACACTTGCTACAATTTATTTTTCCCTAAAACAATGGAAATGTTCTAATATATCAACGGGAGGTGCTGTAAGATTTGGGGTTTGTGTTCAAGGGCTTGGTAACAACATTATGGCATTCACAAAACACAAGCATATTGTTGGAATAGCAAAGAAGGCAGTTTTGGCTTCCAGCTGCTCTTTGAAATTATATAGGGGACCAAGAAGCTAAATTTCTTACTTCACTGTGAGTAGAGTTTGTTAGTGGAACCATCCTGAACTGACAAGGAAAAGAAAATGTACTCAGGAAAATGAGATGGCATTTAAATCTTATTTAAGCCATTTTAAAAAGTCTCTGCTGCTCTCTAGGCAAGAAAGAGGAGCAGAAGGAGCCTGAGAGCAAATGCTCTTGGACTTTGTGGGCTCCTAAGAGACAAGAGGGCTGGAAACCCTGGGAGTGCTTTCTGCTGAGGAGCCAGGATCCTAGAAATTCAAGTTTCCATTATTTCCAGCCTTTTCTTTTGCTGGCAGGCTGCTTAAAAAAGAATAGAGATAAGCAAGCTGGCAAGGAACCAGAAGTTTTCAAAGTCTGACTGCAGAGGATCATTTGTTCCAAAACTTGAGGACTTTCTCCTAGAATTGTTTCACAACTGGGTCAATAACTGAATGGACAATGTTGAGTGTTTCAGAATCAACAAACATTTTCTGATAAAATCACAACAGTTCAGAATTCTTGAATAAATTCTCAAGAGTTTAATTTTCCCAGGGTGCCATAGAGCTGTTTTAAAGGCAGCAGAAAATTGCCACAGCCCTGAAAGCACTTAAGTCTGCCCAATGCTGTGACAAACCGAAGTGATGCCACTGAGGGAAAGAGGAAGGTACATTGGGATGGTGGAGATTGCTGCAGCTGAAGATCAAGGGATCTGGAGGGCTCCTGGATCAGCTCTCAGTCCCCTCCCAGGTAATGGTTCCCAAACCATTTTGGTTACACTGCTGAGAAACCCTTCATTAGTGTAGCCAACTGTATTGGTACCAGGTGGGGCTCTTGAGGCAAACCCAAACTCCAGCTCAAAGACCAGGAGATAAACTTACAAAAGGAATGGTCAGAAACAGGGGTTTGTCTGTGCATTAGTGTGTGCATTGTGGAACACATTTTCAGGACGTGGTAAGCATGTATTTCAAGAATAGGCACACAGCCATCAAAACCCACGTAAGTCAGTAGTTACCTGCATCTCATCTAGTTTGGACTGAATGTCTGGAGGGAAATCTCCTGCTCCACAGCTAAAAGGGTCAAAAGGTTCTGCTCCAAAAAGGTCTCTCTCTGCAACAACAGAAAAGTGAGTCACTGGGAGAACAGGTATGGGCTACATCATCAACAGCACTCTGAAAAAGCCACCTTACATCTCCTTCTGAGCTGAGTAACAGCACCAGACACACCACTCATTAACCACAACTTTTAACATCCCAATTTGCAAGCCAGGTCTTGGGCAGTTTTCCAAACTTTAACAGTCAAATATTTTTCCAAGAACACCACCGAACTTCTGTTTAAGCCTCTCTTTATCTTTAATGCTTGTGCCTTCTAGAGATCCGGTGAGAAGTTGTTGCTACTCAAATACTGAGGTGTGCTCTGGAGTCTGTGTGTATAAGGTGTTTCAAAAATGAAGAGGAAGCAACTGGACACGAGTTGCCAAATTTCACCTCTACATTATGTCAACAGCAAATTGCTAACCAATTAATCTTCATATCCCCTGTCTCCCACTCCTCAGGTTAAGGATGTTTTTATGAGACAAACAAAATACTCTTACTCAGGCAAGGCCTTTGTTTGACACAGTTCTTCAATGAACAGCTAGGAATGATTAAAACTAAAAATCAACAGAGTTTTAAAATCTTGGATAAGATCACATCAAGAAAGAAAAAATAAATACCCCCCCCCCAAAACAAAACAGGACAATGAATTGTCACTTATGCTAAAATTTCACTAAATTTGGGTGCATAAATAGAACGATTGCAAATTTCCCTTTCTCCATACCAAGAGTTTCTCACTTTTTCTTAACTGCAGTTTGCATTCTAGTGGTTAAAGGGAGGGGGGTGCTTCTTTGTTTCGTCTGGGCAAGAAGAAACAACTCCAGTACAATTGGGTTATTTTTTCATATTAGACCAGTATAGTTCTTCATATCTGCCTGCTCAAATATTTTTTGGTTTTTCAGGTTTTGGGTGTTTTTTCCTTCTTAGTAATAGATTTTTCTTTCCTACAGTTAAGGGTTCCATCCCTAGACACTTTTCCCATCTCACATTGGATTAAGCTACAGCAGTAGGTAAAAAAAGTAGCAGTTAAAAAAATAATTTTGCTAACCCAACCCAGCCCCACTGATTGCAGAATTCACAGAACCAAGTTTCTACAGCCTTGTCATTGGTGGGGAGAAAACAAGAACCATTAGCAGATATCCTCTCTCCTAACTCTCACGGCTGCCTAGCAAAAACCCTGACAAAACAATTGCCTCAAAACAGTTTTAGTTTTAGAGCATGACAGTAAGGGGGGCAATAGGAACCCTGACATGATTGGACAGTTAAGCACAAAATTTGCCCTTAACACCTGAGGTCTGGGTGACAATTAACTGCTGTACCCAACCCCTCTGCTGCAGTGTTCCCAGTCCCATTATCAGTGGTGCAGCACCTGCCTACAGCTGCACGGATGGCTTGATTTTGGCATCCTTAGAGGCAGAATTTTACACCTGTGCTCTCTGGGCTCTTCAACAGTTATTGTGCATGTATCTGTCTGTCAGGGCTTTGCCCTTATCAATTAGGTGTTATCAGTCTGCCCACCAGACGTTTTAAATAACTGGCAACTACCATCATTTGCTCCCACAATAAAGTACAGAAGTTCCCATCATAAAGTACAGAAACTTGAGCAGAACTTGATCGGTTACATATTTCAAAAACTGTGGCTAAACAGCTACAAACTGTCACAGGGGACCAGGAGATGGCCTGGATAAGAGAGCCTTATTCCAAGAGTCCACTTGAGCCAAGAAGAAATCCAGTCTTTCCTGGCAAAGGCAGACCACCTGAGTGCAAAAGAGACTTTAACTCGGATAATCCAATGTAAAAATTAGGTTCTCCCTCATCCTTTGCCTCTTTCACAGCCAAAATGGATCTGCTCCAGTAAAACCAGTGTCCTGAAATGCTCTGATGCTCCTAGCAAATAACCTTCAGATGTGTAGCAGCTTTACTTGCAATCTAACCTCTACTAGGCAAAAAAGTGATTTTACTTTATAACCCTCAACGGTCTATAGTTCATTATGTAGGTCCATTTTCTTTTTACCTTTAAAAGGAGCTGACAGCTTTCTCTGTGGTCAGACAATTGAAAGCAGACAGTTCCAACACCAAGCCTTAGCAAGCATTCTGTGAGTGTGTTTAGGAGAAAACAGTGAAGGACAAAACTCCTGCATTTAATTTGTACTGAATTATGACTTACGACTATTTTTAAAAGCAAATATTTTATACACTATTATGGCTATTATCTCATTCCTGCCTTATTATTGGGTTTTTATTAATGAAAGCACTTTTGAGCTCATTAGCAGGAGAAGAGCAGAAATTTTAACTCCCTTAATGTCACTCCTTCCTTTAATGTGAAAGATTTCTGAATTTATGCTGTATACAAGGCAGAATTTAAAATCAACAAGAGTGTGACTTATTCTAAGTGACAGAGCCTAGTAAACCCTGCAAAAAATCAAATTCAAAATAAAGAAGCATTACCTAGTTGGGTTTTTGTGGAAAGCTATTACTCGGGGAACTGTCTCTATCATAACCTTCTACCCATTTCAGCTGAACAAGTCCACAGAACAACTTTTCTGCATTTCAAGTTTTAGTGTTATAAGAGAGACTGCACTGCTAAGAGTCAGGGAGGGACAAAGCTCCATGGAGTATTTTCAATAGCACTGTTGGTACTTGCCTTGGGAACAAAAAGCTGAAGAACATGTGTAAAATGGAGAAATATGAAGATTTCATCCTTGCAGAGCTGCACTATGCCATGGGATATCCATGAGCTTATCTGCCAGTGTTCACTTCACTCATGATGGGGGGGGGCTCCTTTTTAGCACAGATGGGATAAATTGGTAACTTTTTATTTCAGGCCAGAGTATTTGCATGAAAATTAGCTATAACATGATTATCTTGCCAGGCACACTCCCCAGAATTACTGTAGCATAGACAGGCATTTCTTTCTCCAATAAATGGCAACCAGGAAGCCTTTGAAAATGATCCTTTCAAATGGCACAAATAATTTCCTTTCCCTTTCTCATTCCTTTCTGGATGGAAATAAATTCACAGGCTGCAAAATTGACCCACAAATTCAAAAGTCATGAAGTGTTGATGTTTTAGATCCTCAGCTCAAACCACAGGATAACATGAACAAGTAATAAATTCTGGGACCTGACATTCAGGAGAACAAACATATAATACTGGAGAATAGCAACCTGCACTCTATGATAAATTCAAAATTAGCAATTACCAAGCAAAAATACAAATATTTGGCTTTTCTGCTGCACTTGACATCCCAATTTCTACCTCAGCTCTCATCCAGGCACACAGCTATACTGATATATGCTTTGCCCAGATGGAGCAGCTGTGATGACAAAAATGAATCACACTTAGAGACAAGCACCCAAAAAATATTTGGAATAAACTGAGACAGGGAAATCCAGAAAGCCTTTCCTTTAGCTGCAGGCTACTCCATATTTTTTTTCTTTGGAAATTATTATAACCATTACTCTGACAAAATACTCTTAAATATCTGCAGAAAAAGAGCACCTTGGAGCAGATTTCTGCATCTGCCAGTTGTGACCTTGGATTGTTCATGATGCATTTGTGTGAAATAAATATGGAACAACTCTATAGAGAATAATCCTCTCCAGCTCTTTTCTGAGAAACGAAAATAATGCTGTGCCAACAAGAAACATAAGTTAATTCCTCCTTTAATGAAATAAAATTAATAAACTAATTCTGACCATTCAGGTAACTTACAAGAACACTTACAGCCCCTTACTCCATGAGGAAGGGGGAGCATGCAATCTCTAGTATTGCATTTTTGGTTGCATTTCACTATGTTGCAATTATTACCTAAAGAGTCAGTGTGCATTTGACCAATCTTCAACCTCCTGTACAAAAATTACGCCATTTTCTCCTTTAAATAGGTAAACCCCATTTATTTGCTATTGCTGATACAGCTGGTAGTGAGCAGACATTTACTGAGTAGCCCTGTTGGAACACTGCTGAATATGAACTCAAAATCTCAAGATCTAATTAATTTTTTAAAACTTAAATCCTTTGGAAATAGCTGCATTTCCAGGAAAAAAAAAAAAAAGTCACTGTTGCTCTCCTCTAGTATTAAAAGATTGGGTTTCTTAAACTACAGGCTCTGAGCTCGGCAAAGCCAGAGGTGCTATTTATCACCCCACAATTGTGTTTTTTCCCTGGGAAATTACCAAAGGAAGAACTGGTAAGCAAAAGTCTAACTCTGGGCTTTTCTCTTTATGGGAAGCTGAACTGTCATCCTGGTGCCAAAAATGACCTACGGAACTCGGTCTTGGGGGAATGCAAAGTGCTTGGTATTGCTGCACGTTTCCTACAGGTGTCCATGCCTTTCCAGGGCACTGTTATTTTCACCTGATTTCTCAAACTGGCCAGTGGATGGGTAAGATGAACATTGGCTTTTAAAAGCACATTTTGCTTGAGCAGCACAAGTGCCCTCCCTGGGTAACAGGCCCCACTTGGGCAAAAGGGATAAATGGGGTGATACTAACAAATAGATGGCAAACCCTCATCTTTCTCCTTCTTTTCTACTGAATGTGAGAAAGGTGAAAGTTACAAAGTTATAAAATCCAACAAAATCACCCGGTAATTTCACCAAACCAACTCTGCTTGAGTGCAATGACAAAGAAAGTAGAGATAGGAACAGGAAAAGATGATCTCAGAAAATGGAGTCTCCAAACTTTGGCTCCCCTTGGTTGCCAGCCCTCTGACTTATACTGGAGAAAGAAATGCCAGCTTGCTGGTGCTGGCAGCAGTGACACCACAAAGCAATTTATTATTGCACATTGTTACAGCAATGGGACAGTGAACAGCCTGAACGAGCTTATGGGAGCTGAACTTTCTCACCTGGGACAGTAAATCCCTTGTTTGATGATAACATATTACTCTCCTGTTTCAATGACACTCTGAAATATGCCAAAAAGCATTAACAGCTGATGAACACGGTAATTTTCAACACAGAAAGTACCATGACACACACTGAAAGAGCAGGGATCAAAAGTATAAAGATCATGATGGGCTTTGTAATCTCTCCCAAAGTGGCATCTCTGAACTACATCATCTCAGCTGAAGGCAAATCACTGAAGTGCAGAAGCAGCAACTACTTTAAACAATAGATACCATTGTTAATAAGGGCTTGTTTTTATATTACAAAACCCATGGCCTAAACAATACATATCCCATATAGCTGAAATTTTCAAGATCCCTCATGACTGAGTGCTGAGTCCCACAAGATTCCTATGGAACTGAGCCACAATTTCAATGGAACTGAGGTAGGAAAATTGGTAAAAAACTAAAATCTTGACCTATAATTCAATTCAAGTTAAGTTGCCATTCTTGAATCTGTATATGCACATTTAGATCTATTTTATGGCATTGTCTGTAGTTTCAGAGAAGCAATCTTTCAATTATTTATTACAAAGCCATAAAATTCTCTCAATAGAGCAGGTCTATTGTAATATTCTATTAGAATATCCTAATATTCTTTTAAATTATATGGAAATAGTTCATACTGACTATACTTGATAGACATAAAATTCTCTTAGTATACCTTTTGAGAATCCCACAGAAATTCATTAATTATTTTAAAATATTCTCTTTAAGAAAAACAGGGTTCTTTATTGACTTAAGAGTCTCAACATTTACTTTCTCTTTAGAAGGTGACAGACATTCTGAGCCATGGAACCAAACAATGCATCAGACATGGGGAGAGAAGACATTCACTGAGTGAAGTTACAAAATGCATTTTCGTTTTTGTGCACAGCTCCCATTCACAACTGAAAATTGTACATCTTAAAGGCATGCCCCCAAAAAGCACAATCTCCTCAAATGTGTTTCATATGGTGGCAGGCAGCAACAACAATGTCCCTTATCAACTCTAAAAGAGGCATCAGGAATAGAAGATACAAACAAAGACCAGTATTTCCACAACCTCTAACACCACTTGTGCATGCCCCACTCTACTCTCCCTCAAGGGATTTCCAAAACTTTAGAAAAGACTTTCTGGACTTCAAAATGATTTCCAGTGAAGTCAAGAACCTTACCCTAGATGCTTTCAAGCCTTTGCAAAATAAAACTGCTGTTGTTAATAACCTTTTGAAGACCTTTTAAGAGTGGTTGACAGATCTGGAGAGGTTCATCAACTACAGCTAAGCAAAGCTGTGCATGATATGAGAAGTAGTATTGAAAACAGCATTCCAGGTCTCCTTGAGGGGTTTCTTCAGCTCTCCCTTGAGCATCACCATCACCATACTTACTCCACCTGCTGCCTTCCCCAGAAATGCAGCCTCTAGGTGCTAGAACCGTGGCTTGACAAGGAAAGAACTAACAGGAAGTAAAAGTATTCCCTGAAGTACAGAAAGGAGACTGTAAAAGAAAAGCCAAGTTAAAATCCCCAACCCAACTCCTTCCAAGTGTATATGTCATAGTTTCACAGTAACTGTGTTTATAATGCAACTTGGCAGCAACATCAAGGACTTTGGGAAGATGGTATAAAGATGAAACGGCATTAGTGAATGTGATTTACAAAAACTGTATTTGGCTTTTCATGCAAAACGTACATAAAACTTTAAAGATGCTTTATTAAAAAAATAATGTAAGCAAAAAGTAGGTCAGTTGTTACAAAACTTACTGATCTCTGTAGATCTACTGGGTACTGGAGGAGGCTGTGTACCATTGCGAGTAGGTGTTGATGACTGAGGGGATATGGGAGAAAAGGGAACCATATCAAAGATGTCAGTGGAGGGTGATTTAGGTGTCACACTGCCTGCCTACAATAAGGACAATAAATATTAGGGCAATGTTTCACATGAAAAAGATCACAATACTGAATTCTTCAGCATGCAGATAAGAGTCACATTTTGAAAAAAAAGTTAAAAACAACCATCAGCATGCAAACCCCAGCTCCTGACACCAAGCAAATGGCATTTGCAGTACATACTCTGACACATGCTAACACTCCCCAGTACAAAAGCAGCATTGTAATTTTTCCATTTTCAGTTGAAAATGTATCACAGTTACACCTGACAAAGCTGTGGCAAGCAGTTCTCTCTTGCAAACATACGAGCACAGACACCTTCATGAGACCCAGTCGAGGTAATATGGCAACATCAACGTGCTCTGCTCTGGAGAGCACAGAACCAAGTTAAAAGATACAATCCCAGTATTATTGGTCTACTAATTCTTCTTTACATGATCTCTTACTTGGCAGCTTAGAGAAACTGGTATGATCAAAGCTTTAAATGTGTTTTTTCATAAGTAATAATCTAGACATGATATACTGAATATGAATAGCCAAAATAAACCTGTTGTCCTCAAAGGTAAAACTGAAGAGATATCATTCAAAAGGCCTGGGAATTTGGAAGGGTTCAAAAAAATACTGGGCAAGCAAGGAACTCCAAACCCACCAATTACTACAGTTCTACAGCCATATTTGGTTTTGAATGGTTCATTCCTCCTGCCACCAGTCCACTACTTCAGAGCACAAGTGAGGCACAGTCAAGTCAAAACATACTGAACACCAAAGGCAGAGGATGAAATAGATCAAAACTGAGATTGACAAGCTGAAGGCAAAACTAGATTGCATGTTCATGTTATTGCTGAGACAATACAGAAACCCAGACACCCTGTGTATTAGAAAGGCCAACCAGGCACACCAAAAGCCTGCAGCTTCAAAACAAGATTCAGTTTGTCCAAACTATCCGTGCAGACATATTGAAGCACAGGTTAAATTAGTCACATGGATCCTTTTCTTCAGAATAACACATATGATAACCTGGCAAGCAGGAAGTCCTTAGCTCTGCTTGTCCATGAGAGCCCCATGGATAAACCCTTATTTTGGAAGGCTGCTTTCTTCAGTGCTTGTGCTGCAGACCTGCAGCTGCCCTGGGACAGCCCACAGGTTCCTAAGCCAAGCCTACAGGGAGCCCTGAACCACACCTATTTCTCTCTGGACGTTCCCTGCAATGGCTGCTGAGAAGCAATATTAAACCACAGATCAATACTGATCCATACTCTGAATGCACTGTTAAAAGAGGAAAAAACATGGGGCTCTCAAGTCCTACATTTCCTATTTTTTGGAGGTTCTATGATTCTTAGGAGTTTTGAATTAATAGTTTAAATTTGGATTAATATTTTAAAATTGGATTAAGAGAGATCTATAACTGTTCAGTATCTAATAGAACCTGGGATATTTCTTCCCAGATATACAGAAGCATAGCAAGAAAAAAAATCTACATTTAACATGCTGCTTTTATTTTTTTTGCCTTTAAAAAAAAAAAAATTCTCAGTCATTGCCATTCCCAAGAATGACCATAATTGAATCAACTTCATAAAATAACCAGTTTTCAAGATTTTAAAACATCCAGAACTCTTACTGTCCTCAACTTGAGTTACTATTGGAATTTCAAAGACCATGTGTTGTGAAAAGATTTCAGTGCAGACTTTGGACACCTCAGGCTCCTGTTAGTGTCCACGGACCTTGCATTAACCCTGCAGAGAACCAGGATAATCTAAGTCTGCCACACCACTGAATGGCATCTGCCCCCACTCACAGGAGGGCAATGGATGTGCTGGACCCAAAATAAACATTATAAAGAAGCACACCCCTTCCTTCATCTGAACCTTGCTCTGATTGCAGACAGGCTTTTGTCAGCATCAGGAAGGAGGGATCAGGTTTAGGCATAAATAAATGCTTACATCAACCTCCACTTCCACCAACACCCATGGGTAACCCAAGAATGTCTTGGAGATCATATGAGCTAATGGAGAACCTTATTATTTGCTAAATGTTTATGGCTATCTAGAAGACAGATAAACAGCAAGTACATTTAAGTATAAATGTGCCTTTCAGGCAACAAAAGGAAAAGCCAAACTTTAGACTCATTTCCCACTTAAGTTCCATTTTGTTGAAGTCACTTACTGGCCATTTTGATTCTACTGATACAGTTTAATTAAAACTGTAAGTGATTAAGAAATGGGTATTTTGAATACACATGAGCACAAGAAGCATTTTTATTTAGTGAACACATGCAGAAAGCCAGGATGGTCGCCAAAATAAGCCAAATATTAATTGCAAATGGAAGAAAAGTTGAGAGTATAAGAACATGAATATGAAAAAGCAGGCAATATGCCCATTTCATGTTTGAGAATAATTTTCATTTTGCACAGTTTTTATAAAGTATGCTAGAAGTTATTTAATGGCTCATTGCATTTCTATTAATTCATGGGGGGAAGAAGCCCTTGAAGTTGGAGTTTTAGAATTGTTTTGAATTGCTATTATTCATATAAAAAAAATTAACAAAAGATTGTCAGATAACAGATCATTAATTAATAGACTAATTTAAACACTGGAAAAATAAGAAAGTATGTTTTGGGGAGGGGAGAGAACAAGCTCTGTAGAAATAAGAATAATTCTTCACAAATTCCATATTTTAAAAGAACCCCTAGAGAACCTAAGATTCATCCACCCTATCTTTTAGTCACTGTACAAAATGCACATTTTTAATACAAGTTAATACACAACAGAGAACAAAAGAAAGCCAAAAATAAAAAACCAAAACTGAAAAAGCTTTTGCACAGCAAGATTACACGAGGTCTTGGGCAGCTGTATTCACTGGCAGGCTTTGGAAGACCACTTTTTGAAGGTGGTGGTATTAACAATCCAGGTGGTAGTCTAGAGTCAGGAGAACTCCTAGGAGTAAGCGTAATGGAAGAGATATCTAAACAAGGAGGTGAATCCTCATTGTTACACCAGAAAAAAGTAGAGGGTCTTTGAAACATATGTTCATCATTATCACACTTTATGTGCAGCAGCTGAAAAGGAATCACAGAAAGAGAAAACATTCTGAGGAATAGAACATGGTAACATCAGGGAAAGAAGAAAAAAAGAAACATTTCATATTTCAAAAAAGCTTGTCAGCAACTTGCTTTTCAGTGCTACAGTTACAAGATACAGAACTTGTAAATACTATGCCACATTAAGAGGTAACCCAGTACCAACTGGAACAAAGACAACTTGATCCTTGATCATTACACCATGTAAAATGAAATCAGACATCTTTCCAATAGTGTGTGTGTGAGAGATGGTAAGAAATGTCTAAATCCAACAAGGCATCAGCAATCTCTTACATCTGCACTTGCATATTAGCAGGTAGGCACAAGTCTGGGGAGAAGAGTTACTGTGCTGGTTAATGCTCAGGTCAGTCTTTTCTCTAACTAATTGAGGAAAAATCTACCATTTATATCCCACCAATGCTGAAAGAACAGCTCATTATTGAACTAAAATCTTCAGAGGACAGATTAATCTTTGGATTTTAACAGAAGGGATTGCACACTTGTGCAGAAAGTTCTTCTTGGCCACAGCCAAGAGTTCCACACGGAGAAGGCAGGAATGGCACCTGGGCTGGAGGTGTCCTGCCTAAACCCCTGAGACTGGCCCAGGCTGAGGCAGTGGCAGGTGAGTGCAGCAAGAATTCCAAAGCTTGCTTTTGCTCCCTTTGTAGTGTTACACAATGGATATGTTGTGGTGGTTGTCATGATTATTTCGTTAGAAGTTTGCATAACTCATTAGAGCAGGATTCAGTCAATTATTTTAAACCATTCTTTTCAGTGTTTTGTAGAAAAACACCCCATTTCATATCCTTTTAAAATGAGTCTCAGCTTCTTTCTTCACTTTCATTACAGATTAACCTGGTTAAGGGTACAGGTAAGGGTTAAGGTACTAAACGTAGCAACAACGCCATACTTGAGAATACCAAAACAACCCACAAAACTCCATACTCAGAACTTTCAATTCAGCATTAAAAAAAAAGTTTTCATCCCAAATTAAAAAATTTCCATACTGGAATTGTGAAATGGAGGGTTTGGAATGGTAATCAATAAAAAGAAATCAAAAACCCTACAGGAGATACTCTTGAAATAGTAATCAAAATTATCACCAGACTACAGGTAGAAGAGTTGCAGTGCTACTGTGCATTACTGCCATGGAATCCTTGCTGCCATACATAACTATGGGGAAAAAACCCAGCCCTTGGAATAATAAATGCTCAGAAAGACTAAATACAGTGTAATTAAGAAAGTCAAATACTTGCCTGAAATGCAAAACAGCAAAGGATAAGAAGGCATGGACGTCACATGAAAAATCACACAGAAAGCAGCAAAGTGCACACAGGACACCAAGCAGCAAAGGCAATGGATGATGAACATATATCAAATCCAGGCCATGGAAAAATTCAATACAAAACCAGAATATACAGCCCTGGTGTCATCTGAGCCCTGAACTGGAGCAGTCACAGGTCTCAGCAGTGACACTGAGGACACCACACACGGTATGGGGTGGTGAGCTTCCCAACCATTTTGGGAAAGCATGGGCTCAGGAAAAATTTTCCCTAGGAATTCTTCATTTTCAGAGCAGCACAGAACTCACCAGGTGCTGGGAGTGCTGCTCTGCATCTCATCCCATGGCCCAGAAGGACCTGCAAGGCTGATGGGCTTTCTGCTCACAGCCCTCTGGCTCCAAGCAGCCCACAGACACCACAGGGGCAGCAGGGAAGTGTATTCGACAATGGAAAACAGGGAACATCTCCAGAGGCACAAAGTGCAGGGGGAGAAAAGAAGAGACCCCTGATCTAAAGAATAGAACCTGAAAAGGGTGTAGCTTCAGAAAATTAATGCTCTTACACCAAATTATAAAGGAAGAAAATAGAGTAAAAATAATTAAATTGTCATTTTATATAGCAACTGTGATTTGTCCAGGGTTCCCACTCAGACCTGTACTAATAGTGGCATTGATCAATATGTTCCAATTTGGGCCTCATTCCATTAACATAAGAAAACAACAAGAAATGATACTTCATGAAATTATCATACTAGTTCAGTGGACTTGGTCTCTTTTATGGTTAGATGTAACTGTGTGCCAGCAAAGGATTTATTTTTGACTCATTCTACTGAGAATGGTGCTGAAGATGCACTCTTGTGCTGAATCATACTAGAAAATGTAATGTGATTGAGATTTTATTAATCAGGAAATCACTTTAAAATTGTTCCTTTTTACAAGGTGTCTCTAGACACTGATTGCAATCTCTGTGTCATACCCACATAGCAATCACCTAAGTGTGAATTAGAATAAATTAGAAAATGTTTTTGTTCCTTGGAACATTCAAATTGGTAATGTACAGAACCACCACATCAGGAAACTGCAGTGATGTTCCAGGGAATGGTGAGTGACCTTGAATTGAAAATTATGCTTTTAGTCAAGAACCTGCTCATTTCCTGAGATTTGGGACTACTAAGAACACTCACTAATCCATAACTTACTAATTCATAAAATACTGTATAAGCACTAGCAGTTCCCTTAATTAACTGCTACATCTTCAGCTCATTTAGTACTTTTTCAGTAACATGAAATATGCCATAGGCAATTTCAAATTCATTTTCTTTAACATCTTAAATGTAAAAGAATTTTATACCTTCATGAAGAAGTGCTCAAACAACTGAACACAGAACACTATAAATCTAAAAAAGCTGAAGATAGGCAAAAGAACCCAAAAACCCCATGAAGCATTTTGCCACTTGGCAATCTTGGTGGAAACAGGAATTAAGTGATGTGCATAAACACATTCCAAAATGGTTTTTGAAATCTGCATACAGTTGCAGTGTCTATCTTGGGGTTTTCCCCTGAGTGTGGTAAAACATTCCAATGAGGGTCACTGAGGCAGGTAGCCTATGCTTCTGGGTCAGAACAAAATCTTGGAGGAAAGGGCTAATCAATCAGCACCTTTAATGCTCTGCTTAAAACTGGAGGGGTGTAGGACCACCTCTGTGTAGGAGCATGTATTCCACACTGCTTCTGTGGTAATACTTGTGGGCATGCAAGAACACTGATCCTTCTGGGGCTGCTTCTCCCAACACCACCTCCTGCTGCCCTTCAGTTCTGCTTCCCCCACATTTCGGTGTTCTCAGGGAGCCCTGGCAGCTTTGGGCAGCCCTGGCAATGGAGACAGCAGCAGACAGACATGATGTGAACCACTCTGCCCAGGCTGTGCTGAGCTCTGGAGGCTGCAGTTACACACAGCAGCAGCATCCAAAGCCTCCCGGTGATACAAGCTGGAGCAGTGTCCCACAGGCAAACAGTGAGATGAGAATCCAATGGTCCTCACATAATCAAGACCAAATGCAAAAAAGACCAGTGATTAAAGCACTGCCAAGCCACTATAACAGATGAGAAGTAAACAACAGATACACAAGTCACAGAAACTTTAGCAGTGCATGCAAAGGAGTGGGACAAAGGAAACATTCCATGTCAACATTTCCCATGGAATATGGAAGTGCAGCTCGAGAGGCAAACTAAGGAAACTCTTAGTTTGGGATTGCATGTCCTCGACAGAGCCACTCAGGACACCACAAAAATTGATAGCTCCTGTTGCATAACAGCTCTGCATTGCAAACAGAGTCATCTGAGGGAGTAACTTTTCTAAGTTCTAGGAGGACTGCTCAAAACCATCAACCTGAATGCAGAAAACATGATCACTAAGCAGTTTATTATTTACTGAACGTGCTGAGCAAACATAAATCTAATTAGCTACAATATCCTGAGAGAAAAAGTGTGAAGATTGCTAATTTGATGCTCAACTTTCACAATATATATGCAAAAGTATTTCATTATACAATCCAGTTTTCTCTCTTTCATTTCCAACTATGATCTCATTGCCTTAATGGCTTCTTTTATAGGTTCAGAAAGAAATTTTATTTCTCCCATAGAGTTTATGAACTGACAGAAAAAGCACCTAAATTATATTGATGCTGATTTGGCCATATGGCTAGATTTAGAGCAGCTACAGAAAAATTTTCATAGTGATACTAATAACCAAGCAAGGAGAGAATTCTGATGGCAATTGTATCTCTCAAAAGCAGAACTTGATTGCTGTCAATGCTTTTCACCCATTTACACACTGCAAAAATGCAAAGGGTAGGTAATTGCATTATTCACACACATATTTTGAACCCATTTCACTCTGTCAGTATTATTTTAAAATATGTCCTTAAATAAACCCTTAGCTGGCATGCAGAAAAACTGCAATTCAAGCAAGAATCATCAGAAATGCAGGTTTAGACTAAGTTTCCCTTTGCATGTCCCAAACAAGCCTTTAACTTGCACTGCTTATAAACTGGAGAGAGAAAAGTCATGCCTAATTTTTTAAATTTTTACTACTTTCAATTTTCATATGCAAGTGGGGTTGTGGGTTTTTTTTGTTTTGATTTTTTTGTGATAGAACAACTGAGGACTCACAATAAACTCCCTAATACTCCAATTCACTGTTATAACTTAAAACATAATTTAATTACAACAATTAATAACAGATATTTTAGCTGGAAAAATGTTTTCTCTTATGAAATTATCAACTCAAAATATTTTTGATTCTGTGCTAAAAATGAAGCTTTAAGCTTACAATTCACTGCTGGCATTTTCTTTTCTTAGTTAGACCATGCATTGATTTTTGGACAGGTCTTCCATTTGTATACATTTGGATGTGAAAGATCAGCAAATTAAGGTGTTTTAGTATTATGTTTTGCAAAGAAAGTTTTCAACACTACTACCCAAGAATTCAGTATGTGAGCACAGGGCCAACTCCTTTTAGAGAAGTAAATCTATCAGCAAAGCCACATACTGCAGTCTAGCCTAGCACATCACATTTTGTCTATAGTTTGTGAAACTACAAATAAAACGTTTTAAAAACATTTTGGAAGTAAAAGAGGATCTGAATTTTAAGTCTTGATAGTATTACATTTGATCCTGAGCAAATGGTTTCATTTCATATTTAGCTACAAACCTATTTTCAGTGACAACGGGCTCTTAGAAAAGTTTATTTAAAATGCAGCCTGGATGTATCTACTTAGAACTGAAATGTTGAAACAATTTTTTTTTTTACATGTGCAGTGAACCAGATGCTTAAAAATGCTGTACACGTATTCAGTTATCCATCCACAGTTTAAAGATGCTCTCACATTCTATTTTCTTTTGATGCTGAAGTGAAAACAGGAAATGTAATCTGGTCCTGCTTGTGGGAAAATCATCTGTGAATCAGAAAACTGAGCTGTCAGAAAGAGCAGAGTGGGCTTGCTTTTTAAAAAAAGAAACAAAAAAACCCCAAGCCACAGAAACAAACAACGTCAAGGGTCAGTGATATAACAAAAAAAACCTGCTGCACTTCAAATTTCCTGAAGTGTTTTCTCCCTTCTTCATTTCATTAAAAATTAACAGGAAGACTAATGTGTATAGAATGATTAAAGACACCGCAATCAACGCACCTCAGAAGCAGGAATAAAGAAATTATAGACTGGCACTGCATGCAAGTGGTACCATGGCTTCCCAGGTGGGAAAGGCATTCTGTCCTGGATCAGAATCTTAACATATAAAGCATGACAGTGACATCATGTGCTGTCTGTCACAGCAGCGTGTCACACTACAGGTGCGATAAATCCTAAAAGCCCCTAGGTCTCCTCTCCTATGGATGGAAAACACCCTCCCATTGCCAGCCTGACCCTATGCCTGCTTCGACCCATGGCTTCACTGGGATGGGCTCTGCGGGAGAAGAGGACACGGCCCAGAGTGATGTCCATGTTTCTACTGCCAGCACAGGCCCCTTCCCCTTGCTCTGGGAAGGAGACCCTTGTTTAACCACGCTGCTGGTGGGGGCTGCTGAGGTCCTACACCAGCTGCTGACTGCCAGGGGCTGCTGTGGCCATGCACTGACCAGCAAGGGCTCACTCAGCAGCCTGGATGACAGGGAGGCCGCTTGAGCACATCTGCAAACGTTGAGCGAGCACAAACAGCATGCAAACAACCAAATACAAAAAGGAAAGCACAAAGTATGAAAATCCAAGGTACTGTTTAAGCAACTTTTAGAAGCACTTGTAGCAACTTTAAGAACTTGTAGAAGCAACTTTTAACCATCTGTAGCTGGCTTCTGAAACTGAACAGTTCTTTACAAACAGCTGTGATGCCAGTTAAAGACAGATGTTCTTTTATCACATTAGGTGTCAAGGATCAAGGCTTAAGCTTTCCATTGACCTCTGAACAATCCCTTCCCTAGACCTCAGCATGCAGAAGAGCTGGACTGCCTGATAAGGAGCTCCAGCTGTAAAAGATTAAAACAATAGAAATAAATCAAAATGCTTATTATGTGTAAGAAAAGCTTCAGAAAGCTGTTGTATGGCACTGGCATCTCTGCATAATTCAACAGTGTGATATGAAAAATGCAAGAAAACTTAAACCTTATAGTTCAATAAATCTGTTCTAAATCTCAAGGACGATTATCTTACATTCACAGCATGTAATACCAAGACTATCTGCTTGGAAGGAAGGTTTGCCCCATCCACCCAAAAGTGCTTAGAAAGGGGCTCAAACAAGGTATTATTCCCCATGATGGATATTCAGCTTCATTTAAGCCATTTTATTTCAGAAAATACTATCGGCAGATCTGAAAATTTACTCTGACAAAATAATCACAATATAAATCTGTTACTTTAAGTTTGAAGACAGAGCAGCAGCAGTACAGATATTTTTAGTTTAAATTCAGAAAAAATCTCCAATTATTTAGTTTAAAACTAAAGTGACATTTTTCATTATTGAAATTATGTGGAAATAGGGGGAAAGAAAGTTTTGCACCACTTATTTTTTCTGATAGGAATTGAGACTTTGCAGAATCATACTTGAAATTATAGTTGATTTGAAAGAAGAGACTAAAAAATTAATTGTAAAGTAAAACAGGCAATCATCTTATGAATTGTTTGTAATTTTGTTCCTTCATACATATTTGTTGCTCACATAGTAAAAAAAGAGGTGTCATCACATTCACTGCTATTCCAGGCACATTGACTGACAATCCTTTTAACAGATTCAAACTGCCCTGAAAATATTTGTGCTTCTTTTTCTCTGCACTGAAGTCACTGGACTACCTCACCAGTCCATTCCTTCATTCCTTCTCATAAGAGTTGCATTGACATGGAGTTATTCCTACACCAGCACACCTGAGAGCTCTTGGTTACCATCCTCACAAGATCTGGTTTAGAAAGGACCTGCCTGCAAGCTGCCTCTTGGTGAGGTGCCAGAGGCAACAGTGCTTGGTGGGAACGGCCGTGGGCCTGCGGCTCAGAAAGACGTTCTCCTAAAAATGGGCTTGGTTTTGGTTGGTTGGTTTGTTGGTTTTGTTTCATTTCAATTTTTGGCTGCACAACTGATGGAAGAATCCTGTAAAAGGAAAGGAGCTTAACACAAACTCCTGCTTGAAGCAGGATCCAATTAGCTGAGGGTGTTGAGCACCATGCTCAGGGAAGATCCAGCATCTCCAGGAGTACAGAGAGCTCCAGCCTCTGGGCATCCTGTTCCAACACTCATCCATTGATAGAAATCTTTTGGGTCAGAATGGATGCAGGCTTTTAGGTGGCTCTTCCTGCAATTTTAAACATTTGTGACAGGAAATGTTTGGGGCTTTAATTTTAAGGATTAAGGAGTAAATAAAGCAATAAAATAAAAGTGCAAATTAAGAGCTAAAAGTGATTACTGAAATGAATTAATATCAAAAATTACCAATATTCTATAGTTTTGTTGCAGTACAAGTGCTATTTAAGCAATATGCTTATTTACTGTACCAATAGCAATTAACAATAAAACACCATCAAGGGAGAGAGGTTACAAGTGGCCAGCAAATTAACAAATTTAGACCTTAACTCTTTAATATGGAATGCAACATCATTGTCTTAAAAGACATAATAAATCACAAACTATCAGATATTTTTGGGGCATTATTAATAATTTTCTTTAATTTTTTTGCTTAATGAGATGACGAAGTTCTTCAATTTAAATAAAAGAAAATAATTGATTGCAATGGATTTAAAGGCCTATTTATTTGCATTCAAATATACATTTAGTTATTATATTCATAAATAAAAGCAAACTGCCATCCCAATTGAGGAAAACAAAAGATGAAAGAATTGACTAACCAGCTATTAAATCTAGCATTAAAATTGATTACCTATCACTGAATGCTTCATAAGTGAGAAGACATTCATAATTTAAAATATTCACTGTGGTGGTTACACAGTATTTATAATTTATGGTGCTCTCTTCTCTCAGTAGATTTCAGTAAAATGAAATGGCAGTCCCTCATGGGAACAACCATCTAATCAACAGAAAGAGTGTACAGGCACTACTGAGAAACTGTCAGCACCACTGCAAATATGCTTTTACACTGCCCACATTTTTGAACATCCATTTAAGGAGAAATGGTGAACACCCAGGGCAGGAACAAGGCAGTCCAAAATGCACAGCTGAAAAGCAGTTCCTCTTGCCCTAAGATTTTGCCACACATACATTAAGACATTGGCTTTATTTTCACAGCTGCCTAAAGCTGTACAGATGGAACACACTTGCAAGAAGAGGGGAGTCATTAGGACCAGTCTGCAGTGCAACTTGCATTTTTGCAGGTCCTGCCTAGGTGTCAGGAAGCGCCAGCCAGCAATTTAAACTAGCTTCTGTCCTGGTCACCTACAGGAGCTGCAGAGCAGCTGGAATTTCCAGCAAGGAACCCACCCTTGCTCCTCCTTCCCTACCACCCAGCACTAGTTCCCAAGACCTAACGACCCCTTGGCAGGCAGGTTGTCAGTCACAGGTGACCATGTGCTTGTGACAAAGTTGTGAGGAGCTCCCAAGCAGCATTTAGGAATCAGACCCTTTCAGTGCAGAACAGTTTTTCACCCTCAGCTGGCACATTCAGATCTCTACTTGATGTCCTCAGGCAGCAACAAATAGGTATGGAAGAGACACAACTGCAGAGACTGCAATTTGCACTTCTGCTGGCTCGTCACAATGTCACTGTTAGTTCAACACTGCCCTGCAACAGGCGTGTCACTTGATCACTGCAGGTTAGTGGCAATCCCTGGGAACAGCAGGGATGCTCACAGTGATCATAAAGTGATTATAAATACAGAGTGACTTCAGACACAAGAGTTATGTCATGTACTTACTGGAGACGCGTGTACTTGTGTTATTCTTAACTGGTTTTCCAAATCTTGAACTTTATTTTTCAGTTCTGCATTTTCAGTTTCTAATTCTTGAATCTACAAAGCAAGTGGTTATTCAACAGCTATTGGGATAGTCTTGGATTTCAACAACAGCATCCACTGAGCATAAGTTTCACCAGAGATCTGGTGATTTACAATCAATGTTTAACTTGTTATTTGACTACAAAACATAATTAAATTTCAGTACCCTCCATATTTCAACCTTGCTTTTTAGTGCCCTTGCAGGACAGCAAAACAAAATATTTTTTAGCACATTTTTTTTTCAGTCTTTTTTTTTACCTTAGCAATCTGAGAATAATGCTGGAAATTATGCTTCCATAAATAGCATATAATACAAATACAGCAGCATGTACTTTTATATCTTAAAAAGAACAACATAGTTCAGAACTTACTCTTTTCTGTAAACCTGCAATTTGTTTCCTTGTTTCAACATCTTTTCCTCCGGATTCCAGAAATTTCCTGTAAGCTAAGTCAAATGCTTGACCAATTGTTAAAGTTATCTCTTCTGCCTTTACATAAAACATAAGACTGAAATTAGTAAATTAGGAATATTTGCTGGAGCTCTTTTCATTTCAGAAGATCACAAAACACTTTATACCATGTATCATATCCAAAGGCTTTGCCCCATCCACCATGAAGCCACCACTACAAAGGAGCGTAACAAGCACCTTTCAGCAAAATACCTTGGCAAAAAGCTATGAAAGAATGTAAAAATATTTTGGATAAAGAAAGGAGACGGGACAGTATAAATGATGTCTTCAATTTCTATAAACACAGATACCATACTGCACAATGGCTTTTCCTGATGATTTCTGAAGCATATACAGCCTGTTCAATCATTAAATAAAGTCTTCTAGATTTAATGAAATAATGTTTTCATGCCAATGGATATTTTGACCCCTAGTGATTTTAAATCTGGATTATTTTTGTGAGTACTATAGAAGCACACTCAGGATACTGCAGACAAGTATTTATGTCCCCAATTATTTCCAACTACATATATCCAGAAAAAAAACTGCATTTGTATGTGCAAAGTATAATAATTTACTAGTTCTATGCTGGTTCATATCCCATGTCACGATGTGTTTATACAGTCAGTGCAGAATATCTATGTCAAAAATGATGGGGGTAAAATAAGCCTACAGGAAGCTGATGGAGGACACCAAGGTTTCAGAAACAAGTGATGCCAAAGCAGGAGCAATAAAGGGTGAATACATGGATACACCATTTGCTTAGAACTTTAGCAGAGAAAATAAATACAGTAAGGAATAGCTATTCTGTCTCAGACACCAGAGAATGTCAGTGCTCGGTGCAATGAGTTTTTCTGGGAGCACTTTGTGGTTTTTCAGCTTGAGAGATGTGGCAGGGAAAGGGGTGGACAAAGAAGGAAGGGAGAACGTTGCTGTGATAAAATAATAAAAAATTCCAAAAAACAAACGACACACAAAACCCCCAACACTAAAAGCAGAGACAGACACATCAGCAGAAAAGCCTGCAAGGGTATCTCAGCCCCAGAATTGCAGTAATCTTTGCAAACAGCTGTGCAAACATCTCAATCCTGGTGGGATGGAGCCTGTTCTCCGACGGTATTGCAGATGCTTCCCTCAGGATATTGAGCTGGGCAGTAAGAGAAATTATCCCAGAAAACCACCTCAGATCACTGAAGAAAGAGACTCTTCCTTAATTTAATGCATCTAATTTGCAAGACACCATACTGGTACAAATAATTGTGTCCCAGTTTGATGTCATGATGATTTTTACCTTTCCCCCTCTAACCGTGTTTAGCTTTTAACTCCAAGCCCAAGTAAAAGCATTGGGTAAGAGGCAGCCTGTCTCTTATTAACCATTCCCACCTCATTTCAAGGCAGACCCATCAGCAGCACAGTGACCTCGAGCCCTGCAGAGCGTCCCGTGTACTTACACACTTTTCACTGTCAAACACATAGCACAGGTGCTTATTTGATTCTGAGTCTTTGCATATGAACGTAAATATTCTCTTGTCAGTTTTGTCATCAGCACAAAAGGATATCCTGTGGAGCTGACAGTTGTGCTGGACCTCCTGCAAACAAACAGAAAGGTAATTTTTAAGAAATTACTGCACTCGCTTGGGATAAAAATGCACAAAGAAAAACTCTGGATTTCCTCATAAGAGCAGCCAGGCTGCAGTAATGTTTTTGAATGCCTCTTATTGTACATGAGAGCACCCAAAAATGGACTTAAAGTGTAACAGAAGTTAGCAAACTCACATCCTAAAAACCGCTCTTGTTTTTACTGAACGTAAACAGGAAGTTTTTATTTGGACAGCATTTATCTGAAAGTGTTTATTTGGACAGTAATTTCTGTTCTAGAAAATTGGTTTTACTTGCCTTGCATCCCTCTGCAATTTATTTAGGGCCTGATTATGTAAAATAATCTGTTATTTTTCCAGGTGCACAACATCTTTAAATTTCATCATCTCCCAAGGTTTGTTAAAATGGATTTACTGAAATGAGTCCTTACTCTGCTACATTAAACACAGAAAACAGAAATAAAATTACTTTGCTAACTAAATAAAGAAAAATGAATCTGACATACAAATACTTGTTTACTTGAGGTGCCACACAAGCAGCTTTTAAGCATTATTTTTGTACATTTTTGCTACTGTATTTAATTTTTGATTAAAAAGCAAGTTCCAGCTATTTAAAAAACTGCAATGGCAATGCTCTTCAGTTGCGAGAGCTTGACAAGACTGAAATAAACTAGCTCAACTAATTTTTTTATTGTTTTTCTTCAAGTCTCTTCTTGGTATTTTATTTTATTTGGCTTATTACATGGGAAAGCAGTATTTGCTTTAAAGGAAAATATGTCTTTTAGATGTGAACTATTGTCTATTAAAAAAAGAAAGTCTCTGTGCAGCACTGGGGTTCCCAGCTTGCTCTGAGCCCATAAAAAAGGCCATGCCCTCCCTGCACAGAAGCACATAGCCAAAAAATACACCCTATAGGCAAACTTTTCCCCTTGCCCCAAATGAGTTCATTTGCCCAGTATTTCTGAGTACTCCATTTCTCCCATGTACCAAATCTCTGTCCTGTGGTAGCTCTTTAACACACAGAAATAATAACATGTGCTTGCCCTGGCACTATGAGGTTTACAGATCCATATAATTATTTTGTATCATTTAAGGACAGAACCACTTTTCTATAATCCTTTTTTTGAGTGCCAAGTATAGAATCAGGTCTTGATATACGAGCTGGCCTCTTGTTCCTACTGCCATTAATAGTCACTCTGACTGAAACCCAAAATTCCTCTGTAACATACTGAAGTGCTTTGTTTCAAAAACACGCTGCAAAACCCACTTTAATTAGTGCAGATAACATGAAATTGAATTTCTTAGAGCATTTATAAACTGCAAAAAGAAGGAAAACTTGATTGAAATTTACATGCAGCTACAAGAAACTAAGTGGGGGAGGTAAAAAGACTGCTCACAGTTGATTACTATTTGAGTTGTAATAACAACGTTGCTAAGAGATTAGAATGTTCCTACTTCCCCAGGAACATATATCCCACAGACTTCTGTTAATCTCTGCAGGAAGGCTAAGATCTTTTGGCATTTCAAACTGTTATTTTAAAACAGTTTTTGCCAAGATATGGGGTTTAGCACCCCCCCACAGCATAAGGAAGATGCAAAAACTTCAGTTAAAGTTGACGTGGATATTTCTTGTTCCCTCTGCTTATTTATCAACTGTGGAGTTCTGGTTGTGTAAAGAGTCTGAAGCAAAAATGGGCTGCAAGCACCTGTAGCTTTGAACTACAGCTACTATTTGAGAAAAGGCACCACCACTGCCTGAAGGCAGCAATTACTCCACAATTAAGAAGCAGGAACAAAAGAATCTGCCAAATTAAATATTCAACACATATATGGAAAGGTTTTTATCATACGCAGTGTTAACATTTATTTAGCTCATTGTTTTCATTTTCCTCAATGTTCAGAAGTCCTGCTGTGAAAGGATTAAAAAAATTGAGTGCCACATTAGCTACAGTGTGCCTTCAGGACTATCATGTACCTTCCCAGGAAGATGTCACCCAGGTGTTGTAAAAAACCATGGTATTTTAGAAGATTTTTTTCCATCAATAGAATGGCTTTTGTTATAATACTTCAAAAAATACAAAACAATGAAAACCTGTAAACCACTAAAACAAATATTTACTAGTTTAGCATGAAAAAAAAACCCATATAAGTTTCTTACCTTTGTTTTTGGATCTAGAATTTTTACACCATATATTGAGATTTGTAACTCAACTTTGGGTGTCTTTTGGCCTTCAGATTTCTTGATATGTCTTGCAAACTGAAACACAAGAAACACAACAGCAATCACATTAATAGTTAAGTTGATTTGATTTTATTAATTCTCATTTTCTCTCAACTCCCTCTGCCTGAAGTTGTTTCCTTCCTTCTTCAATAAGTTTCCCATAAACAACACCAACTAATCCAAGAGCTGGGCACAGAAAGCATTTCTAACTGGACACTACAGAATGTTCCTAAAATTCAGGAAGAAGTATTTTAAAATTACTTAGCATGTTCCCCTGAAACTTTTATCTGCTTTTTATGCACTTAATTGAAGCTTTTGCATGAGATTCCTCTGAGAGCAGCAGAAACATGAACACTTTCAGTTTAGCAGCTGCCTGGTTGTTGAGCAGGGAACACTGGTGTGTTTTCCACACCCCACTATTTCTAAAATCACCTCCATACTCATGCATGGAGGGTACTTCCAGATGTTCTTTAAGATATTCCATAGGTTGTTTTAAACAGGGTCAGTTTGAAAGCACTACAGTTGTCAACACCTAAGAAGTACTTGGTCTGTTTTTTTCTCAGAATTTATCTGCCTGCAGCCCACTAGATGGTGGTTAGACAGCACTTTATATGACTGGGTTGGGTAATATGTCCTATCCAATACATATTCCATCCTTTTCCACCTCCTTTTCTAGACTTACCTTTCTTTCTCTTGTGAACACTGCCTATAAAATCAGCACAGTATCTCAAATTTGCTCCTTCATGGCAGTTAAGAAGTGCCCTAAATTTGGGTATCTTTCTTAGCAAATATATATGATTGCTCCGTATTTTGCTCTGTTACTAGAGCAAAATGTAGCCCCTTTACTCTCAAGTCTCTGACAGACTGGAATGGCATTTTCAAGTGCATAAATAAGGATGATGATCTGCTACAGGCCAGAAGTTGGAGTCTCTGCTTCAGAGCTCTATGTTTGAACACAATTGTCCTCAACATCCCCATTCAAGAATAAACTGGGCGCGGAACTCCCCACCAGTACAAATACTCTGTGTCAGAAGTCAGTGTGGACAAGGGCTTTTGGTGCCATCATGGATCTTGGATTTCACCAAGGGTGCTGTCCTATCACACCTGGAAGACACAAGCCTGAATTGCATTGTGATTGTGAACTGCTCAGCTGTAGCCAACTGACACCTCTCCCACTAATCCTTAAAAACTCTGATTACAATTAATTATTCATTCAAGTGGTGGTTCAGGGTTTGGATTTTTGCTCTTATCCTTTTCCAACTAATACTTGGAAAATCTTCCCATAACACAAATGCTTTACACAATATGACTGTCAATCTCTTTTATTTCATTTTTGCTTACGGGCAGCTTCATTCATGGCAATTTATTAACTAGTTTGCAGAACCACCCTAAACACACAGAATGAACCTGGTTTTCCCTTCCTCCCAGTTTTATTCCTCATTTTGCAGGCATAATTATTGGACTTTTAGTAGCTAAACATTAATTTATAATTAATCTTATTAACTTCACACAGTAACAGGACTTACCCCAGACACTTCATTACTGATTAATGCACCCCAATAGCTGATAAGTATCACACACTTAGTAAAACAAACAGCACCCTCCCACCCCAAAAACCCCACACAACTATCCCCCATCTAAACCACTCTGTGCCATTCTCAAAACCAACTCTTTAAACATAAATACCTATTTTGCATTTCAACGTCTAGAACTGCTACAGTCATTGGCCAAGTATTTTATAAAGGTTCACACAGGAGGACTTACTAGTGAAAACCAATTAGTTGAGAGTCAAGAAAATATAATTTCTAGTCCTGCCTCTTCAGCATCATGTATATGCCTCTTGCAACACATCTTCTTTCCATCTGCCTATTTAACTTCAAGTCCATATCTTGATATATACACTTTTAATACACATCAAAATCCCTGTATTTTTATTAAGGTGTACAATTCCATATACCTATTTTAATTTTTTAAAAAGACATTTTATAGGAAATAAAATTTTAAAAATTGTAATTGCTGGTTTACAGCATTTTGTCCAATGACACCTGTTGACTTTAAAGAACAATTGAAATTCACTACAGAGAAAAAAATATTTTTTATTTAATAAAAATCACTCATTAAACCATACAAAATCTGTCCTAAATTTTATACTACAAACTTCGCCTTCCAAGTCCGTGCTTAAAGAGGAAAAAGATAGGGCAACCATTGCTTTATTAGCACAGACTTTTTTTCCCAAGATGAATATAAAACTTAAAGTGCCTTTGGATAATTTTCAGATCATGCATTTATTCATTAGCTGCACTCCGCCAGCTTTCCTCTCTGATTTGTAATTTCCTGATGTCCCTCCATTGGGTGGGACTTGGAGGACGTGTGATCCCTTTTCTCAGTACTCTGCACTTTGCCAGTTTAAATGGCTTGAATACAAAATGCAGAGATCACCCGGACAGTTTGGACATTTTGATTCCCTATTGACAGTGCCCAGGAAGACACCCATGGAACAGATAATCCTGGGGCACAACTCTTTGTGAAACAGCCTGGAACTCGAGCAAATCCTGACCTTTTGGAAATGTCCCTCTGCAAACAAACCATGCACAAGTATTTCTGTGCAGTAATGAGGAGAAAGCACAAATACTATTTGATTTTACTGCATTAAACTCATGCTATGTATTGAGAATAATGACGGAATGCTTGATGTTCCAACAGCAATCATCTCAGTCTCAAACAACAGCTACAACATGAAAAGGTTGTAGTTTTTAAAGAAAATAAGTTTTAAAGAAAAAGGTTTTAAAGCAAGTGATGTGAATAACTTGCATGAGTTTTAGAACAGCTGGCCAAAGCTTGCTCCAAGTAGTCAAGAAGACTTACAACACTGAGGAAGTTCCAGAAGGCAGTTCTGTGCCAATTCTAAAAAAAAGGGTGAACAAACTGACCCTACCACGTCTCCACTCTCAAAAAGCAGAAATCCAGTTCAAGAACTAGAGAATTCAAGTGAGGTGAAATTAATGATGATCAATATTTTACAAAAAATGCAGCTTGTCCAAGTAGACAAAGCATCTGCATTTTGTATGCCACTTATATTTAAGAAAGTGAAGCAATAGAAAAACAGTATGAGTTAAGTTAGTTACATTAGTCTCCAGATGTAGTTATAAACAGGAAATTGTCATTGGGAAGATATGTTTCTAATGTATTCCAGCAGGGTTTATTTCTTAAGCATGACATTATTGAACAATGACCAGGACAAAAGTAATTACTGATAAAATCTGCAGGCAGAAAAAATAAGAGGGGGAAAAAGGGGGAGAAAACTAACTAATGATCTGAAATCTAAAGTCGTTACAGAGGAAGCTTGCAGACCACAAAGACTGATGAAGGGGCAAATAAAGAACCCTCATCAACCAGACCACCACGGACTGGTATCCCAACAGAGCCCTTTTCCTACAAGCAACCCTGCAAATCCCACACGTGGCAACAAATTTCAGTTCTTGGGAGACTACCCTGTGAGGATGGAAGAATGAAGTCTTGATAACACGGCAGGACTTGCACTAACTGAGGAGCTTCTCATGAAACCAAAACTGGAAATGTATTTCAAAGAGATCCTTAGGATGACAACAATGGCTGCACTGCATCAGCTGCTTGTGAGAAAACACTCAAATGTTACCTGCTGAGGGATTCAAATGCAGAAGGATGTTGACAAAACAGAAAAAAATTCACAGGCTACTTACCACAGTTAGCAGAGGGCTGGGAAACCCACTTTAAGACACTCCATAAAATCAAAACCAGGCCAACGGTGAAAGAAACCAACCACAAAAGAACCCCTTCCATACAGACATCCAGACAAATGAGCTTTTTAATCAAAGACAACACACAAAGATTAATTCCGAATATCTGTGGCAGTTCCTTTCTTAGCATTTTTCCTGCCAACTGTCCTGTGCAGTAACAGATAACACACAGATACTGATCAGCAATTTCTTTTATATCTGACATTCTCTAGAATGCCACATTCAGCCACCTCCCAAACTTGTGCAGGGTTTGAACAGCACATCCCATCACTCAGTCAGGTATCAGGAATTTTCTCTTTGATTTATTTCTAGTCATTCCTTCTACCTAGGGAGCACCCCAAGGGACATCTGGACCTGGGAGATGTAGAAACATTATATTTTCCTATCAGCACACATTTGAAACCAAGCAATATTTGTATCTCACACAGTAACAAGATTATTTAAGAGGGTAAAAATCTGCAGCCTCCCATTAGCATCGAAATGGAAAATGATATAAAATTATAATGAATCACAGCATGGCTTGGGAAGACACACGATGGGCCAAATACTTAAACTGTTAGTTTATACATATAATGTTCTCAGGCACGAACTCCAGGTTTGGTCCAGCTCAGTGGGATGGGCTAGTTTATGTTCAACTGGTTCAGAATTAATATTATATTTTCATGGCATTTTTAGGGAAAGGAACAGTTACAAATAAATCTATTTTCTACAGTTTAACTTAGCTTTAAAAATAACAAAAAGAAAAACCACCCATATATTCTGTAATTTATCACAGCAGCAGGGGAAAATGCATACTCTAGAGTCTTATTAAAATTAAATTTGATGTGTTTATGCATCAAGTCTTAGCAGACCACAACCAGCAAAAATGCCATGAGGAAAAAAAACATGTTTTCAAGACAGCCAGGAACTGGACCTAAAGAATTAATTGTTAAGACTAATTATCTCTATAGATCTATAAATCAATTTAAGCCACGCAATCAAAACTATATGCTTCTCTTTAATATTTACACCTCCTTGCACAACTCAAGATTTAATTAAAAACAGTTGAGACGCCAAAAGGGAGATGTTCCTGGGATTTGGGTGCTAATCTTCGTCCCAGGGAAGAGAAGTTCAACTCCTCCATTTAATGCAGGCAACCAGTGACAAATCAGAAATTGCGCTTCACACCTGAAAAGAGCCCTGGCTGGATAAGCTGGGAAGCTGCTTTGTAACCTGTCTTGGAGAAGATGCTTTTCCTCCTTTTTTTCATTACAGCATTCATTCTAAGGAAAGATGTCTGAAAAAAACCCCAATAGGCCCCATTTTTTTTTCAGTGCCCTCATGTCAGCCAATTGGTCATGTTATGGTCCAAACTCTCATGGACATTTGAGGTGGGCATAATGAAATTATGGCCTCTGAAAAACAGCTGTCTAGAGGAGGAAAACGGTGAAATGATATGCAAAATTCAATCTCTCCATAATCATCTGGGCAGGGAAAAAGCCATCCAGAAGTGTATTTCTATGGAATAGGTTGTATTTTATTTCCCAGACACACACTGGACTGAGAGGAAGGCTATTACCATCTATTACCCACAGTGTAGAAGACAGTACAGTGAAGTCTTTCTTCCATCTCTCACTTCCTGACAGATTTTTTGTGTTTGGTTTTATTTGTGAGTGGACTGTTTTGTTGTTGCTGTTTTGAGATCTTTTGGTTATTTTGTCTGGTGGCATGGAGTTTTGGGGGCTTGTTGGGTTGTTTGTTTTTTCTTCCCCCTGTTTGGTTGGTTTGTTTTGGTTGATTTTTTTTTTAATTTTTTTTTNCCCTGTTTGGTTGGTTTTTTTTTTAATTTTTTTTTTTTTTTTTGGATGGGGAGAGGGGCAGGGTTTAATTTTAGTTTTTTTGAGAGGCAGGACAAACAGGTATTTTCTTATTCAGCTCTTCTCACCTGACTTGCTTTGGTCTTCAGGATGTCCTTGACTGGTCCTGAACCACTGATTCTGTTCTCTGCAGTACTTCAAAGAGAGCAGTCTTGCCTGGAAGGCTTGGCTGAAAATCTCTTTATCCCAATCAAAAGCTTCTCTGTACTCCACCCTCCTCCTCTGTCCTTTCAACAACAAATTGAGCTTTAACACAGAAGGGAGCTCAGAACAATATCCACGGATGGTCCTTTAAGGGCAGCAGCAGGACAGCATCTCTGCATGTGTGGAAGTGTGTGAACAAGCACTGTTCACTTTGTGTATCCTTAGAGGTCAAGGACATGATGAAAAATATTTCAAGTGGTTTCAAAGTGATTCATTCTATTTGCATTTTGTCTGGTCATCTCCACTTACAGAAGAAAAGGGGAGGAAAAAAAGGATAACAAATTGAAAGCTTGGTAGGCGAAAAGCCTTAAGTTTGGCCCTCACAAAAAACATCCCTTGGAAGACTGTAGAAGAAAGAGCCCAAAACTCAGGGGCTGGATCTGGTTTCTCCCTAATACTCTTCTGTGCAGCTTTCTTACCACTGCTCTGGTTATGCTGCTTCTTCCATCTGTCATGCTGCTCTTTCTACCAGTTTCCACCTCTGGCAACCCTTTCAACACTTTGTAAGAAGAATCAAATCCATTTCTACAATCTGATCGAGAACAAACTTCATTAATCAAGGAAAGAAATAATTTCATTTAATAAAATGAAGTGTGATTTGACAAGATGTAGACTTTTGAGTACCATAGACATGTTTGGATATAGAATCTGGGTGCCATGTGCTTTAGTTTTTGTTTCATTCTAGAAACAAGTTTGACTAGAAAACTTGAAGGAAAACATGGTTTGTAGTAAGTTATGGTAACAGTTCACCTTGTTTTACAAATAAAAAAACACGTTGTAAAACATTAGTGTTCAAGTTTCTTCTTCTGCAGTACAGCTCCAAGCACTTGGAAAACACAAGGGGAAATCCCACCTAGATAAAACCACTGGAGAAATCTCTAGAAAAATTAAATATAGTTGCTTGAAAAAAAACTGTCTTCTAACTGCAATTGTCCCAGAAAAATTGTCAAGAAAATATAAAAGTTGTATTTGGGATAAAAGTACAATGAAGCATAAAAAAGTTTGTCCAAGATATTTTATGTTTCTGTAGAACATCAGCTCCATCTGCTGGGAAAAATCAGTGTGTGGAATGGCAGCTGCAGTTTCTGTGCTGGGCAACCCAAGTTTTTGTGCTGACTTAAGGGCTTTTGATTTAGAGAAGTAAACAGTTGTATATCAAATCTTGACTCTGACAGTTTGGTGACATGAGGGCTTAAGAAAAATGCTTTCTGGTGGCTGTGTTTCATGGTCTGTATATCACTGGAAGCATGTGACTTCAAAAGTTTATTAGAGTGATGCATGTCATTTGTAAAAATAGCTCTAATCATTAAGAAAGTGTCAGTTGTTTTTCTTCTATTAATTTTAATTAAAAACAAATTATGATTAATAACATTGCAATTAAAAGCAAATCCAGCTAATTAAAAAACATAAATATGCCATCAGAAGCTACGTGTCTTCTAAAAAGTCCCCTACCCCCAAGCCACTTTATATTTCTTCAATATTTCTTTCAATATGACATTAGTTTTTCAAGCTGTTTTAATTGCTTAAAAGTTTTCAATTAGCATTTTCTAAAAAACTACAGATGAGTGCTTAATAAAAAAATCGAGTACCTCTAGGCTTCTCTTCGAAGACTACAGATGCACAATGTAAGTCAGTCTTCAAAATGAGTATTCAATTAATTGCAGATTGTTTCAAACATAAAAGCATTTTCATTGCTCTCCGAATTCTGTTCCAATATTTTTGAAGTCCTTCCAAAAGTCATGTTTATTTACTTTGGAAATTCTCTAATAAACTTGTGATTATGTAAGATCACATACAATATTTAATATCTAAGCTCCAAAATTCCAAACTTGAAGAAAATAATGTAATTCTGACAGCAAATATTCAGACTTCTATCTCCAAGGTGGTTTACTTAGGGAATGTGTGTAGAAAGAGCAGGTTTCTACATACTCCAGTGACACCATAAACATATACACAGCATTTTTGGCTTTGCCCACACTTCTGAGAGCAGTTACTTGAAATCATTTTTGGGCCCTGCCTCAGAGGAAACTATTTCCATGTGCGAAATCATAGAATTTACTCAACCCAAAGCCTCCAGAGATCAGCAAGAGCCCAGGCCAGCCTGGGGTTCCACCAGTGAGACAGAGACACTCAGCATTTGATTTATTCAGCAGTCCAATAAAACAACATTAAAACAGAAGCAAAGCTGCTCCATAGCAAGATATCACTGTGACAGATTTCTGCACAGAACTAACTTTGCTAGGGGTATTGCAATTTTATGAAGACAAACTACACAAGGTGCACACAAACCCACACATTTTGTTTTCACCAACAGAATGCTGCAAAACTTAAAAAAGGGTCAAACAGCCTAAAACACTTGAAAACAACTAGGCAATAATGACTCTGACTAACTGCAGCCCAATGAGGTCTTTTTAGCACAAAACACTCTAAGAATCAGCTAAATGAATCTTTAAAGGCAGCTGTACTATTTTGGTAGAGTGAAAACAACAGCAAAGAACGTGTTTCAGTACCTTAATAAGATTACTGATCCATCTTGTAAAGATGGCTTTCTCAAGGGAAAACTGAGCCTTAAAACCTGAGCTACATGAGTAGTCTCATGTTTCCTTTCTGCATTTCTTTAGTATGGTAGAAACACAATCCATTTTTTCAATATTGACTCCCCAGGTTTCCTGCCCATTTCCAAGGAACTTGTTTAAACAAATAATGAAAAGCCTGTAAAAATGCAATAGTAGGGGAGAAAGATTTCTCCATCTCAGTAAACTGAAGGGCCAATAGCTCAGAGCAGCTAAGCATGAAGCAGTGCAATCCCACAGGAGCACGGCAGTGGAGTGGACTGGCACAGTCAGCATTCCCTGCCCCAGCTCACAGCATCTGAAGAGCTCTGAGCTCGCCAGCGCTCACTCAGCAGTCGTGGCAAAGCCACATTGACTGAAAACAACCCTCAGCAAGTCACTGCACTTGGACATTTTCAGTTGTCCACCAAGTCCCTTGGTGCCCAAGCACACGTAACCAAGAGGAAATAGCAAAAGTCTGATTTTCTCAGCCATAGCTGGGGATGGCAGCTAAAACAAATTCTTGCTACCTCAGTTTGTGTTAATGAAGCCCTAAACAAACCCGAAGAAGCAGCATTACCCATTGAAGTACATTAATATTAGAAATATTTCTGAATAATTGCATAATTGTAAGACAACTAAATATTGTACACAGAGCAGAACACCTGACCATACAGACATAATAAGGAAGAACCTACACACTAAAGAGATTAGTAAAAGCAACTACTTCTAGAGCCAGTGAATTTATCTAGAAAACCTACAAAGTGTCTTAGTTGTGAAAAGAGGTTAAGAGTACATTCCATTTCTGCTCCATTAAAAATTCTTACCTTCAATTTTCTAACAGCATCTCTTACAACTTCTGTGCCTTTGGGCTGCTCCACTTCTGTACTGCCTAGAAACTGAAAAGGTCATAATTTGTGAGCAGTAAGTTAAGCATTTAAAGGCCTAATCAAGTTGAATAATCTTACTTTCCAATTATTTTCAAACAGCATTTTGGACAGGCAATTGTTTCAGTAGCTGATAAATAAAAAACCTTCACACAACTATTTCTAATCAAGAAAATAACAAGAAATAAATTCTATACTAATATCAGCATTATCAAAATGACTTGAAAAAACATCCTATATATATATATATATCTCTGTAAATTAGAGGTTCAAGTACCTTTTTCCACAGGGAAATTACCACTTTGGTATTAACATTTTTTAGAAAATAATGAAAAAATGCATACAAAATACAGATGGAAGATACTTCCTATGAATCAACATGAGCCAATCATTTCGACTATGTCACTAAAACATTCATACAAGATGTAAGATAAATTAAAAGAACTGATTTTCCTCTCAGAGCTGCTTCGTATAGTGAAATAGATTTACAGGACTTAGGCTCCAGTTTATGTTAAACAAGAGTCATACTCAAGCAGTTCTATTACAATTCATATTTTTACCAAACAGGTGTGTTTTCATATGTAAGGCATAATATTGCAAAGGGCGCTTATTTCTTCATTCGTACACCGAAATGCTTTTATTTTCTGTACAACCACACTTGCCTTCTACTGCACTGTTACCTGATAATCCTGCCTGAAACCCATCTCTGTAATACACTAATTGATTTTCTATTGCCCAATTTTCATACTGAAGTACACTTAAGTCACACCATGTACACGTATATGTTAAAATAACACTAGGAAAAAAAAAACCCTCCCTTTTTTCCCAAAGTACAGTTTTCTGTGTACCATGACACACAGAGGCATGTACAGTTTTTAAGTCCTAGCCATTTTGACAGGAATTTAAATTTGCCAAGATAAAGCCAATTTAAAAAGATGAACTCTGACGTTTTTAGTTCTGTGAAACCTTCCAAACATCTTTAGTGTAGTCCGTGTGCTCAAGGTACTCCTGCAAAGAAACTGTGCAGCTCTGCCAATAATGAAGCCTCATTAGACATTTGCTACTGACTCTGAAATATGACTTGCCACCTTGAAAACAACCATGTGTAAATCAAAACACCACACACATCTGCTGTCAATATTCTCCACTATTGCAATTCTCCAGCCAGGTGACCAAGGGTTTGGAAAAACAGAACAGAAGGCTCTGCTATTGATTTGATGTCTTTCACGCAACATCTCCGATGACTTTAGACCGAGGGGGTGATCTTGCCTGGAAAAGTGATAGCTGAACAAAATGCACGTAGAAAAGGAAGAATGATTCTTGGACATGATGGATACTGCACGTGGCAGAGACAGAAAGGGATAGATTAGTGAATATATGTGAGCAAGAAAACCCCAAACCAGTAGGTAAGATCAGATGAGAGTCTAAGAGGAAGGCTGAAACACCAACATTACCAGATATCTGCACACAAGCATACTTATATCCACCACACCTGGCAAAACACAAGAGGCAGAAGTATAATTGCCCTAAGTTTGTGAGCACTTCAAAGGCACAAGATACACAGAGCAGGAATCCTGCAGAAACACAGGGAACAAGAGCTGCAGGTGTGGACAAGGCTCAGTGAGCAGAGCACAGGTCACTGCTGCCCATGGAGAAGCTGAGACAGATGCTTCATCCATGGCTGTTTGCTAATCCTTGTGCTGTTCTCAAACTGGCAGCACCAGTATCACCAGGACCTGGTTCGGATGGAACTGGGTAACGCACACAAAGAGATGCCCCAGGTTATGCTACCTCGCCTGCAGCTGCTTCTCCAGAAGAGCACAGGGCTCCCCTACATTTTTTATTTACTTACTTCCATGCAGATGGCCAAGCTCTGATAAAGCTAAGAAAGAGTCAGTCATTTCCCCATAACTCTCCTCCCAGCTCTCTCCTCTGCTTCACAGTCCAAGAAGGATGAAGGTATCTTGGCTGAATTCAGAAAATCCCAGCAGCAGACCAAGCTTTCTACAAACAGTACCTTCCACAAATACAGTTTTCCCAGAAGCTTGTACCTTCACATTACTGCCTCAGAAAATGTAAGCATCAAATTAAGCTTCTGCCACAGCTGGGGAATCTGTTAAATGTCACTGAATTTTAAAGCTTATAGTAATGTTCCCCAAACCAGAAATTACCATTTATGATCATGGAGGGGAGGGAGAAGTAGACTTCTAAGCAGAAAGACAAACTGCTGAAAGCACTTTAAAAGACTGACAAAACCTGAGGAAAAACTCCTTATGTTTGCTCAGTAAATTACGAAAGAAATAAACAACCAAGACTCCGAGAATATAGAAACACCATGAGCCTTATATCAGCATTTATGGAACATAACCCACTAGAATTCCATAAGTCATTCACTCTCTTCCAGATGAGCATTGGTTTTGACATTAAGCATCACCACTGAAATTTCTATTGCTCTCAGTAGTTTTGAACTGGATATGGAATTAAGCATAGGAAAATATAGTAAGACATGTTTAATCCAGACACACAAAGAAGATTTGTAGCTTAAGTGCTAATACCAAGACAAATTACAAGGCTGTACTATGGATTGCACTGTTTGTATCTATTTCTAGCACTTTTAATTGCAATTGTACTTTTTTTAAATTCAGGGGTGTTCAAATTGCTTACACATTTCATGCTTGACCTCCCTTCCTAATTTCTTGGTAAGAGTAATAAAAAGAAAACCAGCAATTAAGGGGAGATATTCTGAATATTTGTATTAATTGGACTATTCTGTTTGGGGGAAAAATATAGACAATTTCAGAACAAGACAGGTTTGTAACAAAAGAATGACTATTCAATAAAGCCTTAACAAACAGCTAATGTTTAAATGGGAGGCTTTTTATTGCTTGCTTTTTCATCTGCTCTGTACCTTTTCCATCTCATCTATCATCACTTTCTGTTTAATATTAGGTACCAATTACTGTGGTATTACTCATGATAGTTAAGCTAAGCAAACAGATGTATTTGCAAAGCTGGGGCTTCAGCTGCCCGGGTCACCGCGCCGTTGGCACAATCCCTGGCACACCAGACACGCTGCCACCGGGGCTTCTAGGGGAAGCCACTAACAACTCACTCACCACCCTCATGAAATGGGGAGGTGGCCATTTCATCACGGTCTTTTCAGCAGATTTTACTCACCAAATCTTGCACAAACACAAAGAACAAATATTTGCCACAGGAAGTTGGTTCAGCTGTGGCATGAATAATACAATTATTCAGCATGGAAGAGTTTCTGCAACAAAAATTTCCAAGCAAAAGGGGTAAATATGAAACCTCCCTTTTCAAGCCCAGGCTCCTTTAGGGAGCAGTACTGATCAAGAGTTTTAGATGGGAACTTGGCAGGTCAGTGTTTGTTTTCAGCATTTGGGGTTCCCTTCTGTAACTCAACTCATGCAGAACCAGCATATGAAACCTAAGTGCTTCCTGAGAGTCAAGCTAACACAACTCCTACACTTCACTGCAGAAGAGGGAAACAGAAAATAACAGTTTCCCTTTAGATCATTCACTAGTAATCCTAAATGCAAACTAATAAATGCACTAAGTGCTTAAGTGTTCTTTACATAAGTAATGTGTTCAAATAGATAATACAGCTGAAAAATGTTTACATATGACTGCTATATCTATTTACAGTCTGCAAAGAGCAAAAAGATTATTCTTGAGGTTGGTTTACTCCATGCATAATATGCCTATTCAAACAGACACTATACATAATTTAGGCATGCCACGAGACTCAAATATTTATGTGTTTAGTATTAAGAATAAGTTCATCATGATCATACTAAATTTTCATTGGATACTTCAAAAAGTTGGAAGATGATATTTAATATTGTATATAACATAAAGCAAGCTAAAGCAATTTTCTTTAGCACACATTCTTCACTGCAGTCTGCCATTCTTCCAAACATATTCCCTAAAAACTGATGAGCAGTTATTGTCCTAATATATTACTAATTCTCATTTCACTTGCAGCTGTCTGCAACCAGAAATAACTCTTATGAGGCCAACAGATGCTATCAGTCAGAACCCTTTAAGTGTTCCTTTAATGTACAGTGATGTTTGCCATGAAGAAAGTGAGCTGTTGGCCAGCCACATACAAGACAAACACCTCAGATCAAACAGTTTCTAATCTAATATTAGCAGACAACCAGATGTGTTCATTCCACACACAAAGATTTGCAAGATAATGCAGCTGCAAAGAATTAACAGACACTATTTCAATATATTAAATCAACAGAGGTTTCACTGCTGACAGCAACTGAGAGAAAATTCAGCCCTGTAATGGCCAGGAGGGCTGTCTTACACAAGCTATCAGACAGAGCCTTTGTGGGGAATATCTTTGTCAGAATGTAGG
This sequence comes from Promerops cafer, assembly GCA_013398275.1. Taxonomy (NCBI): domain Eukaryota; kingdom Metazoa; phylum Chordata; class Aves; order Passeriformes; family Nectariniidae; genus Promerops; species Promerops cafer. The sequence goes on from VZSE01012174.1 coordinate 389,803, forward strand.
TGACATTTCCCTACGCATTAACATGAACAAGGATTTTTCTTGGTCCAATTCCATTGTGAAATTATTAAAATTGATTTTAGAGTTGGCTGGAGAAACTATTAAAAGGTAAATAATCTTTTACTTTGCTAGCTCAAAAGTCAATTCAAATGTAAGACAACTTCATGCATCGGGAATCCCTTTCATTTCTGACAAGCCTGCTGCTGTTCTGATGTGCCCAACAGGTCTGAGTAAGGCCAGGTGAATTGTTAAGGTTAGCAGCGCACCTTTTTTCCTTGACATTAGCAAGAAACTCTCCAGTAATTCTTCCCCTGGCAGCTTAGATTTTGACATTTTATTGGCTTTACATTGCAAAGCACATCCAGGTGCTTTTATTCAAAGCTTAGGGGGAAAAGAAACCACCTCTATGCACACTTAGGAAAAGTTAGCTTTACCAGACTAAAAAAAATTAATAAACTTGACTCTTGATTAAGAAATAGTTTTAGGCGCACTTCTGAATATTTAATGTAGACTTCCACTCTTCCAGTAGAGAGCAGTGTAGGATATTTTAATAATAAAACAACATCTGTGTTCCTTTGTCATCACATTTCAACCTTAAAAAAACCCCAGTCTTTTACAGCGCCACATTTCTTTTTTACTCTGAAATTCCTGAACATTAAAGGTTCCCTTTTATGCAGACTGAAATGCAATTATATGAAAACACTACTTACCAAACTCATACAATAAAGAAAGGAAAAAAAATCCAATGCAAAATTACTGGATACCTGCTGCCAGCTTTTGACAAATTAGCTCCTTCTACCTCCTCAGTTGTACAGGGATGCTGATTTACTGATGAAAGGAAGACAAATGTATCCACAGTGTGAGAACACCAGAACAACAGTGTATAAAACAAGAATGAAAGAGAAGTGAGACCAGTTTTGAACAAATGTCTAAGCTGTTAACCACTCTGTAAGCCCAGGCAGACTTTTTGCTCAGCCATGCACTCGTGAGCCTTGTCCACCACTCAAACCGCAGAAGAACAATAGGGACCATAAAACAAACAACACGTTGTATTGTGGGTTCCTTCTCTTCCCCCACCCCACAGTCCAGTTTTCTCAACTGCAGCAGCTTCCTTGGTTCTCTACAAATACATGTTTTTGCCAGAGCACATAAATGTTTGGATTTTTCCCCTTTGGAGAGCACTTTCCTAGTGCCACCTTACAGACAACTCCCAGGCATGATTGACACTCAAATGAGAGCAGGAATCCAATTCACCACACGGGAGTATGAGGCAGCAAAGTGGCACAGACATCAGCACATTGCCTGAATATCCCCTTCTTGTCTGACATCTAACGTTCTGTACAAATGGTGGCTCTGACACAGGAAAGAAATTCTAGGTGTTTTTTGATGGAGTGTTCAAGTACTACTGGCAAGGAAGAAAGATGAATGCACGATTAAAAACATAAAAAAAAGAGAAAAGGTTATCTAACAGAAATCGAATATTACCAGGTATTTCATCCATCAAGAGAAAATATTTACAGTAATTAAGACATGACAAAAGAAAAATCTATTCAATAAGTTATTTAAATATTTGGGGAGAAAAAAGAGAGCGATACAGAAAGGATCATAAAATAATTAAGTTTAAAAATCCCCACTGGCTTAAATTGTACTTTCTTCTATTCTCTACAACTGCAGTAATTAAGAGCTCTCCACCATCAAATGTACAAGCAGTCATTTCAGTCTTTTAGTCTGGATCTATTAATCAGTAATAAAGAACATTATTTGATAACTAAAGCTCAACATATGTTTGAACAGCTGACAGAGACAACAGACATTTCCCCAGAGCAGTGCACTTCACCTGGATGCGGCTCCTGCCCAAATGTCTGGAAACAGGAATCCCTAGAAATCTTTTGTCACAGATACCTGAGAAACTGAGGACATGTGGCAGCCCTAATCCTGGCTACACCTGCCTCCTAACCCACGTTCAGATATGGTAAGCAGAGAAATTTTTGAGCCGCTGACTGGAAGAAATTTGACATGTGGGCCAAGTCAGCTGAATCCAGCTTGGTGTAACCCTAAAGGCCAAAGAATGGAATAATTACACAAGGTCACATTCCTCCTCAAGTCCCACTGCAGCCAGAAGGGAAAGTGGGGCTCAAAAAAGAAAAATACAATAGAAATATATGTTTGTATTACCAAAACCAGCTTGTTTGTAAGCAGAACTTCAGAAGACTTTAGGACACACTTGGTAAATGATCAAAAATCTTCTTCAGTGTGGTCACATAAGGGGTCTATCAACAAGGATAAAATAAAATCAAATCAGATTGCAACAGAGCTATCAAAGCTGTGCTCTGTATTAAACTTTCTAGTTCTAAAGATAAAATGATGCTAATACAGCTAGGACCAACACAAGGGAGACCACCAGGCTGGAATACACAAAGAGAGAAGGAAAGGTAACGTGTATGTTGTCAAGACTGTCACTACAGAAAAAAAAACAGTCGTTCAAGAGAAAACAGCCAGCACTTCTTCAGTCCACCAGTCTCCTCAGCACTTCAGAAGCACATCTCAAACTGAACCATGCCCTGAAGAGCTGTCAGACTGAACCTGAAGATTAGAGAGGCACTGGGGGTAGTGTACCCTGACCTCCCACTGCACACACCACCACCAGCCACGCTATAGCTACCCAGACTACAGGCACAGGCTGAAAGCAGCACAGCTACCCCAGCCTGGCTCCCACCTCAGGCACTGATGAAGAGACAATGTTTCCCTGGCTCTGCTCCACACACTTCTTAGCTGAACCTGACTGTTCACTCCAACTCTGACTGAGGAGGCAGTAGCAGCAGGGTAATAGGGATATGTCTTAGGGATAGTCCAGCTTGGAGCAAAAAAGGCCAGCAAGCTCAAGCCACTTTTAGAAAATTCTTAAAAAACTTTGAAGTATGGGAAAAGGGCTTAAAAAGGGAATACTTTGCCAGTGCACAAATGGCAGTGATGCTAATACTAGTAGTATATCATGCTGAAGGCCTGTTTTTTTTTTAATCCCAGGTGAACTTCCCATAGCTGATAAATAAAACCAAGGATAACATTTGGCATGTAATAAACAAGGGCAAGAGAAAATGGCAGCAAGAGGAAATTCATCACTGGAAAACATAATTTCTCATCACATATTCCCTGGCTGTGAGTGGGTCACACAGGCTCTTTTGATAGCATTCTTTCCTTGTGTGTGATGCAATGTTCTTTAGCCTTCACACGCAAGAATCCTGTGCTCAGAAGCTGGAAAAAATGAAGGAGAAAATTAAAGAATGACATGTTTCCAAAATTTATCTATTGTGCTTAAATCGCTGTGTTTAAACATCGCTGTGTTTTCAGTTTTGGCTTTTTACACAAGTGAAAAGATTTTTGTTTTTTGGTAGGAGAAACTGTCAGATCCTTTTACTGCAGCAGGAGATGTCTGAGTAACCCAAAGGCACCATCCTCAAGTTATTACAGCTCTTTTACTTCAATCCACACACTATTGCCACTTACACCAGACAGTGGCATCAATCATCAGTGTCTTCTGTTCTCTGCCACTACGCAGAGAACAACTCTGCAGAGCCTCCTCTAGCACAGCTGGATACTGCCTGAAAGTTTAAGGGTAACCACCAGGAGAAAATCCATCAAATAAGCATAGTATTGACTAGTGTGATCTAGCTTGACCCTACATGTGGCCTGAATTGCTTGACTTGTGTAGAAAATGACTGAGCTATCCACCCACTGATGCTCAATAACATCCTTGTCAGCTCCTGCAACCCTCTGCTGTTACTCTCATATTATTTTAAATTCCATTTACTTTGTGACCTCCAAGAATTAAGAACTGGCAGCTCTCAACTGACTGGTTCAGTCTTAAAATACAGCACATCTTTAGTTCTGCAAAAATTTTCATTGCTGAACCAATATTCAGTGAAGGTGTGCACAAGAACTATTCTGTAGCAAGATAGGATAAACAGACCTAATTATCAATCCCAACACTTCCTTTAGAAAGGATATTCAAATGTGAAACGCCTCTGGTCACTGAAGACACATCACACTACTTGAATGCCTCAATTTAGAAAATTTATGTTCCTGACTGGATTGTTTCCAGTTAAAAGAAAAATATTTAATTTATCTTTAGTGAAGAAAGCCACCTAAAAATAATTCATATTGACTATTTTATACATCATATTTTGAGCTTCAGATGTAAATAATAAGAGTGGCTAGATTTTTCAGCTTTACAAGTTTGTAATTAGACAGACTTAGTTCTGTACCACAGCAACTCAATTTAACTCAAGCATAATTTCTTCATGAAAATTGCAAAGTCAAAATAGGCCCTTAAATGTACTAAAACACTATTTTTCACTAGAGCCTACATATTTTCAAATATCTTCATGTAACAAATTTGACCATTTGCTGCTTTTTGTTTCCATGAACCAGATGCCAATGCAGTGATTTAATTTACCTTAAACATAAGACTCAAAAATTGCAACAACTCCTACATTCTTTGTACAGATGTGAAATGTAGTGTTAGAAACTTCAGAACACAGAGGCCACTTGGCTTCACTTCCCCCTTAACCTCTGCAGATGCCAGCCAGCAACCCTGGCCATTCAGCAGGAACTTCACTGCACTGCTTTACCAGAGCACCTTTAACTGTTACTACTTGTGTAAAGCCACTACCCTACCCAAGCTGAGGTTAAAGAACATCTTCAGCACTCCAAAATGGAAAGGACAAAATTCCACATCCACTGGCCCCTTGGAAAACACACACCTCTCCAGTAAAATGCTACAATTAAAGGTACAGCAAGATGAAGATCCCAGGTTGCATCACAGCAATTTCAACACCCAGCATAAGCCATCCAAAGCTGCTGTGCAGGTTTGACAATTTGGCCCTGCTGAATTAACACCCTGGTTTTCATAACCCTGCTGTTCCTCTGAATGCAGCACCTACTGGTGGGCTCTGTATTAGCATCCTGAAATCATCTCTTTTTTTTTTACAAAATACAGCAAGATGAAGCTTGAACTCTATTAGCCTCCACCTGCCCTGATTTTTTTTCCTGTTAAAAATATTAGGCCAATCTCCCCAAAAAAAGAGTGGAAACTGAACTGAGACAAAAAGTCCTTATGAAGAACCAAGATATGCTGTCAAGTATTTGATAACAAAAGATATCTTAATTCAGAAAACTGACAAAACTACTCTGCTCTACCAATAAGGTGAAGTTTTCTAAAACTGGGAGCATTTTGATGCACTCGGAACTTTTGGGGTGCACCTCTGAGCCAGAGGAGCAAACAGGCCATGACTCCAGTGAGAGCAGCTGCTCCTTCCAAGAGATGTTTCCCAGATGAGTTCATTGTTAGGAAGGGCTCTGAGCACAGGCTTCAGATTCTTTGTTTCATAACAACACGTACAAGACCAGCCAGGAGTTTCCATGTGCCAGTTCAAGGTGGGATTGTGCAATTCTGAGCATTCAGCTGGTAGCAACTGAAGCCGGACATTAAATTCTTACAGCCTTCCTCTGCTCAGTGTAAATAAATTCTACAAGTTCTGGAAGAAATTGTGATGGATTTATATACATATATAGTTATATATATATGTTAATAAATACAAATTTAAAAAGTATTGAAGTGATTCTTTTGTACCAGAAAACAATAACAATATCTTATAAAAGCAGAGATGAAATTCCAAAGACGTTTCCCATTTTGTGGTTAAAATTGATTTTGATCTAATTTCTACCTCCCTTGTCCTTGACTAACATAATACTGAACTTGTACTATCACACTTTTGCCATGGCAACATGCAATGACATTATAAACACAGAAACAGGAATTCCCTGAGGGACAAAAAACAGAAGTCACTGTTAGGAACAAAATCCTCATTCCAACACAAATAGCCTCAGTAATAGGAACAAATAACTATTGTCCTTGACTCTCAGTTTATTAAAGACCTTTTCCAGTTTAATGTGAAATAAGAAATGGCCTACTTTAAGGACACTGCATTGCTTCTGAATCAGGACTTGTAATACTGCGAGGCTTTCTGCACCATAATTAGAATAAATGACTCCTGATTTAATTCTTGATTCAGAGAATCGATGTGCTGTCAAACAGAGGACAAGCAGCAGACCAGAAGAGAGCTATTCTGAAGAAAGAGCCATGAATGTGTGCAGCTAATGCTTTAGCAGCTTGGAAATATAATACAAACTTTGGCAGGTTTTTCAAGGAACCCAAAATTTTGAACAGGATCTCAATTTCTTTTTTTTAAGCTATCATTACTGGAGAAGATCATCTGCTCTTTAAAATCTACTACTACTAAACTTTAAAATAACTACTTTGTGTGTAGTAAATAATTTATACATACATTCTGTGGGCAATATAATAGACACCATGGGACAGATACAGGTGCTGAGGAGTATTAAAAGACAGGAACATGAAGTGTGAAACTTTGTTGTTTTTCCATTGGTGGTTGTTTCTTTTTTCCTAAACTGTAGATTTCCTATAATGAGAATCACTTAATTTGTAAAAAAAGAAAAAGCCTAATGTTTTATTAGTAATATAACTTCAGTGGGAAAATATGCTGAATCAGTATGCAAAGTGTAATCCATAATCACAAGGATAATCTACATGAACATGCTAAATTAAATGCTATATTCACAGAAATTAATATCAGCATTTTGATAAAAGTGGACAAGAAAATGTGTTCAACTAAAACCAACTTTCTTTGCTCCCAGGAACTACCTCCTAAACTCCATTTACTTTTTTAAATGTGTTGGTAGTTTTATACAAATGACACACAGACATCTTTCTCAGCTGCTACATTCACAGAACACTCTCAGAAATTTTCAGAGAGTATTTGACTGGGATAGCCAAGTCAAAATCAAATCAAAATCTTGTGGAAGAAACTAATTTTGCAGAGAGAGAAGGTCCATGCAGCAGATAAATATACAGGGAACAAAGCAGAGCAGCAGCCATGCCATTAAAACTGCAACATGATTGAAGTTCTGACAAAATATCTTTAAGTGGCTTATCTTGGAATAAAAGAAAAAGGACAGGGCAACCTGCACTGGTTCTGGGTGCTTTGATTATTTGGACTGAAAAGGGGCAATAGCAACAAGACAGCACAGCTGGGAGGCAAAGCTGAAAAAGCAAATGAAGAGCAGGGGCTGGAGAGGACATGTCTCTTCAACCACAGCAGCTCAACAGCGTTTGCATCTACTACAGGTTCATGACCACAGCACAAGGTAAGCTGTTCGAGGATTTTCATGGGAAAACACAAACATGTTGGAAATCTTTTCCAAGGCTGGGAATGTACCCTTAATGTACCTCTGCCTCATTGTCTGTGAATGTGCTGCTGCACAGAACACAAACCCTACTCTAAATCCCTCTTCTTCAATTCCATCCCAGATTCTGGAAGCAAGTACAACTCCGGCAATGGGCCGCAACGAGAAAAGCACTTCTCACATTGGTTTAGCTGTACTGGAGCTTTCACTTCTCCTCCAGGGAACTGGAATTGTCTTCTCTATGATGATTTCTGTTTTATGAGCTTGTCTATAGTCTCTCTTGTTAACCTTTTTTTTAGAACAAACTTCCTTCTTTACACAATCTCTCATACAAGACAGCTATAAAACAGATGTGATTACCGCAACTCAACGCCTGGCCTTCAGGCACTTGAAGAATATCCATAACAGAGTTTTTTTTCAAAATCTGGCTAGGATGAGAGTAATTTATTAAAAAAAAAATATTTGGAACAGAAATAACTGTCTCTTTATGTTATCATTTAACAAATGTGCAGAGCACTACTGAAACACAGGAAATAGTCTTCCCGCTGAACAGTACAAATTAGAAAACGGAATTTTCTTATTAGACTGATTATTTCAGTAAAATTAAAAAATATTTCAACCTGACAACATCAGATATGAAATGAAACCACCATTATCATAACCTTAGATCCACCAGCAGATGAGACGAACATCTTGGATGAACTGCTTAAGAGAACATAACTGAGATGGAAATTAATCTGTAAATTATTTTACAATGGCAATTAATCCAACAAAAATATTGGCTTTCACATCTTACTTCATAAAAAATATTATGTTTTTCAATAAAAGACCTCAATCTGGTGCTGAAGTAGTAAAATTAATCTAGTCTAGATCATTATAGTCATATTCATATCATTAGGTGACCATGGAATCAGAAAATTCTGATCTGTGCTTAAAAATCCTTCACATAAGGATTTGGAGTCTTCCCTAAATAGGCACCTAATCCTTTTCACTAAGAGAGCAGGTATTAAGAAGACATTTAATCTTGAGCTCAAGGCATGAAAACAGAGTTCAAAATTTTGGCCCTGATTTGAGAACAGAGATTTGGGGCAGATATGTAGAAAACCTTCAGCATTACCTCAGTTCCTTATCTTTAAGCTGAGGATAGCAAGTCACCCATTTGTTATCTGCATTATCATTTAATTATTCCAGCTGAGAAGAAAGTTCATGAGAGAAGTCCAAGGTCTTCTGTTGCCTACTCATTCTGAGCTTTGATCTATGACTATTTGCATCAGGGTAGCACCTAAAGCCTCTCTCTCATTATTCTAGAGGCTGTACAAACATCAAAAAGATAGCCCTCAGCTTCAAAGAATTTATGATCTAATGAACTGTGATAAATTACAGTAACCCCTTGGAAATGCACAGCACAGTTTCAGTTAGTACCTCTGAGTGTTACTGATGAAAATCAATATAAAACATCGACCCTATTCTTCCTCGTACACATCAAACAGCAAACACTAACACAAACAAAAAGCTATAACCAGCACAAAATTAACAAAGTGCTCTGTCACACAGAACACACTCAGAATGCTTCAGCAGATTTCAAAGATAAAAAACATGTGAAGAGGTCCCACCTTCCCACCTGCCTCTCTTCGAACCCCTAAATTTAACTCCCAAATCCATACCCAGTTTTAAAGATTTAAGATTAATTTGAACATTAAGTATGCACATGCAATTTTGGGGAATGCTTTTTCATTTTGAGAATGTGTTTGCCTTTAAGAGTTTCAGGCCCTCAGTGCCTCAAAGTGAGGATATGGCCTCTAAATTCTGACTTAAGAAGACCTATACATTCCTGATTTGAATCGATTTTTCCACAATAAACCTATATTCATGAGAAAACAAGATTTCCCTCCTACCTAATCTTTTAGCTCTAATGAACATGATTTTTTGAGTTACTTATCTGTCCTCGTAGTTTCTCCCGCCTCAGAATCATTGGGAGCTACAGCAATAGTAGATAGGGTTTAAGGACCTTTCTAGCTCATGCTTCAAGTTATCTTTTCCTTCAAATGCCACCCTTGGTCCCAACACATTTCAAAGATTTAATGGACATCTTTGTTTCTACATTTTCCCTATTTTCAGTAATACTACAGCAACACATCGAAAAGCAACTTGTAAAACAATATGACCTGTCCCATTTTTATTTTCCTTAAAGATTTAGCATAAAGAGAATATTAGTTATGAAAATACTGAAGAAAAAAAATGAAGGTTTAGACAAATGTAACCCATCATTCTTTTTTAGTGGCACGTAATAATTCCTAGTGAAAATGCAAAACTTTTCAACAAAGCTTTACAAATTACTTAATGGAAATATTTCTCCTCTGCTATGTTCCAAACCAGAAATTATTAGTTACTCTATTAAGTTACACCTAATATTCTCACGTTGAAAGTTCAAAATGCTTTTTAAAACAGGCCAAGATTGGTTTTACCCTTTCTGAGCCAGAGTAATCCAAAGGAGGCATTTGAGAGAAATATTCATTGCAGTCCAGGACCCACAGCTGACAAGTGTACATTACTTACTTTAATAAAGTTAATAAAGTCAGAGACTGCAGCTGGTGGTTTGTCTGATGGTTTATTGAGGACAAATCCTCATGGAGATCAGCATATGTGAAACTTTTCCTGAATGGTGAATAGCCTGGCTGTTGGACAGACTCCTGGAGTCTTGGTTTTAAAATTCTATCTCCTTGTAGAATTCTCTCAAAAATCTTGTGCCATTCTCTTATTTTCGATAAATCAGCTCTGTTTCTAGTTTATAGAAAGGCTGAGATGAAACATGGGAGATAAGAAAGAGTAATTCATTTGCAGGCCTGACTTAATTTAAAGCAAACCAATCTAAACAGCTGTGGGCCACCTAGCCCACAAGGACAATAATCCAGATGTTGGAACCCTACTGCCTGTTAGTTCCAGTGTCAGACATGCAACTCCCTTGATACTCGACAGCGCAGAAGCTGAAAGGCCTTCTTACAGAAACCTCACATTCCCACAGCTGACAGCTCTCAAGGAAACAGAGCTGCAGAGGGAATCCCGGAGGACATGCTAATGAGGCTAATTGGCAGTTTCAAGCAGACTTGGGGAGAAGCAAGGGAATAAATATGAGCCACAGAGAAGGCACAGAGAGGGATGTGGAGGGTTGAGTAAATCTTTGTTGACCCTAAGGTCTTTGCACACTCTTTCTTGCTTTGTTAATCCTGACTGGACAGACCTCTGAGCTTTATTCATTTGTCTTGAATAGGCAGATCCCTCACTGCTCCTTAGTCAGCGAGTGCCTGCTCTTATCCAGGGCTGAGGAGCTCATGACTCTGAGTATCACAGACTTTAGAAGATTAATACTCAAATACTAACTTAGTCTGTCTCTGAAGAATAGGAAAATGACATTGTAAAAGCTGCTACGAAGCTTCTAATGATTTTGCGACTTTTGTCTCAACAATCTCATTGCTCACCTCTTTTGAGACAATAACAGGGAAGGCCAGTGATGCAACTGTTCAAAGCATACTTTTAAACTTATAGTTAACATGGTATCTTTAGAAATACGCTTCAGGTGCTGTGTTCAATACTAAATCATAGGATCATTTAGGTTGAAAATGGCCCCTAAGATCATTGCATGCAACTGTTAACCCACGTTCACTGCACTACCACGTTCACTGCACTACATCCACAAGTTTATTGAACACTTTCAGGGCTGGTGATTCCACCACTTCCCTGGACAGCCTGTTCCAATGCCTGACCACCCTTTCAGCGAAGGAAGTTTCCCTAATATCCAACCTAAACCTCCCCTGGCAAAACTTGAAGACAATACCCCTTGTCCTGTCACTTGTTACCTTAGAGAAAATACCAATCCCCACCCATCTACAACCTCTTTTCAGGTATGTGTAGAGAGAAATAATGTCTTCCCTCAACCTCGTTTTGTGAAGGCTAAAAGCTGGGGAGTATCTGGGGCTCCCTCAGCAGCTCCTCATAGGACTTGTGCTCTAAATGCAATATTATGAAGAATTGCTGTTGAGAACTGCTATTGCTACTACAGAAAAACCTCCACTTGCCTTTTCTATAAATTAAATATATTCTTCTACTTTCAGAACTTTTTAGATTAACACTTGAACACATGGCTGTTCTTCATTCCAACAAACAGCTCTTCTACACCAAGAATCACAATTTAGAAGAACAATCTAATAATCATAAGCTACCTAAAGAATAATAATTTATATAGCAAAAATAATCTAAAGACCGTACCTAGCACAGGTTGGGTCTCAGGTGCTATTTTGTTCACCTATGTGGTCTGTTAATCCCACCTTCCACATAAGTCTTCCATGCCAGAGAAATCAACACCACAGAATCCCCTGCTGTGGATTTTCAAGCTCAATCAAAACAATATACATACTTAGGAAACTAAATCTTGTAGTAAAAGGTTGCAAAAACCTTTGAGCCAGAAAGAAGTTTACCATACAAGTATAAACTATGTGCCCCATAATCCAGAAGTTATATAAATTCCAGGGGTTTCACGTTCCAGCCCTTCTGCAACTGATTCTAAGACAAAATAGAACAACAATAACCCATTTTTGAAGTAAAATAAAACACAAGGCTTAAAATTACACCTAGGCCCAATTCTTCCCCATATCTAAGCAAAGTGAGAAGCCTGGAAATACTCATGCTCCAGAAATTTCAGAATCCTACCTCCTAATGCTGAGCACAGCCCTCTGCCACCAAGAGATCAGCTCTGCATAAGCAGCAACATTCAGCAATTCCCTGTACAGGCATCCCAACAGGGAAACTCTTCAGGCCCTGCAGGGTAAATAAGGCCTTGTAGTTCCATTGTTTCCCTTAAGCTGCATTCACTCCTGGAAGCTTAAACTAAGCCTGACTTCCATGTGAAAAGTTACTAGACCAGGCTATGGTAGTTGAAGCCTCTTAGTAAGACACCAACATCACCTTTCCTCTTAGAGCCATGGGCCAGGCAGAGATCAGACTGCATAATTCCCAAAAGCATTCCTGCATCCCTGAACAGCTGGCTGGGCATCCAGCTACAGCTGGCAGGGATACAGAGGGGAGGGCATGCAAGGGGGACATGGGACATGCAACATAAGAGGAATACAAGTATATTTTCCAGGCATGCGGGGATGGATTTAGAAAAGCCAAACCCCAGCTGGGGTTGAAAGTGGTGAGGAATGTAACAGAGATGGTGATGGTCAGGAAAAATGGAGATGCATTTGTTCAGCCTGAAGGTGATGAGTCTGGTGTACACATGTGGATGTGCATGCATGGCTGAGAGTCACAAGCTGCAAAAAATTACAACTGGAAATAAGGAAAAACAAGTCAGAATGGTAGGGAATACGTCCTGGAACTGGCTGCTGAGAGGCTCTGAATCTCTGCCCTTAATGGCATTTAAAGCTCAACTGCATAAGGCTCTGTTTCGTACCACCTGGCTTTGAAATAATTTCTCAGATGGGAATCAACTGGATCATCTCCAGAGGTCCATCCAACCTCTATTACACTAGATTCTTCCATTTCAATTCCCAAATCAAACCAATCGAAATGCAGGACAGCCAACAGAGAACTCCAACATTCAAGTATACATAGGACACTCCCTCTTCCTAAAATTGAGGGTGTTTGAAAGTCCAGCAGTGAGGTAAATCTTTTGCAGGTTTCTATTTTCAATCCAGATTATAGTAGTTAGAAATTATATCAATGCGCAAAATAATTGATTTTAAAACTTACTACCAAAAAAATTTATCTAAAGCTCTTAAGCTGTTTAAAAATCATTTTTCTCTGATGGGAGAAGTGAAAATTAGACTGCTCAAAGTCAGAGATGATGAAAAAGAGTGTAATTAAGCAGCCAGGGTGCTAAATAAATGGATGTGATGGCAATTTACGTGAGAGAAACAAAGTGCTCAGATACAAAAAAAAAGGTAACATTTGCTCAGGATAGGAAATACTTCAGGGCTGTGCTAGATTACACATTAGCTTCAATGTAGACAAGGGGCTCTGTGTCCATCCTGTTTTACCATATTTTTAACATCTTACTGCATTACTGAGAGAGGGACTTCGATTGCTTCTCCGATCCTATGCTGAATGCCATTAATTGGAACGAACCATTTGTGATTCCTGCCAAGAAACTCTAGCACCCGTAACGTCGTAGCGTTGCAAATGTTTCATGGCTGTAACTGAAGTTACGTCACACAGGACTCAGAAATTTCAAGGAAAATGGAGCTTATGAAAAGCCCAAAGGATGACAAGCAGAACCTTAAAGAAGATGACAGCCCTGGAGAGCAGATCAAGAGCTACTGGTTTGTCCTTCAGTTGTAGTTTACAAAGTATTGACAAACATGACCAGTGTTTTTTATCTCACTTTGCCAATTATATTAACTCTTGTGATTTTTTTTTTTGTTTTTAAGTATAACCTACCACAAATATTTCACTAAAACACATAGGCCCTATTGTTTCCTTTTCCTGAAAAAGGAAAGAATTGAAACATTATGCATTACATTCAACTGCCTTGCATTACTACACACAAATGGACTTTAAGGAAGAAACACTGGAATTGCTCATAAATTTAATTCATTTCTTGAAGGAGATCCTCTTCTGGAGAGTAAAAGCAATCAAACCAAATCTGTTGAGAGAACCTGTTGCAGACTTTAAATATTTTGTATTTCATTTACATGTTTATTCATCATTGGTATAGTGAGCCCCAAATTTAATGACTTTAATGTATCAGAAATAACTAAGTAGTTCAAATTTGCATTCCCTTGTAAAATTACAATTTTCTGCTTTCCTATCTCATTTGGGTATTTTCACAATACTAAATTTTCCTGTGCTTAAACAATAAATTAATTATGATCACATGCAAGACATTTCGGTACTCTAATGAAAGTTAATTGGTATTAAGTTATTAATTCTAATTATAATAAATTTAAAGTAGGAAAATTCATTATTTCTCTTCTACTGCCATAGTTTCCAATTTTCAAAACTTTTGTGCTCTGTTTGAAATATCTTGCTATATCTAACATCACCAAATATCTTAAATATACTTTTTAATAGTGTGCCTTGTAACTCTGCTGACTTGGGAAAGCTACATACAATTTGCCATTTGACATTTTTTCATTACTTTTAATGACACAGTCATGATCATGCTGCTGAAATGCTGACTGGATAGAAAAAGAGAATTTCTACAGCAATGGCAAAAAAAAAAGTAGTAGAAATGCAGTTTATGCCACAAAAATGTGGTTTTGATAATAGTGTACACTAATGACAGCAAAATGCAAACATTCAAAATACAGAACTGCACCTAGAGCCCTGCTACCATAGTGACATCATTTGACCAAAATGCCTGCTCCACAAGAGTATTATTTGACGTTCCTCAATAATAAAAAAATACATGGAATAAGAAATGGCATATAGTTGAGAACCTTAATAAACTGCTCATTGTCCTAGAGTGAAGACTAATAGTTTTACATACTGCCAAGGGAGGTCTTTTTTTACAGACTCACAGAATCATTTGGGTTGGAAAAGACCTTCCAGTTCATAAAGCGTGACCATTACTAAATCCCTTTTTCGCATTTTTCATTTAACTCTAAACTTTCAAATTAAAACTAGTACATCAAGAATCAAATCTGCAGCTGACAATATAAAAACTTTGAAAGTGAGTGTGAAGCAAGCATTAGGCCAGTGGCTGCGTGAGCACTAGGGAGCCGTGACATCTCTTGGTGACACATCCTCCCAAGGGTTTAACTTGCCAGGGAAAAGAGCAGCCCTCCTGCAAGGTCAGAGCCACCCCTGCCTTGCCAGCAGCCAACATAAACACCAGGCTGGCAAAGCACAACCTCTCTTCTGAAAAATGGAAAGCTGTGCATGTGGAAGTTTGATATAAGCCAAAAAATAAGCAAGTGACTCTAAAGGGGATTACAGACACAATTACTACTGAGAGATGTAGTAAACATCATTGGTTGGGGTAGCTTTTGATTGGCAGAAAGGCATCACTCAGGTGATGACAACCACCAGCCCTTTTTAAAAGGATGCAGTCTTATTCCATTATGAAGTCACAATTCGATTATTTTTGTTTTGCAGAAAGGAAGCTGGCCTCAAATCAAGAGAATTACCTTAAGGGCAAAAGAGAGCTTTTTCTTTACAGTACAGAAAATAACACAAACATCTCTTCTTCATTAAGGACCACTACAGAAAAAGCTAACACAGAGAAGTTTGGGGTTGCCTTAGAATTTTATATCTGGGTGATATTAAAACTGTCATGCCACCACATCAAAATGAGTCTATATTTGACACTGTATTATAAAAACTCTAAATTACCTTTCAGCAGGGAGGGGGGGAAGTGTGACCAATTCGTTTTCATTTGTAGTGACACAGTTAAAAAAATATAGAACCACAAACTGATGTCAAAATTCTGCCTTCACTAAACCAAGGTTGCCTATCCAGAGCATGCTGAAACATGAGGATCATCAGTGCCTTCTGGTAGACCAAGACATCAGTAAAGGAAAAAAACAAAACCTAAGAAAAAACACTAAACACAAAAAAATGACAGGAAAAGAACAAAAGCAAACAAAACAAAACCGAGGAGGGAAAAGAAACACCCCTGTCCCATCCATCCCCTCCCCCCACAAATAAAAAACCCCAAAACCCAAATCCTCATTGGTTTACACCATGCAAACCATTCCAAAATTAGAAAATTTCAAAACAGCAAAGTAGGAGAGGGTGTGTTGGAAAAGAAAGAGAAATTCAAGATACTTTTATATTTAAGGGCTTCCTTAGGAGACTCATGGCTTCTGGATTTTACTTCCAGAAGAAGCAACTCGGCTCATGTTTTCTTGCAAAGAGGATTATGGCCATAAATCATACTGAGGGAGTATGTTCTAAGAGATAACACTCCACTACTAATTCTCTGTTAAAAAGTCCTCTCCAACTGGTAGAGAAAAAAGGCTGGTTGTCAATATTGCAGGGTTCTTTTATTTTCCAGTTAGCTTTGCTTGGATTTTTTTTTTTAATAATAGTCAACTCATGAACTGCATTTTATCAACAAGCTGTCTTAGGAATCAACAGAACCTCATCTTTCCCAGTGAGCTCTCCCCGTGTTCTTATCATCTCAGATTAGTGTCAGAGAAACTATTTTTGTGTCTTGTAAAGAACAGAAACCACTTTTCCATCCACAGTAATCTGCATCCAAAAAACTATGGAGCAGAACACAGCTCACTTGCACATGGACAACTAACATCTCTGGGATTACTTTCCATCAAACTGATTTGATTTTCTGAACATGTCAGTCTTCACTCACATGATTACTTTTTGAAATAAATCAGATCAAGTGCTATCTTTTCTTCCCAACAAACATGAAAGACACACAAACTAAATGTTAGAGAATTGGAAGAGGAACAATTTGGGCAAAAATCAATGAGTCTTGTTCAAAACTTGTGTTATGAAGGTTTTCTGAAGCTTTTAATCATTATTTCACAACACAGTTACAAGCTATGAAATCAATGAGACATTTCACTTAAAAACCAAAATGCTACAAACCCCAAATAAGGTACTGATAGATACATACTTTCCTCTTAAAGTGAAAAATACTGCAAAATTTACTGAGAATGATACTTGAAAACTGAGGTGGAAGTATCACCTAGATTTATTATTGTTATACCTGCACATGCCAGCTATCTTCATCAAAGTTGTGTGAATTTATTCCAGGTTTCAATAAACAAACAGGGTAGGGAATCACATACCCTTTACACTGCAGTTACGGAGCAGAGCAATTTTTTACTTGCTTTGAATCAAATAACTGATAGTTCTAAATACGAATTTCCTACTGTGATCCAAATAAAAAAATGGGCTTTGTTAAGAAAATATAAACAAAACCAAAACCCAACATATGTGGTATTAAAATTTCATTTCCTTCAAGTCTTCTGACAGACCTTAGAGGCCACCACAAAGGTGGAGGCGGCCCTGGGATAAACAACAAACAGGAGCAGAACTGGAGAGGATACTTAAGCATGTATCAGCCTATATAAATGGAAAGATATTTTGGACCAAGAGTCTTCCTAACCAGGCTGAGAGCAGACTTACTTTAGATTGGAATTCTCCATTCATTTCTTCTGCTCCAGAAGTTGCTGATGCTGTTGTTTCTACAGTTACCACCATTTTAGCACCATTTTCTTTATTCTAATTCCTTTTCTGCACAGCTGCACTGACACCTACTCACCAGATCTGCTCTTAAGCAAGACAATGAAACATGAAAGATGAAGGAGGTTTCTTTTTTCTTTCAAAGACCAGAAATGAACAGACACTGTTCAGGGCTTTGAAAAAACTCACAGCTTCAACTTGCTCTTAAACAGATGGCACAGTCACCACAGCAAGTAATCCTCCCTCCCAAGAAGTGCAACATAAAGCCAAGGTGTCTGGCAAGGCTATTCAGTTAAATAGAAATACATCCTTTGGACAAGAATTCAGCTGGAGAACACACCGAATAAAAACACATCAAAACCTGGCAACTGTGAGAACGAGACTCCACTTTCCACTACAAACACTTGCTCACTGTGTGGCAATGCTAAGGAAAAGAAAACTGCAAATACAAAAGCAGGGGACACTCATGTAGAAACCTGAGTCCTGGCCTGTGAAACAAATATATATATATAAAGAAATATAAATTTTTGATATTAAGAATTTTCACATTGATTTTTAATTGAGACTATTTTAAGAAAGGTTGTTATATTAGGAAATATCAATCACAAGAGAACGTCATCCAGAACAGCCCACAATAGAATTTTATTGAATTATACTGTCAGTTTGAGCAAATAATTGCAGATTACTCGGAGTTTACTCCGAATTATGCTGATGGCTGCATACCCTCTCCTCCTTTTAGCAAACTATCTTCTAAGCTGATCTTTAGGTAAGTATTTAGGAACCTTGAGGTTCTAAGGTATTTAGTTAAGGGATGTCATTAAACAACTCAAAGCATTACTTACATAAATTTATCTCACTGTAATTGGGATAAGAAAATAAAAGTAAGGCTTCTGGCTTGACTGTGCAAAAAAGCTATTATTGTTTGACCACAGTTCCTGAGTATTTGACCTTTCAATATATCCAGCAGAAAGGGTTGTTACTCATTCCCTTTGATGTTGTTCAAAAGAAGTTTGTGCCATTAATTTTAATAATATTGTAAGCATGCAGCCTGATGTTCAATTCCTTTGCACTCAAAATTTCCATGGATTTAAAAAATATCATCAAGCTGAGAAGGAACACTAGCTTGCTTTCTAGTAAACCATAGCTGAGAACAAGAATCAACTGACCATTAAAAACAGAACATTTTTATCTGCAAAACAGACATTTACTAAGTTTGTCTTCATTATTTCATCTGGCAAATCTGTCTCTGCAGTTTTCAAGTTAAGAACAGGATAGAATGTGCTGCATTCTAAAGGTATGAGAAGAAAATAACTTCATATTTTCTTACCTTTGCATTATAGGGAATATAATGCTTTGATAAGGCTTCAGGAGTGTGCATCCATGTTTTGTCTACAGAAAAGCAAAATAAAAGAAGCACTGAATAGGTTATTCAATTGTTAACTTAAGTATAATAGTAGCTCTGTGGAAAAGTTCAACAATCATCCTCTTACTCAAAAAACTAGCTGTCTGAAGTAGTTAGAGGGGCTGGAGGGAAATAACTCACACCTTCCCAAACAGGAGAAAGAACCTGCTTCTTTCTGTTGGGAACACTTCCTATTTTGACCAACTTGGTTTTCCATAAGAACTACAACTCCATACCCCAAATGTATTGATTGGTCTGAGGTTGTTTGCTGTTTCCATCTCAGATCAGTATTTTCTGCATCCGGCTGTTTAAATGCACTGATTTATAAATTCAGATAATCTGAAATTTTTCCATATATATACTAAACAAATTTGCATATTCACTCTTGAAATATCCCATTACAAGACTCTGTTATTCTCTTTTCTTGCTGCATGGATATAATTCTGTAATTATTTGTCAAATACATCTCTTATTTTAATGGCCTTTTTGATTGTTCTACACAATTTAAGATGGAATTCCAAATGTTAAGAAAAGGCTTCTTTTTATTACAATCTTAGAAACAAATTTTCAAGGTTCTCATTTGAGAGCATTTAAGAAAACAAAGACGTTCCAAAATACTAATTTGCATTACCACATACTTGGGAGAATCTGTAACTCAAATTAATATTTTATATGTTCATATATTGAACATTTAGTAGTATTTTCTAACTTGAGACTATCCTGGTTTAAATTAGCATGAATTAAAGTCAGAAATCTAGAACTTTATTGAGTTAAGTAACAGAGTAACAGCTCAAAGCAAAATTACACCCTTGGATAGTCACAATTCCCTTTGCCTTCATGGGGAGTTGCAGTTATAGTAATTACTAACTTTTTTGTTAATTACAACTTAAGAACAATAATATTCTGTTCACTTCAAACTGCTGAAGAGCAAAAGCTGTGACATTGATTGACACTAAAGCAATAATTAAATATTTTAGATTATGCAGAAGCAAGAGAACTGTTAAACAAGATATTCACCAGTCACCACAGTAACAGGATCAGAACCACAAAGCAGGGAGAACTCTTCCTTCCCTAAGCAAATTTCATTCTAGATGGCAGGAATGTTCAGCTCCATTACTGAAGAGTGATATTATCACTTCTTAATTAAAGAAGAATGATTTGTCCATTCAGCAGCGCCCAGAGGGATGATTAAAGTGGCTCTTCCTTTTAACTGTGGCTTGTGATTGGACTGCCGGAACCAAGAAATCATTTCCCAGAATATTTTAGCACCTGAAACCTGATCTCTACTTTAACATAATATCAAAGGGTGCTAGCCAAAAGTGCTAAACAACCAGTGAATTTGTGAGTTAGGCCTGGTAGAAAAAAGCCTGTGGGCCCAGGAGATAAGCTGAAGCCCAGCCAAGCAGCTGGTCATCGGGCTCACTGGCAATGCCAGGCACAGGTGAGCTGGCACTCAGGACAGGACTGCTCAGTGCTGCAGCCTGCTCGTGAACACCTGCACAGGGCCAATTTCAACTCCTCCAGGTGCAGTCACATTGCTAACAACCAAGGGTTAATTTACCTAGCTCCTTCACATTACCATTTACTAGCTTCAGTAGGGATACAGTCATATTTATACACTCAAAGGAAAATCCAGTAAAAATAGAGCACTGAATCTCTTCAGGAAATTGCAATACTTCTCCACTCATTTTATGCCTAGTACCACCACAAACAAGTGACATAGCTGTAGCTTCTAAAGCACTTTTACAAGCAGGAAGTGGCTAGACAGGTATCATCAAAACTAACTACTCCCTGTAAATGTTTGTTCCTCCCTTCTACCCATCAGGGCAAATTCAAATCTGAAAAAAATGTTATTCAGTTTGGGAGTCAAGTGTGAAATGCTGGTCTTAATTCAGCATCAGGTAATCTTTCCAATGTTATTATCATGTACAAAGCTTTACTTAAAATGTTTCTGTGAAATCATCAAGTTGCCTACCAGCCTCCAACAGTAATGAGACACAGATTCCAGCAAGGAATAATACTGCTAAATCAATACAAGGCAAAACCCAGGCTGATAGCAAAGACATGCAAAAAGTCATGCAAGCTATTATGGGGTAGTTTTGTTATCAGCATCTCCTCCTGAATTGTAAGGTCTGATTATGGACTTACACCACCCTCAGCAGCTGTTGGAAATACTGCTTAGAATTAGTTTGATTTCACAGCAGTTGAGAAAGACCAAATTTCAGACATTTTGCATGCAATAAACCAGAAAAACATGAAAAAAGAAAACCTATAAAAGAAGTATTGGTCAAATATCTGATGTAGGTATGGCTTGTAGTTTGCATGATCCCTAACCAAACTTAATTTTTAGAGTTTCCACAGCTTAAAACTTAATTATTCATTCTGGAGTAACAAGCAAAATATGAAACCCTACAATGAAAATCACAGTTCATATTATTATTTTATTAGTTACACAGAAAAGAGTTCTAGACACTTCCCAGCTAAATAAAACAGTAGCTCCTAAAGAAAGGACTGAAAGCCCAGATAAAACCACACCTGACAACCTGCATCTAATGTTAACAGTAATAGAAAGTGAAAGGACTCATGCTGTTACACTGGGTGAAAACCACAGTCATTTTAGATCTTGTCTGAAGTTCTTAATCCAGGTTGCTTTAGAGTCTACATTAAAGTTTAAAAAAGGACTCAGTTGTTTTTTAAGAATTATGAGGCTTTGAGAATTATGAGTTTGAGCCATTCAGAGTCCAATAAAACCTATGCTTGAGTTACAAGAAATTCTAAGAAGTCCGAGTATGTGGTGGTTTTGCCACACTCACTGGCACTGAGTGGAACAAGAGGTGTGAAAAAGGGTCACCACTCTGATTTCAAGGGCTCTGGCAAACCACAGCACTGATTAACCAGGACTGGGAATCCTGTGTGGAGCCTCCCCACAGCACCTCAGGTGTGCTCAGTGTGTGGCACAAGCACAGAGAGCCCCCAGAACAGCAGCACAGCAGCCTGTCCAGTTTTTAAGGGAATTTGACTTGGGTGAGAGCTGCTCAGGTTTTGTTCCCTGCCAGCACACACCAGTCTGCTAAGAGAAAACTGCATCAAGTTAACATTGGGAGACCCAAGGGTCTGACAGACTGAATTTCAAGGGTGGAAGTGGGAGCTGGGCACTTCCATGGGCAGAGGATTAATGCTGCTCAGAGTTGAGCCTTCTCTCCTTTCCAACCCACCTGAACCATGCCAGCCCCTTCCCATTAAAAAGGAGAGGTTGCTTACCACCCTGCATTTACACCACCTGCTCAGTGCCACGCCCTTGGGTCTCGTGTACAAGCCACAGCAGAGGGACAAACGTGTGTGACAAATCACAGAGTGACAGCAATTGACTCGGGGACTTCATCGAGGACCCTGAACAACTGCGCTGGGCTCAGGGGAGGATGACATTAGGTTAGACAACAGCACAGCTGACCATTTATCTACCAAAAAGGAAAGCACTAGCAGAGCCAAGAAACTGCTCTCCCTTTGAGATTAATTTCTCTGCCTATTACTGCCCAAAGACAGAATGGCATTTTCACAGTGCAGCATTAGTTAACGGCCTCCCTAAACCCCACTGTCATTACTAATTCATTAACATTAAGTAACATTAATTAATTAATGTTTCTAAAGTGTTTATCAAAGCATATTAGACCTAGTGGCCATTCATTTAATACAATGAACAGAGAAAGACTCTGATTTTAACTTTTTCTTTTTTCGTGCCACAGTAAAAATACAGTAATCTCTAAAAGGTAGAAAGTAAACCCTTTATTCTTTTCTGAATCAATATCTTTTCACATCGATGGATGCTTTTATTGCTAACAGAAGAAATCTTGGAACTGTCTTCCTGTTTTACAAAACTTGGTAAGAAAAACATCTTTTTTTGTAATAATCAGCCTCCTAAGAGTCACTTGAAGAAGAGATCATCCTAAGAGAGCCGTAATACACCAAGGTATTACTGCCTCAGGAACAAACTGCTTACTTGCTTCAGGGTATGTACATAGGTACTCTCTCTTTCATTATTCCTAGATTATCTATTTTTCTGTAAAGAAAGAAAACCTTCACAACAGGACATGAAAGAACTGTCACCCTGTTAAATAATTCCCTTTATTCTGATTACAATAGAAACAGGTGCTCACAAAGCTTCCCTTATGCTGGCCAGACAGCAAGGTAGAATCTGTCTTCTTGACCACTGCAGGTAACCCATGAACAGATAGGCTGAGGCCTGAGACTTAATGCTTGGCACCAGTTTTCATCAGAATGTAATACCAAAATATTACTAACAAACAAATCTACCCATATTATTGCATTGTTCAGCTGCAGCATTTGTTCAGCCACCTTCTAGAGCAACGACTGAGTAAAGTCTGGGTGTCTGTTAGCAGTAATTTATTAAAGTTATTAACAGGTTACTATGACTAAGCAAATGAAATTGAGTGAGAAACTTCCCTAGAAACAAATAGAGAAAAATGCCCATCAATACACATAGCTCAAAAAAAGTTACTTTGTTATTTTTATTTTTTTTTTCCCCAAACATAAGAGATGCTTTGAATGCATGTTTATTCTTTGCCAAGAAAAGAGCAGTATCTCCCTAGAACAGAGTGAGCTTGGCAGAATGCTTTGCCTGTGTCCTTCTCCCCTAATATTTAGGACCTCATAAATGGTTTTAAACAGCTGATTGCTATAATTGCAAAATGGTGTCACAAAATGCTGGGTTGGCATAGTTACAATATGAAAATAAACCTGGTAGTTGCATTTCCTCCAACAGTAACATTCACTTCATCACCTACACATTATATATTCTATGTTTTTGAGATATGGATGCTAATATACGACAAACTTTGACAATAAAAGAAAAGTGATAAGTTTTGACAATAAAGGAAAATAGGGTGAAAGTGCTAGTGCAACTGACTAGTGATGAGCAAATCCTAGCTTTTGCACTTTCGATTTGTTGACGTTAAAAACTTTTAACAAGTTCATATTCCAAAACCAAAGGTGAAAAAACCCAAGAAAAATAAGTCTGAACTACTTAGCCAATACCTCATACGTCTTCTAGTTACAACAAGAGCTTCACTGTCTTTGATAAAAGCTTCTATTTGAAGTCAAAAAAGAGATTGCTAGCATAACAATTTAAGTGATCACATTTTTGCAAGTTTTCACTAAGATATATGTAGAGATCAAATCTCCAACTCCATATTTCACTTTTGTAGTCTTGTTGTAGAAAAAGAGTTCAGTGAACTAATCCAGTATTACTATAAATAAATTTGGAGGAGTATCACTTAAACTCACAAAAAAGGTTTAAAAAGCAAGCTTTTGAAGAACTTCTTGCTGTTAAAGAACATTATATAAATAGGTCAAAACAAAGCAAAAGGAGCATAAATGACAACCTCAATATACAATTAAAACAGAATTTTAATTTTCTGATTCACGAACACTGAAATAGTGTGATATAAAAGTTTAAGTGGAGCTTTCTTTAAAATTCAAACTGGAAAGAGAAGAAAGGAGTTTGGGCAATCAATGAGAGCAACTAAAATATGCATGTCTATAGCTGCCTCTTTCTTATGTACCTAAGGCACATCCTTTTATGTCCCAGAAGGATTTGATTTCATGAAACAGTGTTTTCCTGAGTGATCTATTTTGGATGTTCTCTGCAATTTTCCAACAGCTTTATAAGACAAATTTTTATGAAATCAAGTAGCCATTGTGATTCCTATCAAGGTCTGGTTGTTACACCCCTATTTTTTTTTCACACAGGATATTTTGCCTTTAACTAGATACCCATCCAGTAATCTCACAGTGTACCTATGTAATTCAAGTATATAGGCTGTGGCTGTGTAAATTTTAATAGGGTAGAAGCCAAAAAGCTTCAGACTCCTTCTGTGCTGTTCCCATTGCAAAGCCAGTCTTTGTGCCTGTGGTTCAGCAGCACACATGTCTCTGGAAAGGAGCTGCTGAGGTTTGGGAGAAGTAACAAATAGTTATTGTTGTAAATATCATTGTTAACCTGCCTAGAATATTCCTTACAGCAGGCAAGAGATAAGATCAGTTCTGCAATACCTTTTTGAAGATAACACAGATAAAACAAGCAACAGGAAATTATCCTCCTATTCTTATGGGAGCAGAAAGAGAAGAAAAATCAGGCTCAGCTGCACAGAGCCAAGAATCCTTCAGAGAAGGTTTCCAAAGCACACTCCTCATCTGTATGCCTCCTCTGAAGACATACTGTAACCCTTTTATCCCTAAACAATTAGAGCTGTCCCTTCTGCTTTCAGAAGGTGAATACACTACCATAAATATGTGTCCAGCTCCATACAAATGTTTACAAAGACACACAGTGTCAGACTGAGCACATCCTTGTCCCACCAAGAGAAGACCACTGGGTCCTTGCCAAATGAAGGTGGAAACCCTGCAGGTCTCCTTGCTGGTGTACTTGAAGGGGTGCTGCCTAAGGAGAACAATAATGCAAACAATCCTTCAAAAAACAGAGTCAGAAATCAATACAAAAAAGGGACTTGGCCCCTGAATATTGGTTTTCCACATGACTCCACATTTAGAAACACAAGGAACAGTAACTGGAATACATATGACTTCTTTGTGGAGGTGTTATAAAACTATTAAATGATTTTTGTGTCAACACCAGCTGAATACAGAAATATTTGTTATACCAAAAAAAAAGCACCCTCTTTTCCTCCCACCCTTCACTCCTGAAAAAAATTTTGTTCAAGAAGATCCTACAAACATCAAGCAGCAGGTTTTTTTTTGCGGTAGGGGCAGAAGAGGAAATTTAGACCCAGGTTTGGTTTGTTGGGTTTTTTTTCTCTCTCCCCTGGAAGGTGGATGCTTTCATGAAAGAACAAAGTGCGACCACAAGGATATCTGAAGACCACAGTGGGGGAGCCTGTGGCTGCTTACATTCCTTTAAAACTGTGTGAGTATATCCTCTATGTTTTTTATCATTACTCTTAATGTCAAAGTCCAGCACACAATAGGCCATTTGTTTAAACCACTGATGTGAAAGACTCTGACTGAAGGAAAGTATTTAATTTAGGACTACATGTATCCCCATTACTCTTTTGGGCCTTCACCTATTGTCTTCTCATTAAGAGATAAAATATAAAACAAATTATTTTCCATCTCTGGAATGCAGCATACGTTTATAATAAAAATTAAGATCATATTATAGCAAGTCCATTCACATAGAAAGAGCATCCTATAGTCTTTGATTGCAGTTTTCTATATGTCAGCCCCTGCCCATTAAATGCACCTGTCTACAATTTCATAAATAAGACCCCTAAAAAGCCATTGCACAGAAATGTTATTGCTGAAATTTATTATTTGAAACTGGTCATTACTTCGATATATTCTATTTAGCATTATAAAGACCATCTACATCTCAGGAGCTGGTAATTGGCAGCAATTATCCACCTTATTAACTGCTATCATACGAGCAAAAAAACCCAGAAAATTTAGATTCCTGCATACATTGAACTTCATGCCGTAAGAAAACTAAGGCTGACATTCTTTATGGGATGAAGGAGAATCATTGGGGCACAATAAAGAAAAAAAAAACAACTGCTAGATCCTCCACAACCTCACCCAATTTCAGCCATTGTAATTCAGTAAACAGATATCTACATTTTTAACACTGTTTTGTGTCACTCAAAAAGTTTCAATCTTTTGCTCACAGAGGGTCTGGATTACAGTCATTCCTTATTTAGATATGTATCTGTCTAGGAAGAATAGTAGTTTTCTCTCACATTTCTGATGAGGCAAAAGCCAGGAAATTCTAGTTATTTTTGCCTATTTATATGCACCAGTTCTTACGCTAGCATCTTTTAATAGAAGGATCAGTAAAATGTGCCAAATTCATTTATGTGAGGCAACTCCATTCACTAAAAAAATAACCAAAACAAAACTCCTATAGTTAATGTTTTCTATTTTGTTTATGCAAATAAATCACATCACAAAATCAAGTCTATATTAGGAACAAGTAAATAATTTAGTTCAGATAAAAATACTAAGAATGAGAAAAACATACATAACAGTATAGCATTTAGAGAGATGTCTTACAGGAGAATTACATTAATATCCCTAAGCTACTTAAAAGAGTGACTGAATTTATCAAGATGCAAACATATTTCAAATTGAACAGACTTCCATCTGCACTACAGACTTATTGCACCACAGCATTTTCAAGTGAGCATGCTACCACATGTGACTTTAAAGGAAAAATTGAAAATGGAAAGAGGACTCTTCAAAATCCCTCCTCCAAAACTGGATCACCTACAAAAGCAAGCTTCCAATAATGTGATAGATACATAAACATTTTCACAAGCTTTGTCATAACAACAAAACAACAACATACATATTGTCCATCAATTTGTTTTTGTGGGAGAAGGAAAGACATCCTTAAAGATGATAATTATCTTTTCATATAATTTACTGCATTCATTGATCAATGAATGGGAAACAGAATGCTTGCTTTTGTATAATTTGTAGAGTCATATAGTATTTCAGCAACTGAGAATTTTCTCCATAACACACCCATTTATTAGTTCAACCAAACTCTACTGAAGTCAAGAGAGAGGCTGTGTTGCTTTGAATGCCTCTTTTAATCCGTATTTAAACATGCAACTAAATACAGCAAGTGCTGGTATCAGCTTTAAACCTGAAATGAACCTTTTTGTCAAAATTAGTGCCTACAGTTTATTTCCCTGTTTTACAAGCTCATGGGTAATAGAAGAGACCAGATATCACAAGATGGACTGCTGAAAGATTCCTTTTTTTTATCATTACTTGTGTAAGTACTTTCTGAAATTAGCTGTATTTCTTTAACGTCACATTTTCTTATATTTTTCATTGTCACTATTAGGATGAAAGATTAACAGCTTGATTTTTTCAATTTAAGATTTAGGCATATCAATTAAGCCTTCAACCAAAATGACTGTTAGACAAGTAAAAATAATTCCAACTGAAATACAAGCAAACTCACCAGTTCTGGTTTGTACTAAATCTTGGGGAGTCAGGCAATGGCCGTACCACTTTTTTAAGGCCAGAGCACTCAGCACACCTTGTCAGCTGAAGTGGCTATTTCATGTCCAAACCATGACCCTCAAAAAAAAACTTACACTGAGTACTCACTGCAGATATACCTGTAGTGAAAAATTGTGCCTCAAAATGAAGTACTGGTAATGCTGGAAGTGGAGATGCGTGCTCCCAAGAGCACTGCTCTGATTTATGACAAAGCTGCTGTTCCCATAACAGATTCTCTCCATAACCACTAATGCCACACATAGGAAACTTTTGCCTGTAAAGGATCAGGATTGATTTTAAAAAGAGCTCACTTTCTGTCTTAGCATCTCACATTGCATGGCAATTCCTTCATGAAAGCACAGGTTGCTATCCAGCCTCCAACAGAAAAAAAAGAGGGGAAAAAAGTAAAGAAATCTTGCTTTTAGTGCTTCTTTTCTTGCTTTGTCTACCAATGTCTGTAAATTAAATAATTTCCTGAATATTTAGAAGAACAATTCTGTTGCTTGAATCAGGTGATGGCATGAGAACAGAACTTATCAGCTAGAACAGCACAGTCCCAGCCATTCTGGTGCCCAGTTTGCCCAGTTCAAAAAGATGGGAGCTATGGCAGGAGCAACTACCTTCTCCACGATCATCCCATTAAAGGACTCGTAGAAGCTGATCATCACAATGAACATTAGGGAACGATTTTTCTGTCAATCTGCCCAATTCAGATACAATCTCTAGCTATTAGCAAAGTATCACCTACATCTATTTAAATTCCCCTCAATCCCTAGGGATTAAAGGCTATTGTTTTTGTAGCTTCAAGGTAACAGAGCACTGCAAACTCATAATTCACACAAACCCTACCAGCACAGCCAGCTGGAAATTGGTTTGGGTTTAGCAAGAACTGCTTGGGAAGCCACAGCAGTCACACAGTTAATGCCTCAAACTAGCCACACTCTTGTGGACAGAAGAAACCCACAAATAACCCATCAAGAAATGGAAATAACTATCTCTGAGAGCTGGGGGGGAAAAATCACA
The DNA here is from genome assembly GCA_013398275.1 of Promerops cafer. Lineage (NCBI taxonomy): Eukaryota > Metazoa > Chordata > Aves > Passeriformes > Nectariniidae > Promerops > Promerops cafer. The sequence goes on from VZSE01012174.1 coordinate 418,679, forward strand.
TACCATAAATGAAGTTCAGCAATTGAAACTGTTTTTAAATGCAGTTATTATGCATGAAGACTGATAGAGCTGAGTTCTTCTGAACTTCAATTTGCATTAAAAATATGTAATTTTCACTTATTCTTGACAATTGCTTAACTGAAACTTTTTTCCCCTAGGGTATGAGAATGGAAATGTCATGAGTGAAATAAACAGATGACAACAATGAATTCCTCAGTCTCCTCAGGTTCTGAATCATTATTAGGAATCCACACTAATTGCATTTCATTGTGCCTGACAGCTTTTCTATGATACTTTTTTCTTGTTGGGGTAAAGAAAACAACACACAAAATTAACTGAACAACAAAGCAAATGTCTTTGAACACAATGAAATTCCAAAAACTTAGATAAGGACTTAGTAAGAAATTAGGAAGAATTTTCTTATGAAGAAATGAAAACAGAGAGAAGTTAACTGAGACCCCTCAAATCATCCCAGGAAACTGAGGATATAACTTCACTACCTGACTGTAAAGGCAAGATGCAGAAACTGCCAAGGGCAATAGGAAATAGTGACAGAGCATTTTAGCATTCTGTGTCCAAGTCAAAACTCTGAGAAAATATCCAGTAAAACATAACTGGTCTGTTTCTGAAACATGGCAGGCTGAGCTTCAAACATTATCAGAAGTCATTAGGAAAAAAAAAGGAAAATAATTACATGGTCTCCTAGACAAAATAATCTACAATCCCCAAGTTTCTCAGTTGTGATAAATCAATCCACAATTAAAGAATAATGAAATGGTTTCTCAAATGATCTAGAAGAAGCTTGGCAACACTATCAAGCACCTGAAAGGTGCTATCTGTTGTTAGCAATGTTACAATCACCTACATTAGGAAATACATCAGTGTTTAAGGACAGCACAGGCTATGGTTTTAAGCTTATTTCCTCCTGCTGTCGGGGTATTAAAAGATCTTTCATCCTATTTTGCAGCCTTTGTGAGGAAGTGTATCTTTTGTGGTCACATGCTGATATTCTGAACTACTTCTCTTACCTTGATTCATCTGGCTTTAACAAACTAACGCACTGGACACACAAGGATGCAGTGATGCTGTCATTTCATGTTGGCCTAAGTACACAGATTTGTTTTATTTCCAGCTTTGATATTGATACAAAAGCAGAAATTCTTGTTATATAAACAAAATATTTACACTCAGTCCAACTGAGGTTAAACCTCCTTATTCATGCAAGAGCTTCACCTCAGTGTGTGCCACACTTAAGGACCTTTAGAAGAAAACATGGAAAATAAAGAAATGAGACCTACTGAGTATTTTCTACCTTACAAACAAATGGGAGAAATATCAACAAAGCTGTCAGTAAATAAAACTTCATCCCTAATGCTCCTTCTAAAGACTTATGTTTAATCATAAACAGTCCATGAAAAGAGACTAAGAAAGCCAGAGGAGCAACATGTATAGCTCTAAATATTTAGTGCTTTGATATCTTTTTGGAAAGCATGCCATTTCAGATTGCTACAAATCCAGAATAGCTTCTTACAGCTAAAAATATCCTGCTGTATGAGATATTTCAAGTATATTAAACACAGTTTGAAAAAATACCTTCTCCAAGAATAAGAATCCAATGAACATATATAAAGAAAAGTTACTGACTCTTAGAAGTTCTAAAACCCTCCAGCACCTCCTTTGGTGTGTGCAGGCAAAAAAGGAAAACAGAATGTGTATTTTATGTTATGTATTTATGTGTGTGTGTGCGCACACATCCTGCAATAAAAAAATATACTAAATTCAACTTCAGCCTTAGAATGCAGAAAACTCTGTAACTACCAATCAAGAACACTTTGCTCTGTACATCTTCTAAAAGGCTGCTAATTTTTATCTAGATAATTCACTGTAATGATTAAGTTTCTCCTTGTATAATTCTTAATATTCAAAAGAATTTTTACAGGGCATTTATATCTCCATGAAATATAAGCTAAATTACTTACCTTTCTTCCTGCTAAAAGCACGATTCATGTTGAAAAATCCACCCAGTCAATGATGGTTCTGGGTTTAGTTTTTTCCTCCCCACTTTAACCTGCAGAACAACACACATAAGAAAGCAGAAAATTCCATTATTATAGTTGAAGCTGTATTTATCTTCATATTAAAGACATTGCAAATGATCTTAAGAATTCTGAAATAATTCTGAGAAAGAAGGGATGTGCTTCGCTGAGGAAGAAATTTCAGCATTGAGAAGATCTATGTTAAAAACACCCAGTGGTGCTTCATACAGAAAGGCATTTTAAGGCTCCTTTAAGCTGTTCTCCCGAAGATTTCAGAGGCACAGAGCAGGTGGCATTATACATACACATGAAGACAAATACCACTCACAAACAGGTTGGAAAGAAAGCTTTAAAATGAATGCTGACTACAAGACTCCATAAAAACACTCAGTTCATATTTGCACTGCCCTGTTTTGTGTCATTTAGGCTGTCGGATTATTTCAAGCAAGGCTTTCATCTCCACATGGGCTTGACACTAGGGGGGAAAAAAAAAATGACAACACATAGAATCTTCTTCACTCAGGGACTCAATACTGATAAAGTTGCCTTCTATCAGTGCTACTACATCCTTGCTCCATTTTCTTCAGATTGTACAGTTATTTCTGTATTTTCTTCCCTTAAAAAACATGGAGCCACTCTTAAATTGTTATTTAGTTTTTGATTCACAATGCTATTTTTGAATTTTATTATTTACCAACATGAAAAACCCCAATAAAATCTACTACATCCAAAGCTATTCAACACCATCCCATTCTGCACTAGAGCTTTTACTTTTACAAACACACATAAAGATAGTCCCATTACTACTTTTCCTTCTGTTCAATTCTTCCAAGTAAAAGTTGTTCCAGTGCTCTCTCTCTTTCTCTGCTCTCCAAGCAGACCAGTCAAAGGAAAAGAACAAAAAAAGGGGGATGGTAAAAAAAGAAAATCAAAACACTTTGCCATCAGTTATTTTTTTTTAATCAACCAGAACAGCCCTTTTGCTTTGAATACAAACAAAACTTAGGCCAGTATTTCAAATGTCAGCATGAAGATGACAAATTCATTTAAGATACTTATGCAGCTCATGAATGCTTCTTGTGGTGTTGACCCCTCTTTTTGAAGTAAGTTCAATACCAATTAAAGCAATTATATCCAAATCTCCATGTAAATATTTGATATTTTTCAGACTGGAACACACCGGAGATTACAGCTAGGAAAGAAACCCAAAACCAAACAAACCAAAACATCACAACCTCAGTTTTGTTTTCCACTAACCACTGATGCAGCAGGACTACTTCACACAGTCCTGTGAGAAAGAAGGAGCAATCTCTGCTTACTTAAACTCACCCTGGAGATAAAACCAACCATTTGTTCCTTGAAGCACAGGTACCAGATCACTGTTTTACAGATTTTCCTGAGCATTTAAGAAGGGAGAGCACGACACAATAAGCACAGGCAGGAGTTTTCCATGCAGTTTCCATGCCATGATTTCAATGCAAAGCCCAGACAGTGCATTTGGTGCCCAGCAGTTCAAACAGCAAGGCTGTGGAAGCCTCACCCACACCCACAGCCATCCCCTGCCCTCACTATCATCAGCACCACACAGAAAGCTGGGGATACACAAGGGGCAGTGAGACCAGAAAACACCCATGAGGGCTCTCAAGGCCTAGGACTGGTTTCAGCAGCATCCTTGGAAAGGGCAATGGCATTACTGGGGGAATTCCAACACACATCAGTGTTCCCAAAAGCTGAGAATGCACAAGTAGCTCTCCTGGCAGGGCAAGCACAAGTGTGGGGCTTTCACCAGTGTAAGTGAGGACAATCAACTCAGTTGACATAAAGTAAGAAGAAAGAACATTAGAATTTCAGCTTTTTAAGCAACTACAAGTATGTTTAGCTTACAGGTTTAACACAGGAGCCCTATTAGATATGCTTAGGATATATAAGCAGTAGCACAACTTTGTCCAGGATGTCCACCCTCACGAATTACCACAGTCAGTTTTGAGTAAAAAACTTCCTTTCCCCTCTAAGATACCTCTGGCAGTTGTCCTGCACAGCACTAGACCAAACACTTCAGTTCTCCTCCATGACAGGACCATAACATGCCCTTTTTTGGAATGCCTTTTTTTTGTGTATTCCTGTCCTCCTCCAAGAGACTGCTAAGGATCATATTTGAGATGGTTACTGCATAGAGCATCTTCTAAATAGAAACTCTGCAGGCACATCACAGGGCAGCTGGCTGGCCACATTTCTAGAGATCACCATGCAAGTGTTTTGTTTAAAACACAGCGTAACTAAGTGTATGTTCCTCCCTCATGAGCAAGTATGTATTATCATTGAAGTAACTTATGCTAATAAAAAGCCAAAATTTATTGACTACTTAGCTAAAAATAGGCACTATTGCCAAAACTATGTTCATAATTTCAAATCCAACAAAACATCAGTAGAACAAAACAGATGTGGTTTAGGCAAGAAACAATATCAAAACACTTAATCAGTGTACTTCCACTTCATACAGAAACGTTATTAAATAGGGAAACAATTAGCTACATGTAACTGCATTTATAATTCCCTCAAACTCTGATATGAACAACATCATCAACCTCTCAGATTCTGAAAAAGCCGATGATTAGCTCCATAAAATTTTGCTATTTACAGAAGACCAAGCCAAACACAAGGTTCATTTCAATCTCCTCAGTGGGGCTTGGGGCACAAGGGTGGTTATCAGGCTGTTGTACACAGCACTGGTAAGTTTTCAATCGGGAAAGCAAAGTTATGTTTAGATATATCCTGCAATATCTTCGGCCACAATAGTCCAATGACAAAGAATAAAACTCTTAGGAGCAAGCAAGCTGTTTACTGGTAATGGAAGGTAGACAGGTTTTTTGGCAGAAAACAATTGAGTTTCTGACAAATCTCAGCACAAAAAACCACTGGAACAAACCAGTCTGTTAAAAGCTTGTAAAGAGCTAAAAGGAGGGCAAGTCAAAGAATCCCATTCTGGTGCAGAGAGCCCTGTGCACAAGGGGAGAGTCCTCCCTATAAACCACTTGGCTTGCAAGAGTAAAGCAGTTGTAACAATCAGAGCCATTAGGGAATAGGAATGTGGACCAAGCCATTCCATTACTCATCACTCAGGAAGACACACCTAGGTAAAGAATGTTTCTCCACCTTACTCCCAAGAGTTTTCTTCAGCTTTGTCCAGAAACCAAACCCTACTGGGAAATAGAAAACCTGCACAGGATTCCACAAATCAGTGAACTGAAAAAATGGGAAGAATTCTGACAGGTACAAACTAGGGAAAGTCTCAGTAATATCCTTCAGGATATTTCCTTCAGGACAGAAATAAAAGAAACAAAAAGAAAAAAAGAGAGAAAGGACTTAGAAAATAATTTCATTACACTAAAATATTTCAATGACAGACAAATCCTGAGCAGGAGACATGACACCCACAGTCTGAACACAGACACAGGCATATGTCCCAGGCAGGTGAGTGTTTAAGCTGTCATATCCAACTTTAAGCAGTCACAGAAAAAGCAGACACCAGCTCCTTTTTTCTTCACTGTCATTGACTCCTTGGTTTGCATGGTGAGGTCTTGTCACAGCAAGGAGGAAACTGCAGAATGGCAAGGGGAAACAAGGGGCCTTGGTGACTGTGGTGTTGGCAGGTATTTGGACTGGGGAGTGCAAGGGTGGCAAGATTTGAAGCTGAGATTACTGAGTAATTACTTTTTAACACTGACAGTCACGTTGTTTGCTGTCTCCTCTGCCTTATGCAGCAAAGGCAGCAAACAATGAAGTGGAGTGGCAGACTTGCAGCTGCCAGCACTCCCTGAGACAACACTGTGCTTCCACACAGGCGCCTTCACACGCCTGCAGGCTCCTTCAGAAGGCTGGGGTTTGATATGTTTTCTAAATTTAGAGCTGTCTCAGACAAGCCAAGAGAACACACTTAGGAAGGGAAAGAAGCAAGCCATGAATGTAACTCATCTCCTTTGTCTCTTATTTCCTCTTAGAAATATTCCTGAGGACTTATTTGGAGTTTCCCCCCAACTCAGTCCCTTTGAATGCCGTGGGCTATAACAATTACCTGATCTGAATCTTGGATTTTATACCTCTTTTTCATTCCACAAATAATTACAACAAAACCTCCCTAAAAAGTCCAACTGGCACACATCCACTCCCCATAATAAAAAATACAAGTCCAATCTGTCCCTTCTCTCTCACACACATACAGTTTCCCTACAAAGGAAAATTTAGTTTCAGAAGACATGAAGATTCAGACTCTTCCCCCCACTCAGATCCCAGCCTTTAAAACATACTGGGTAACATGCCTTAGAGAATAAAGCACAAAATGTCTTAAAGCCCGTCTCAAAAGGGCCGCAGCACACAGGAATGTGTGATTCACTGACTTGAAATGAAACTTAGGCTTAAAAAGTTATTTCTGAAGGAAAGATGAGAAACTGGAATATAATAACAGCTTTGTAAGTGTTTTTCTGATTTAGACCAAAACTCCATGAAAATAGTGCCCTAATATGACATGGGGAATAACAGAGAAAAAAATTATGGTAATACAAGACTGCATTAAGTAATATACAAACCTAAGTAAATATCTTAATATCAGGAGGCACTTTCCCTTCCTTTTGTATGAAGGTAACTAAAAGGCTAACTTGCCACAACTCTTTTTCCTCTGAAACAGTAAAATCATGAAACAATGACATATCAATGAACGTATTTTTGTGCAGACCCCAACTTGCACTGTCATGCTAGGAAATCAGAAAGCACTTTCAATCATGGTTATGAAAACACATATGCCCTTTATGTTTATAAACAATAATAGAACAGTCTGGAGGGCTGTAAAACACAAAAGCATTTTAATAGAATTTAGCACCACAAAAACTTGCAGGAAAAATATATGAAAACCAACAGAGCTCTATAAGCTTCACCAAAACTGAACATCTTTCTGTAAACTGGAGTTCTTAGCCTCTGCTTGTGCTTCACAATTCAGAGAAGCCCAAAAGGAGTACAAAAGAAAACATTCAGTCACTGGAAAACTTTACTTGTAAGGTTTTATTCATCACCACATTTTCAAAAACATTCATTAGCCAGAGCCAAGTGGCAGCCATACTTTCCTCCTGAAGGTGAATCTGCAGAAATACAGAATTACTTGCAGTTTTTCAACTTGGCAGAGGATGGGGCAGGGCAAACTGGTAAAGAGCTGGTCTTCTATCTAGAATTCCCACCTTCCCACCACCAAAGCAGGTGCTGCTGTTGGGATGACAGTATTCCCAATGGGACAGAGCCCAAACAGCTCTGCTGGCCCTCGAGCCTGCAGCCAGGGCACTGTGTGAGTGAAGTGCCCAGAGGTGTCACTCGGGGTCACCTGGTGTGAGTGAAAAGAAGACAGAAATGATCGGGGCAAACACCAAAACAGTTGGAAGCCACAGCCCTAAAAAAATAACTCACCTTCCAACATACTGATTTTCCCTCTGTGAATGCAATGGGCAGGAACACCCCAGTCTGAAGGCTAATGACCTTCCTGTGGTCTGAGATCACCCTGCTCTCCCCAAGCCCCCGGAACAACCAGGAAGGTACAAGAGTCACACATGCCCTATGTTTTTCTTCCCCTCTCTCAAGCAGTATAAGCCAAGTACTGTTGTGACAAGTGCTTTCCAGCAAGAAGTCTTTCAGACTACAGGTAAAGCACTTCTCATACAGCAGATGTGCCAAAAAGTATTCGCAGAAACCAAGGACAAGCAAACAGTAGTGCTTTGCTATAATTATCAATATCAAAGAGAGGCCAGGAAGCAGAAAATCTATATGAAACACATGCATTTCACAGCAGTTTTCACAAAACTTTTCTAGGTGATTTTTTACTCTTCCATTTCCTAAAATAATCTGTTCCTTTCAATAGGAAAAAAATGAAAATAAAGATGAGTAAACAGGTGACAAGGGGATATCAATCAGCTTACAGCAAAAACAAGTCCTTAGGCAAGGTTAACACTACCTTCTGTTTTACAGCAAAAAGAAATATCAACATCAATAAGTAAAACAAGAATAAACTTCTTCAGGATTCAAATAGAACTATGAAGAAAATGTGTTTAAAATCGTTGCAAGCACCAATAAATCCTCAGAGAAGTTGATAATGGAATGACCTTTAAAAACTCCAGACAAATAGAAAATGTACTTGTTCCACAAAAATAGTTCTCTAGATGTCTTTTAAATAATTAGGAACAATGTAATTTTTAAAAATATTGCGCTTCTCAGCATATTTACTTGTAAACAATTAGTTTTTATTATGCTTAATTATGCTGATACATATTAGCGGATTACATGACTCATTGAACAAACTGAAGTTTACACTGCCCAAACAAAAGGAGTCATTGCAAACACAAGAGCATCCTCTTCTGCAGAAACCAGTTCTATTATTTGGTTCATTATGACAAAATAACCATAAGAGGATGTAAGAGGAGCTTTATTTTTCCTCCAGCCCACAAGCACCAGTGAGTCAAACATGAAGGAATTCAGTCCTATCAGCCTAATTCTTACTCCACTGTACAAGAACTTTGAAATGTCAGATGCTCAGAGCCAATAGAAAGGCTTTATGCATGTTCTCTCCCAAAGAACTCAGACACGTTCACCTGCTTCCAAAGGACAGACAGATGGCGAACATCTTGCAGACAAGAGTATTCTGTATTTCACATCCCATTAGCCATTTGATCAACTGGATGGAATCAGAACAAGATTTCTGCCTGTCCCACTACTTTCAGATGGATGATTGGGTACCTGGGGAGCTTTGTGAGTGTTCTGTTTTTAACAGCAACAGAGTTCATCACTGGGGTCTACCACAGACAGGTAAACACAGAACAGCTCTTAAAAATAAACCAGTTCTGGTGGAAGGGATAACTGGACACCTGAGCTTTTGACTCAAAGGAAGAGTTATTTTTCAGAATTTCACATGCAGTCCTTGCTTGAATGGATAGATACAGTCAAAAGAAACGTATTCCCTGACAAGGAGTATGGTTACTTCCATGCTGGCATCACTGTTTCTCCTCTGGAAGAGCTGATTGCTCTACAGCGATCTGGAGAACCTATTTAATTACTGGCAGATGACTTTCAAACCCTCCTTTGTATTTTCTTTAAGGGAGAGGGAATATATTTGAAACTTTCAGGTCTCAAAACAGCAGCAAGTTTTTGTTCATCTTCTCAATGTTTTCCTGTTACGTTGACTGCATTCACTGCATTTTCATAATCGCATTGTAAAAAGTGCTGCTGACAGAAAAAGCAGAGACCAAAAGACTCATTAGGTATTCTGAAGGTAAATCTCCAAACAAAGGACACCAATTTTAGAAATAGGTTTAGAACCACTTAGAGTAAAAACTCATCATATTTAGCAGACCTGTTATAGAGGCACAAGAGTTTAACAAAAGGCATCATTTTTCTCCTCTACCAAAGTATACCTGGCCAATCCTGTAAAGTGCATCAGACATACCATTGTGCACATATGCTCAAGAGGTCCCAGAAGACCACTTCATGTGCTTCTCACAATGTGCATTAACCTTAATTGAAGTTCAAAAGCTGATTACTGATGTTCCAAAGATGATTAAGATGAACTAAAAACCCCAGATGTCTGTTTAGACAAAAACAACCAAGAAAATTCTGTGTAGGTACCAGGGAACAACCTGCAGGAGAATGAGATGTGCCTTCCTCTCCCCACACATGCTCCTGTATTTTCGTTATTCCTGTACAGCACACACTCGATATTTTCTTTGCTACAGTCCTCTCAACAGGCTCATTCCTATTTATTATAAATGCAAAATGTAAACTGTAATCACCTTTTTCTCAAGGGATCTCAACTGGCATTCCAAATTGTTTCCTAAGTCTCTGAAATCAGTTTGGGTTTTTTTCTTGTAATTGTAAAAGCTTTTGGGCTTTTGTTTTTATTTGGGTGTGTTTTTTAAAGTAAAAGATCAATACAAAATTAGCAGAGATCATCCTCTTATGGAAACAAGGAGTACAATATGTTGTCATTATTTAAATCTAATTTATAGACTTAAAGTCCATACTTATGTACCTTAATTTAGGGTTCCTTGTCCCACAACTGTCCCTCAAAGGAGAAGCAGAACCCTGTATAAACTCTAAGCATACAGACTGCTATGCAGGCTATATATGCCGGCTTTCTTGTCTTTTACAGTCCAATTCCTACCAGCATTTAGGTCCACTGCTAAAGGTTATATGATGAAAAAAATCACTATTTTTAGTAATTTAGTTTCTCATAATCAATTTATTAACATATTACATAATTCTGAAACAATGACATTCACTTAACAAGTTTAAAAAGTGTCATTCACTTCACAAAGACTTAAAATCCATGATACTGAACACAATCCCTCACTATTTAAATCAATAGATTTCTCATTAGTTCTAGTGCATCCAGATTCCTTGCTTTAACTGGTTAGCCTCAAGGACAGTATTAAGTTTTATCTATACACATCAGATGGACTTTATTAAGTGATTTCAAGAGTTTTCAAAATTGAGAAAAGTTGTACTAAATGAATCTCAGAGGGAGTACCTTGAAAACAAGATTATATTGGTTTTTAGGCTTTATCGCATTACATTCTTTAGCTTATCTGAACACAGTCTGACGAATCCAAACATTTTGGTAAGGTGGTAGTATGAAGTTAAAAGCACAGATATGAAAGTGCCACAAAAGCATGGGAACCAAAATGATATTTATGACAAATTAAGCTCCTCACTTCTGTCTTCCATTAGACAGACACATTATAATGTCTATTTGGGAGAAGCATTCAGGTTTTTCACACCATTACAGTCATTATTAACCTTATTTCAAGATTTTGGCAAGCGATCCATAATAGAGGAATTTAGTGGAAAGTACTGAAATACAGACTAATACTTAAGAGAGTTTCTAAGCTAGCAAGTGCTAGCTGTAGCTTCTATTACAGCTGGGACTAAGGAGAACATGTAAGTTTTTAAAAACATGAGAGATCATCAGGTTTAGACTGAAACACTCATCACATCATACACAGAATGGTACTGGCTGCTGTGGACTGGGACAGTTCCAATCCCTGCTCCAATTAACATCCATGTAGTTGAAATGTGCTGCAAGTCATGTTCACAGTTTGTTCAGCTTGGCATAGTTTAAAACACTCAGTGAGGCAACTTCAGTATTTGGTAATGAAAGACTGCCTTGTCCCACCCTTCACAAGCATATTAAATCACTACACACAGCAACTCTGTCCCCAGGCAGGCACCAGTCTGGGCTGAATCTGCAGAACCAGAGGAGAGAAATAAATAGAGAATAATCCTCATAAGTATTGGGAGGTACTTTAGGCAACTGCTAACATCACATTCTGTGGCTGATTGCATACCTTAATGACTGGATGTAAAAGAAGAGGGATGTGAAAAGTAGGTACTAACACCTGTTATGTTTTCAAAGAAAAATTTTTAAACTGCCCTCTTGAAACCTGGGGTGAGTGGGAGCACAAGGAGAAAAGGGAAAAAAAAACCCCAAAACAACACAAAACAAAATCACAAAACACCAAACCTCAATGTTCGGAAGTACAATGTTTAAAAAAATGGAAATAGACCCTTGCTAGAGTTTCATACTGAATAACTTAAATGTCTGTGCCAGGCATTTACTTTCCCTATTTTTTGTCTACACGTCTGAGATACTAAGTCTGGTCTAAGGCTCTGGGTACAGGAACTAGATTTGCAAACACTGAAGCAAAACTGTGATAGTTTCACAGCAACCTCAGTCCTCTAATAAACTTCACTCCCAAGGTTTCAAGGACTCAGTGTATGAATTACAGTGTATCAAATGCAACCCCTTTTGAGTGAGATTTTCAAATCTATTTGTGCAGTTGAAGACTGCAGGCTAACAGAACTTAAACTCTGTTCATACATCTTTAATATCTGTCCCTATCAGTTGGCACAAGGCACTTGAGCACCCAGAGCTGCCTGCCTTCCTTGGAAGGCACAGCTCACAGGGCTAACTGCTGTCCTCCTGCACTGACAGCACAGCTCCACCAGCACTCACTGACTCCTTCTCCAGACAGAACCTTCTCCTACACAGTTACCAAAGCTCTATTCGAGGGGGCAAACCACAGAACTCAAAGTGCACTCACACACTTGAGAAAATGCTTTTTTCAAAAGCCCAACCTAGGGATCACCTAATGAAACAAAAGCAGCACCATCTACGTGAAAAGTGAAACTGTATCCCACAGTTACTCCAAAACACGTGCTCATCTCCCCTACTCCTTCCTCCAACAACATACATTGGCATTGCTGATTTTATGAATCACAAGAAACTGTTCGGATTCCTTAAGTTACTTCCAGGATAATCACATGCAAATACTACTGGTAGTCGCCAAAGAAAATTAAATTACTTGATGTTTTGGATTCATATACAAACACAATTTCATCAACACTGTGTCAACACTTTTTTCCAAAAGCCTCTAATGTTGTATACAGTCAAAGAATGACAACTCAAGAGAGCAAGCTGTGCATTTCTACTGGTATTTATGTATTTCACAGTTCATTTCAAAAGAAATAGCTAGGAGTACTAAAAAAAACTAAGCTTGTGTGAAATTACCATCCTAAATAGTCTTGCTTCTACTGCAGTTGCAATTTTTTTTGGTACAAAATGAGCACAAAGCTAATAATTGAGAAATGCAGAAACATACGAGGATTTCTGAAACAGGGAACAGTCATTACAGGCTAGTGTTATAAATATCCTGCTCAAACGCATCAAATCTTCAACTATAGGTTTCCACACTTGTCTAAAACCTATTCTGTTTTAATAGAAAATGTACGCAAGAAAACTCAAGCAAAGCTCATTCTTCTCTGGAGATTGCTTTACTACATAAGCACATATACAGATGTGCACTCTCCACTGTCTCCTGCAGGTGGACAAAAAGGACTGCTACGGAATTCTTACATCTTGGACTCTGCTTTTAAAACAAAGAAATGAGACAGCCAAAGAACAGCAGCATCAAGATCACCTGAGAAAAACCTTCTTTCTTGAAGAAAGAAACCTCAGTGTAAATACCAATGTAAACTGCAACACAAATTTCCATATATAAAGAAAAAAAACATGAAGAAGAAATACAGGGGAGGAAGGAAGAGACGAAAATAAAAGTGACTAATTAGCAGTTTCCTTGCAAACTGAAAGCATAAAGCATTATTTAAGCTAGGAGAGAAAATTACATGTGCAAATACATGCCTTGATAAACTGAAGAGAAACTGAAGAGGAAGCAACGTTGGAAGCTGGGCGTACTGCAGCCATGAGGTACTACAGTATATTTGTGGACCGAATTTCCCCATCTCTGCCAAACCCCCACTCCTTTTTCTTCACTTTGTTTACAACTATGATATGCTATGCTTCCTTGACAGAAGTAGGTATTCCATCTTTCAAATGGTCCTAGCTGACCATCCAAGCTGAAATTAATCTTTGATATTGAGGGCAGCTCGTATTCCCTGCTGTTGCTCTATGAACAGGGGATAGTTCACTCATGCAAGGTCCTGGACAAATGATACTCTTATTTTTCATCTAAGAAATTTAAAACCAAGACCTTCTCCTCCAAATACCTGGAATAAAAGGAGGACCAATTCACCATCACACCTTTAAATCTGCTCAACTATCTGCTTTAGGAAACAAGCATACATTTACTATTCCACTTTCTTCACCTATTTGTGGCTATTGTGAAACTTGGGATGAATTGTGGTTTTATCGCTATTTTATGATATTAAGTAAATATCTTGCTTGCCACCAAATTATTTAAAATATTGGCAAGATAAAGGTCTTGCAGACTGGTCTGAATACGTGATACAAGCACAGGCTTGCCCTGTTACAAGGCTTCCTGGCAAAAGGATGGCATCTTTGAAAGTTTTCTTTTCTGCTTTTTTGGCTAGGGCAAAAGGAAGCAAAAGCATAGACAAACCCAGTAGAAGGTAGCTGTGTATCCTCTCTTAGGTTACTCTTCATGAGGTACGCAGTTCTGCCCTGATTTCTCATCCACATATCACCTTCAACTATCTCACAACTCACATTAAATAGGGGAGCTTTGGGGCCGTTTTTGTACACAGCTGTATTCCAGCACTACATCCAAGGTTTCCAGCACTGAATATTCATTCACATGAAAGCAAACTTTTGCTTTGCTCAGGATCATGAACAACCTCACTTGTGACATTTACATCTATTGATCTGCCTGTTTCGTGAATATTCCCTTACAATATGTTGATCAAAATCATAAATTAATATTTCACTGCATTAGAAGATCTGCACTTTTCATCTCCAAGTCAAAATATTTTTTTTAACTCCTACAAAGAATCACCCTTTGATATTTGTTTTTACTTCTCTGTATTGTGATAGTTTAAAATTGGTACATTTTCAAGGCTCAAAAAGTCAGTAACCAAATCCTATAGAGTTTCCTTGGTGATAAATGGAAAGTTGCTGGCAGACACCAGCTCCCTTTGTCAAAAAAGTTAATTTTGATAACTATCTTTATTCAACAGACTGCTAGCCAGAGATCTGTGCATCTGCATCAGCAAGAGTTAATAAGCTGCATTTCTGCTGTTGAAAAGATACCTACCCAGCAGCATCCAAATTCGAGCACAAAGGATGACCGTGAGTGCAGTCCAAGGTGTATAACAAAACAATCTGGTGATACTGGTAAATAAAAAGTCTGTCTTATCATGTTATCAATCAGGGATATTTTTACAAGCAATGAGATCCACTCCCCAAAGCAAAGAAATAAAAAATTATCGACTTGCCTTTAAATTTGTAACAAATTACCACTTTGACTCAAGGTTAAAATTCCATGTTTTATCTTGTACTTGTCAGTAAGCCATTATCTGTGCAATTAAGATGGTTTATCTGATTAACAGAAATTCTCTAAACTGCAGTAAATCATTTCTCTAAGGTGAACAGCAATTGACTTACTAGAAAATCACCTGGCTTAGCTATCAGTTCTTAAATATCCATAGAGCTGCCATTATCACAGTATTTGACACCTTCTTTAATCACATAATAAAGGCTTGCCACCTTCATAGCTCACTTTCGTTTTATAGATGGGAGGGCAGAGACAGAGACTGACATTCAGGAGAAGACATTTCTGCCACCATTGAGCACTCCAGGATAAAACACTGCAGAGACCATATTTACTAGCATGTGTAAAAATGCAGAATCAGGTGCTGGGAAGCCAGCACCTGCAATCACACTCTGTGTTTTGAGTGAACACACACAAAGTAAAACAATCAAGAGGTGTAGAAGAATATTCAGAGGCATGTTTTAATTTCCAACTCCTCAGTGGAGGGGAGGAATAAATGGAGTTTTAAGACTGGCAGTTTTAGATGAACACTTGTTCAGGGATTTGTTGGAACGCTGTGTGAATGACAGTTCAAACACACAGTGCCTTAGTGAGGGAAAATTGCAAAAGCATTGAGCCATGCCATTTATTTCAAGGTGGCAGAGAACTCCCCATAGATCTCTGTAACACAACAGTCACCCTTTGGGCTGTCACCTCACCCCGAGCTGCTGACACTGCTGCCAGAGCCACAGGAGCACTCTGGCACAAATGCTTTTTTAAAGAGTCTTGCATATTAATATCCAGTATGGCAGAGCAAACACGTGATAATGGACATGCTAGAGAGTTACTGTCAGAGCAATAAGTTGACAAAAAGCATTAAATTCACCCAGCAAAATAAAACATTCTCAGCAAGGGATGCAGGTAGAATGAGGAAGAGTATCTGTGACAATCTCCATTTGCCACCACGGAGTCACGAACCTCACAGCAAAAGCTAAAATTTAATTTTAAATACCTTTAGTCTTCATGTTCCGGATTTTATTATTTTTTTTTTTCAAAATGCTTTTATTACAGGTGTGACAAACTTCAGAGAAACACTTCAATATTTTATCAAAAAATGTCCTAGTGCAAAAAAGAGTAACACAGCAAGCCTTTATTTTCTGTTATTCTGCATCATTAAGACATGACTTATTTGGGTATTCAGGTCTGATATTCTTTATTTTAGTTTTTGTTTTTAACAGACCAAAACTTTAATGTTCCTGTCAAAGTAGATTTTGGGTTAAATTTAGAAATATTAAACTTACATTTATTTAAAATTCTCCTTCGGTAGGGTTTTTCATCTTCATCTCAAATCCCATAGTAACTTAAAAATGCAAAATATAGATGTCTTCAAGAATATACATGTTTAGAGAGGAAATTAAGTAAATTTTTATTCATTGCTAAATCATTTATCAAGTTTTTGAGTTGTCAAAATAGAGACTCTCAAAACACCCACATGTTAGCTCACACTGTTTTTCCAACATTTCTAAGGCTAGCTGGCCTTCATATTTCCACTCCAGGAGCAGGTGAAAGTGTCCCAAATACCAAAAAAGTTAATAAAAATCAGAAAATAAGGTTACAGAACTGTGGAAACATCAGTCCTAGTAGATCTAGGCCCTCGAATATGCTTTGAGGAACTCCAGTCCTCCCACTCCTGCAGTACAACACTGTTAAAGCTGAGCATGAAGCAGCAACTTCCTGCAAAAAGGAAGTAACCCGAAGGAGGGCAAGGGCACTTTACTGCTTCAACACTTATCTTAATAGTAACCTTTCCTTAATTTAGTTGGGATTACTTCTGTCTGTAAAAGAATAAAACAGCCTCGAAACCTGTATTGACACAACGAACAAATATGTAAATTTTCCAGTTACATGCAGTGATTTATAAATAAACCAAATACATAAACAATGGGGGAATAAATAAAAGATGAATTACAACACAGTACCTTCAGTCTTCAAAAGAAATTTGTGTTTTCATACCTAACAGAGATAGGAAATGTAATTATTTCCCTCTCTCAAGAGCAGCAAGTAAAAGACTGCAGTTCATCTTTTTCTCCAGGAGGACAGGAAAGAATATAACCCCTTCCATACTTATTAGGAATGTTAACTGTGGGGAGAGAGATTTTAAAAATAAAGTAATTTATAAATGAAAACAACAAGTGGCAACAGATTGCATTTGGAAGTTGAGAATGAATTTTTCAATTTCACGTATCATTTAACCAGTGTCAGACAAAAAAATGACCTGATAAATAATATCTGCAGTGGAAAGCCACTGAGCTGCTGACCACAGGTGGATTGGCTTGGACATGAGTCAGAAATATAGAAGGGTCCTGCAGTTAAAAACCAGATTGAGGGTTAGGTAGAGGGCAGCTGTGTAACTCCTCTGTCTACATCTCTACTACAAAGCACTACAGAGCTGTCTCACAACCCCATTTGAGGTGGCCTCTGATACTGTTGATTCATCTGTTTACTCCTGGAGAAAAGTACAACTCTATAAATGCAGGAAGTGGAATAAAACAAGTAGTTTTGAGGAGCAGTACCAATAGCAGAATGGAATTAACCCAAGTAAGCACTGAACAGGCACAGGATGGGATTTCTTCCAAGCACCCTTCCAACAGTATTTGTGGTTTGGGGAGGGCAGCTGGGAAGAAAGACAAATACAGGAACAAAATCCATCAGTTTTTTGTTTGTTTGCTTTTTTAATCACTGATTACACCTGTATTCAGGCTATTCACAAGATTTTTTTGGCAACCACTTCAGACATACTTATCTCCACCTGGAAATGGTCATGGCTGGGACATCATTTCATTCCTTGTGTCCTTCATAGCATCAACTGGGCTATTCTGCTTGATTACAGCAAATTGTAAAGATGCAGCAGGGCATCCAAAAGCTTTATCAACTGCAACAGGGAGATTCCCTGCCTGCTGACACTTCTGAATGACAGAGCATATCTATATAATGAAGCCCTTTCTTCCATAGGAGAGGCTTTTGTTCTTATGGTTATTTAAGTTAAAAGGGACAAAGCAGCTAGAATTGCATCTCAAACATACCTTAAACTAAAGGGTAGTTATACTTTGACCTTACATATTATGCCAAAAGGCACTCCAATGCACACATTTATTTTAATAATACACCAAAAAGTTGGAGATAAAAATGTTTTAAAATGACATAACTGCTCGACTTTAAGAGATGCTTAAGCCTAATGCTGAACTAAAAATAAATGCAGCCTAGATGCAGGTTAAAAAAAATTATTATTGCCTATAAAGAAGAAATTAATTAGAGATGTGGCAGAACCTTCACCCCCCCGCAAACTTTCAAAAGTTTAATGGTCCTGTGAAAAGGGGTGACTCTCCCAAAGGGCAGGATGCCTGTAGGAAAGGTGACTGCAGGAAGCTCAAGGTAAAGCACTGAAGCAGACCTGGATCATTCTGTATCATTTGGCTGCAGCCTTGCCTGGCTCCTTGCCCACACCACAGGCAATAAAGGAACCAAGACAAAGCAGTGCTAAAACCAGTCTGGCAGTTGGGGAGGCAGAGATCCAGCAGCAGACAGACAGCAGGGATGGGGGCAGCTCGGCACACACAGCAAAGCAGAGAAACAGAGCTCTACACAAGCAGATCATGGCTAACTATGGAGCACACAGATTTTTATGGGTGCACTGAAACTCCCATCCCCTATAAATAGAAGCCACTTTTGAATTAAAAAAACAAACACAAAGCAAAAACAGAAAACCAAAATCCAGTCATGAAAACACCTTGCAGAAATCCAGTTAAGGCTGGATTTCTCTATGGTTTTTGTAGGCTTAAAGATCTATAGGAAAGATTTTCAGAATCCAGACCGTGTAAATAACAACTCTGCCCACCTACTTGAACACCATCTTCATATACTTTGCTCAAACTCAGAACACCATTCACATTTCCTACACAAATTTTTTTAAGTGCTTTAAGGGAAAAATATCTTTTGAATGTACATACTTACTAGTTTTACATGCTTAATAGTGCTTATTAAAACATACTACTTCATGTTTTCCTGAGTTGGAAGAGACCAACAGGGATCATTTAGTCCAACTTCTGGCCCCGCATGGAACAGCCCCAAGAATTTCACCATGTGTCTGAGATAATTGTCCAAAAACACCTCTTGAACTCAGGCTTGGTGCTGTCCCTAGTGAGCCTGTTCCAGTGCCCAACCACCCTCTGGGGGAAAACCATATCCAACCATGACCACCCATCACTTTAGTTATGAGAGAGAAGGTTTTGTACAGTTTTGACTCAATCACGTTTAAGTACAGCTACTTAAAAAAACCCAACAATCTAGATGGTAGCTTCTGTTTCTTTAAAAGCTCTGCTAATGCACTTAAATTACTCACCACCTCACAGACTGAAAACCATTTTGCAGAAACATAGCCATTCAAACACTGCAGATCTGATGTTACTCTATCATTAGTCACAGAAATAGTTTTGCATTTGATTTAACACACTCTTGGAACAGTTGTGCTCCTCACTGCCTTCTGTCCAAACATTCACTCCTACTCATACTGCCCTTCTGCACTGGCACAAACAGTTCCTGTAAGGAAACAGTGGAGAAAAAAAAGGCAAAAAGCCCTGCAAAAAAATCACACGCAACAAAAAGTAAGGTCTGACAATAAACACTGAAAAGTAGAAGAGCAGCAGGACTGTCTCTGCCACCTTCCACCCTGCTGCGTGCTGTGGTACTGAACTGGAAATCCCAGCCCCTGTGTACATCAGAAATCTTTCAGGAAATAACGATCTCTTCTTAGGTGCAGTGACAGTCACACTTCAGTCCACAGATAGGTTGTGCCAAAATAGTCAGAAAAGACACGAATTCAACTCATTTATGCTCAATTTGCTGTCTCTAGAGGCATTGTGAGACATCAGCTCTGCTTGACAAAGCCATTTAGATGCTATAGCAGAGACAAATTCCCTGTATCTTAAAAATTGTTTAAAGTAACTGAAGGCAGCTCTGCAGTGAACCTATACAAAATGTAGAAGACCAGTATGTGCAAAAGTCAGAGTTCATTAGCTTGCTCTAACCACATGAAGACATTTTTATTATGCCCATTATTATTGGAACACACCATTAAAACAAATCCAAGTACAGTCTGGGCAAACAAATATTATGGCAACTCTGATGAAACAAAGCCTTCCCAATGAAATGTTAAAAGGCCATTTTGCTCTCAGTGAAACTGCTTTCTTAATCTTCCTTGAGATTTTAACTTCACTTGCCTGTTGAAAAAGGAACACAAGGGGCATTACATGTCCCACTGGCCTCTCCTGCAGGTCTCTAAAGAGTGCTTAACACAAACAGTAATTTACGGTATTACACTCTTGGACGACAAGTACCTCAAATTCCACTTCAGGGTATTAGGCCAACTGCTGTTTAAATTATGTGTAAACTAGCTGAATCGTGACCCTCCACTGGAAAAGTCTGCCTTATAGATCATGTCCTTAGGGAGTTGAATGCTATAATGACAACTTACCACTGAGCTAATCAAGGATCAGAAAACAAAGTTACAATTAACTAAAGCAGAGGCACTGAAAAAACAAATCAATAGTGCTACCCAGCTGAACCAGGTCATGCACGCCAGAACCTCCTACTATTTGCTACTGCAGTATGACTCGTACAGTAAAAATAAACTCTAACCCTCTGCAAAATCACAGAGTTATTGAAAGATGTCTTTTTACTCCACTACAGTGAAGTCAGAACTTGTTCCCTATTTTGGAGTTTTTAGATCCTGTCACTGGTCAACAATTGATTTTGAAAATGTCAGTTATTAACCCTGGCCATAAAGGTTTCTGTAGTGTTGGTCTGTGTATTTTTATCTCATTTCTGCTCTAACTTTACAATGATACATGCTTCATTTACTCAATAAATGATGGACACCAGAAGTACGTACACCTTTAAAAGCCCAAGGACTCAATTTTCTTTAAAATAAAGCCTTTATTCGTAACGCCAGATTTGTCTTTAAAATCCAGAATTCCACACACTACATAAGCCTGCTGCAAATCAGCAAAAGAATTTGTTTCTAAGAATCTTATACAAATCTGTTTCAAATAAGTCTGTATTTATAAAATGATTCTGTGTTTTGGACTAGTAATGAGTCCTGTCAAGAACAGTTTCTGCCAATGGGTCTGGCTTTGCCCCTCATTGTGGAAAGACAGACCCATCAGGAAGTCCTGAGTGCAGAGCTAGAAGGTGAATCCAGAACATCCCTGGGAGAGATTTGGAGTTGCTGTTGTCAGAAAGAATGAAAAACTAAGTCATAAATATACACACTGACTTCCTGAAACCCAGCAGTAACTGAAGTCATTCTACAAGATAATGCCACAGCAATAATACAAAACCCAAGGAACTTCTACTTGAAATATAGTCTTGGCATACCCCCTACACTTTGGTGCTGCAAGGAGGTCAGGAAGGAGCTGCACCAGAGTGAGCTGTTTGGAGGAGCAGTGAAGTGAGGGGAGTGCTGTGCAGAGGCTGTGATAGCCCTGCCAAAGCCATCCTGGGGCCCTGTCAAAGACAACCTTCAGGAAAGCCAGCAGCACTCACAGACTCAGCCTCTGCCAACTTCAGCTCTACACTTTCTCAGGGCTACTTGAATGGATTTGGGGATTTATAAGCAAATTAAATCACTTGCTCTAGAGCACATTGCAGCAACTGAAATAAACTAGCCAAGACAAAGTTTTTGTCAACCACTAGATTGCTAAACAAATGCTTTTGCTTATCCCTGCTAAAGATGAATAAAAGTTTGATACATTGCTTCAGCTCACCTTCCTTTCACAAAGCTCAACTTAAATTGAGTTTTCCAGATGCTCCTAGTTCCCTACCCACACTTAAAAGTCATATGGAGCATTTAATGTTTTTCACAAGTATATTACAACCACTTTTATAAATAAACTCTTATGCACCATAGTGCTGTAGAACCCCAGATTTTGCCCATTTTTCCCCCTGTAAATCAATGGAAACTCACAGCTGCTGCCTTTATCTAGGCAAGCCTTTCTCTCTAGACTACAGAGAAGAGAAGCAAGGAGACTGCACCTCCAGAGGGCTGTAGCAGTGTCAGCGGTCTAAGACCTGAGTTATCAGCTGTGGACAAGGGAGGGACATAAAAAAGGAAAAAGAAGGAAAAGCCAGTTTGTAAGTGTCATGTCTGCAAGCATTATTCTCTATTTCAGCCGTAGGGTTACTGAAACAAAGATGCTTAGACTGAAGAGCTTTGGGTCAACAACTCAGTTCTGGTATACACTCAGTGGGCCTTGTGTCAGGGGTGCTGTTTAATAGGGGAAACAAACACGAGCATCCCTCTAAACCTCAAAGTATATAAACCTTTGGCTTTCTTACAGGCAAATTATATGGAAAAGAAAACCAAAAATCCAACTTGAGTCATCCACTCCAGTCTTAGAAACCTTCCTCTACTCAACAACAACAAAAAAATATTTGCTTAATCCTTTTCTGCAAAGTATTGCACAGTAACCATTTCACCAGCTGACCCTTCTGCATTGCAATTTCTTGCCAAGGTACGGAGCAGACCTTAATTCTCATGTGGAACAGATCACTCATTTGCCAACATTTTTGAATCTTTGTTACTGCTGCTTTATAGTTTCTGATGTAGCAGAATAAAAAGAAGCCATGACAGATATAAGTTCTGAACTAGAGTATTATCAACGCACAGTAATTGTTTTCTCATTTTAAGAAATGTAATGCCAACAGCTCAATGGAAATCTATTTCATGTAATTTAATACAGTTCTGTNCACAAAAAAAATTAACATATTTGCTTAATCCTTTTCTGCAAAGTATTGCACAGTAACCATTTCACCAGCTGACCCTTCTGCATTGCAATTTCTTGCCAAGGTACGGAGCAGACCTTAATTCTCATGTGGAACAGATCACTCATTTGCCAACATTTTTGAATCTTTGTTACTGCTGCTTTATAGTTTCTGATGTAGCAGAATAAAAAGAAGCCATGACAGATATAAGTTCTGAACTAGAGTATTATCAACGCACAGTAATTGTTTTCTCATTTTAAGAAATGTAATGCCAACAGCTCAATGGAAATCTATTTCATGTAATTTAATACTGAAAGGTGTAAATCAAACTAAAATGCTGTGAGCAATAGATCTGTATTTTCAAATAGGAATTCTGATACATATAGTTCACCATAATTTCCTCATCCACATCTGCCCTATACCAACAAAATAACCATTTAATACAGAGCAGTAGCTTGACCACTTTTTAAATTAATTCCACTAAATACAAAGTGCACAAGACATGCAGAATTAGACAAGAACTCCTGGTCCTTTAAGGGAAAACTGATTGGCAGTTTCATAATTATTGAAAGAGAAATGAAAAAGTACTGCACTTCCACAGCTTGTAGGAAACGTGTCTGTAGAAAGGGTACCATATCTTGTTTCAGCATAAGGAAGTTCAATCCCCTCTAGTGCAGAGCTGAGGACTTGAAAGTATGCTCTTTACTGAATGTTTGAATAAGCCATCCTAGTTTGGATCTTGATATTTTTGTTGATTCAGTCTGAGCTATTTAGTTATACTATTTCCTTCAATCCTCTTGGATCTCTTAACTTTCAAGTATCAAGACATCAAGACCTAGAATTTTACCTAATCATCAAGGGAATATTATTTTCCTGATCCATTAAATGAATAAAAGACTTCACATCCTCTACAGACTCCTTTCATTGATTTATCTTTTGCTGCCTTAATGTAAAAACTATCTTTGTGACGAATATGAATTCATGCTATTTCTTTTCCTTCATTTCTTGTTTCTCTACTTCATTCCTCTTCTCCTGATGTGGCTGTTTTTTTCCCCTTCACTTTAAGGAAAACACCAGGAACTTATATTATGCAGTCCTTCATCACCTTGTACCATTTTTCTCTATTAATTGCCACAGGGGTTTTTTCATTAGTTCTCAACTGACTTCCACCAAAATCAATCCAATTAATTATGTTTTCTTTTTCCTATATCATTGGTCAAGATGGCAAGTAAAGCCAGGTGACACCAATGCCTGTAACTCATTATTTAACAATTTCCTACAATTTCATATACCTTTTTTTCTTTTTTTGCAGTCAGTTGTTACCAAGAAGACACAGTTCTTGCATTCAAGGATTTCAAAATCATTTTTTAACCACAAACTGGAGAAGCACAAATATCCAAGGCTTTTCAGCTAGAGCTCAGAGCCCAGCAAAAACAATTACAACCTGATACCTACTCAGTACAATGAATGAACAGGTGATAAAATTTGCAAGTATCCAATTCTTCATGAAACGTGTAATTCTTACCATTAGATCATCTTTTCATCTTCATAGAAACACAAGAAGAAACAGTAACAAAACAAATTACAAACTTGATATTATATCATAGTCTGAACTATCATGTTATTTTTTAAGGCTTTATCATCACACATGCACTTGCTATCTATGAAAGGGAAATTCTGGTTTTCATTGTGGTCTCAATTCAGTAAGAAAGTAAAGATCATAGTAAACTTTAACCTCTGAAGCCCCATGATCATTTATTACTCAAATCTAAACCTATAATCTTACCTAAAGTTTATCTGAGGCAAAGGCACTTTTTGCTGACTCAAGAAACAAAACATCAGAGGCAAAAAGGCTTCAGGACATTGCACCAGGTGCTTGATTATTCTGTTTATGCTACCAGGGAGAACAGTCAAAGATCAAACAATTTACTATCTTTAAATCCTAATATCCCAAATAATTTCACCTAGCAAGTTGCTGATCTCAGCAACTGATAAAGTCTCAGTTATCTAGGCACTTGCCTCACCAAGCCAGTGGTCAAGACCCCAAATGTATAACTAATGATGCAGTTTACTATTAGAACATAAACGAAGTGCTGAAACATCAGAAAGCTTCCCTAACAGGCTGTACACTGCCCCACAATGTTGTAATTTCACTGCCTTGTTATTCTGCCAAACAAAATGTGTCAGTTTTAGTAATTATACAATGCATCACGCTCACCTATTTCACTTGCTTGTAGCATGCTTTCATTGGGACACCGAGATCATAAATGCTGAAGGTCATTTGTCTAAGAGAATGTGTTCTGGAGCTACAAGATACTTTTTCCCTTGATCTGATGTGAAATGTATCCTGTACCATTTCATCATCATGACAGTACTGAACTCAGGACACAAAGGCTGCACTCTCACTCTGATACTCTACCAAAAATTTTTCTACCAAAAAAAGTGCAAAAGGCAGAGGAGTGGCAATTTCAGCTTTTTCATGAATGTATTTTTGTTTCTAAGCTATAACTGTACTCTTTAAGAGTTTTATATTCCAGGCAGAAGATAAAACCATTAACTATTCCACACATGATGAACTTGTGACTCTACTTGAGACTGTGCAGCTGAGTACTTCCCGTTCCCCTGAAAACAGCAGAAGCTCTAAATTTTCAGCCTCCCCCTTTGCAAATTTGGGTTTTAAAGACAGCATCCACTCCAACATTTTCTTGTCAACTGACACAGGATCTGACCCAGAAGACAAGTCTGAAACACATATTTAAGTGCCATTCACACCTAGATTAACACCTCACTCATGAGATTCAAATGCTGCTTAATAAAAAAAAGTGTAAACACTTACTTGGCTCTCCCAGGGTTTTTTTTGTAACTATATGGTAACAGCATTCCAACTGTGCTTTTCATATTAAAGCAGAACAAGAGAAAAGGTCATAGAACACTCTGGAAGGCAACACATTAATGCAGCGTTCAAGGTTAGATCGAAAGGAGCAGTGGAACTGGGATTACACTGACTCAAATGGCTCTACTCCTTTTTGCTTACTTGCTGTCCACCCCATAGTGCCCGAAGCTGTTGACACAGCTGCCTGCCAGCAAAATTTATTTAGAAACTCCTTCATAGTGTACTGTTCACAGTCACTGTAACCAATATTTCAGGAATTATATTTATAGAGCAGCTGTCAGCAATAGGACTTGGATGTGCAGCAGAAATTTACAGCAATTCACTGTTTATAGTCAAGGCACAGACATTGCAGAAACCATACACAGAGAGGTTCTTCAACTGAATTATCAGAGAAAGACATGCAAGTACCTTGGCTGTGTTTTGTTCTCATACAGTTGCCAAAAATCTGTCTTTATCAAAACCAGTATTTTCTCACTTATACATATCCAAAGCAATCCTGCACAGGTTCAGAAATATCCACATCATAAAATAACACATAACAAACTCAGCTTTCAGAACACATTTCAAACTGTACAAGTCTCAGGATGTAGTATAACTTCTTCCTAAATACTCCATTTTTCCTCTTCCTTAAAGAGAGGGAGGATGCTTCTTCATAATTATAGCTTTGTAGAAGCTATGCCAGTTTTAGAAGACAACAAACAGCATTTACTGAAGGCTATAAAATCTGTGAGGTACAGTATGCTTGACAATCTCAGAGAAAAATGCTCCAAATCATTTCAACTTGTCTTTTTCAAAACTCCGGATAAATAACCACATTTGTCCTAGTGGACTTTTATAGCACACCTGGGGCAAATACACTTACCTTGATTATGCCATTTAAAAAAAAAAATTACTTCCAAACCTTAAACCCACAGGAATGTTTCCACAGTCCCCCACAGCCACAGCTAAGCAAGCAGTCCTTCCTCAACTCCCCTTCCCAAATTTGTTTAGCCCATCCCTCTCTATCTTCTTCAGTTAATAGATGAATTCCCTATTGAAATCTTACAGAATTTTAATGTGATTAATAATCTCTTAATAATAACCTCTTTGTTCTGCAAAGTGTTTAACCTTCTTCTTTTGCAAGGTCATAAAAATAATTGTTATAAATACTCTGGTTCAACAGACCAAAGAGACCCTGCTTTTCTACAGATGAGACTAAAAGTCTTGTATGTCTCAGGATTTCACATTACACCTGGATTTACTATGTATCTATGTATTTCACATTACACCTGGATTTACTTACACAGCCACAGAGTAATGCTGACAACACTGTTAAAAAAAAAATTGTATTTGAGGTGTAATGTGAAATAATCCTGGAAAATTAATAAAGCTAATATGTAAGGGCCTAAAGTAAATTCTACAGTGGGTGATAAAAGAGAGAAAGCAAAGCTGTACTCAAAGGAAAAGCACCCTGCAATATAAATGTTAGAGTAGCCCCATGAAATAATGAGCTATAGCAGATTATGGAAGGAAGCAGCCAGAACATGAATTAGATATCACAAATATATCCAAGTTGAAAAGAAAGCTCATGACAAGTCTGAGAGTTGTCTAAACAACCTGTTGCCTGCACAGGCTTTAAGTACGGTATGCAATGTGGTGCTAAGAGCTTTCAATGAAATAAAAGGGAGTAGACCAACTGGTAAAAAAAAAAAAGAAAAATCCACTAAGCCAAGCTATTTTCTTAAGGTTAATTCAGGGAGCAGGAAGTAAGAGTGCTTCTCAAGGGAAACAAGCTATGACTTTTTACAGTTCAAAACCACACTGCCCTCTATAAAAAGAAAAGACTTGAGAGGAAAGAAAAAAAAGTTCCCAAATTAGACATAGTAATTTCTCACACTTTAGGTGAAAAAGTATTTGCAAAGCTGGGACTAAAGATGCAGTCACTCTTACACAGGAAAGAAACACCCAAGTACAATATTGCTTAATTCCTCTGCATGAGAGACATTCCTGCCAGGGAGATTCTGAAGGTCTCTAGGACTAGAGAAACAAGCAATAAACACAGGCCCACCCCATGATGCTACCACTCCACTTTATTCTTACAGTTACACACATTTTGGTTTGTCTCCCCAGGTGTTCAGGCAGTGCATCACCACTGACAGGTCAGTAGCTGTGGGACTCCAGAGATCATTCCTTTGTACTCCCCTACTCATACCGGGAAGGAGCACCGGGCGCTTTAGTCAGCTTGCAAAATCACTGGCTAATGTGAATTACTCTGCTCAGCACAGACAGGCCAGCTCTGTGTGACTGACTGACCAGCCTCCACTGCTGTGACCAGGGTTGAATTAACTGCCACAATGAACGAAACACTCAGTGAATCCATCTTACTTTCAGACAACCCATTTCATATTTTGTTTTTCTTGGTAGCATCACTACATTTTTTTCTGCTCGTTCTATTCTTATTCTCACTAAAAAAGAACAGTGTAGACAAATTACATGCTGCAAGAATGCTGGACAACAGAATGTTTCATAAAACATGAACAACAAATCATAAAATGCAAATTTGAGAGTTAATATAAAGTACTACACTTCTTATTTGACCATTACATGTCATCAGTGCCTGAGACAAAGGGTATGAGCATATCAAGCTTAATAAATAAGCAAAACACTCCTGGAAATATTGGAAAGGGACTCAAAGGAGTTTTCAGCTATTGGTGGTTGGTATTTAATTCAGAGCACAAATTAAATAGGGAAACTGACAGAAACTGGATTATGTTCAGCTGCATGATATGCAAGTACTATGTATGAATACAAATATTTCATTACTCTACCTCATTTATTAATCTTCTCAAAAAATGTTGACAAACAATTGAATCAAACCAGCTATCAAACAAGAACTCCACAGAGTTCTGCCAGGACAACCAACACACAGCTCCTGGCCTTACAACGGACAGCAAACCTAGAGCTCATTATCTAAGAAATCATCACATAGGTTCTCCCTGCACAGCCAGTCTTTGCACACATACAGAGCCCTTATTCTCATGTAAACCAGGCTGCAGATAGACATCTATTTCAGACAGTTGTCTACAAACAAAGGCAAAAGCTTGTCAGTGCATTTTACTGGGTATTACAAAGGATGCCACAAAACCAAAATTCCCCGACCAGCTAATATTTATATTCAGCTAGAAAACAGCAGGATGAGAAATCTTAAAATGTCTATCATCAGTTAAAAAACCCCAAAACAAAAGCTTGGACTGTTGGAACGTTTTAATCCATGAGGAGGTTTTAAAAAACCTTTTTTGATCTATACCCACCCACATGCCAGCTCCAAAACATCTATGAGATGAAATAATTTCAAGTAGATCATAACAGCCTTGTGAGATTGAAAGAACAGTGATAAATCTGCACACTACATCACTGTAAAAAATGCCTAAGGCAGTGAATTACTTTCCCTTATGTCTTTAGGAATGGAGTATATGCACATGCAAACACACATTTGTGTGTGCATACGTGCAGAGTGCACCAAAACACAACTTCTCTGCATTGTGTACTTGGGGATCTTAGCAGTACTGTTTCCAGGAGAGCCACAAAAGAAGGCAAGCAATCTTTCCTTCAGCTAGTCTATTCCCTGACTTCAAGTTGGAGAGGGACTGAAACAGGGGGAACAATGCAAGGCTCATAAGCAGTTGTTATGCAGTCAAGAAACACAAACTTCTCGATTTAGAAGTTGGGATTCAGAACTCCTTCCTCTGTACAATTTATAACGTAATTATAGTACTGCTTGCAGCTCCAAATGACTCATGCAGGGCCATTTTGGAAAAATACCTCTGTCTCCCAGAGCAGCTTTTCCCTCTAAAACTGTTGTGCACTGTGCTGAATTTATTCCCACAGGATGCCTCCTCACTGTAAGAAAAGGTTTATGTTGTGACCCTGGGCATTGCAAGATTGACCATTTGGCAAGGATGGCTTCCTCATACAGCTGCTGTAGCCTGGCAAGTTCCTAGCACTGCCTGCATTGCCCTGAAGTACTCCTCATGCACATGGACTACAGAATTGGCACAGGCAGCTGAAGTCAGCCTGGAATGTGCCACACTCATCGTGCAAACAGCAGTCCCTGCAGCAGGGAGCACCAGTGGTGCCGTGAGGACACACTGCAAATCCATCCCTCTGACCAGGAAATTTGGGGTAGTGATAGGAAAGTCACAGGAGTGTAAAACCAGGAATCAAACATTTAAGAGGAGCCATTAGATATTTAATGGGAAGTTTCATGAAACACCACTAACAGATTTCATTTGGAGATGAAAGTCACAAAAAAGCCCCAAACAACACTACTTGTACTAAGCAAGATTTCAGTGTGACTCCACACATTATTTGTTATGTCAGGAAGTAAAGAAGACAGTGATTATAAACATTGTCTGAAGACACATGTAGAGCTGGAAATGGAGATAGGGAAGGTGAAGAATAGGCACAAAATGCAGGAAGTGTGTGGGGAGGGAACCTCAAATACATGACTTTACTAAATTGATTCCCTCCTACCCCACAAAGCATTGGGAAACATTCTTTTAGAATTCAAAAAGGACAATTTTGTGCTTAGTAACTTAAGTAAACAAAGCTGAGAGCTAAGTGAGGAACGTCCAAAAATTGACAGCTTACTAAACTGACATGCAAATAGAAATACAAGGCTGTGGTTAGACTCAACTACTCAACTCTCACACTAATTATTAACTCCTCCATGGTTTTCAGGCTTTACTGGAGCCCAAGTCATTGTGCATAACTTAAGACTGTTTTAAAATAGCCAACACAAGCCTCATCATGTATCCTAACTTCTTTTTGATTGGACTTCAAAACATCTGCACACTGGAGGCAATCCTACATCCAACCTCACAGCCCTCCTCAGGCCTAAAAGCATATTTCAAGGCATCACACAGACTGAACCTGAACATTTCAGGAAGCAACAACTTTGTTCTATGACTTACAACAGTTTCATTATTTAAAACCTCTGAAAAGCTAGCGAAGTGATTGACCCCTGCTCCTCACCCCCAGAGGAACAGCTAGATGACTATATTTAGGCAACTGGACACACTAATTTTTCAGTGCAGGTTCTCTAGAAGTGTCCATGAAACCAAAACTGGAATTCAAGCCTCTCTTTGTAAGCCTGCCACCTGCTTGCCTTGAGTTGATTGAAGCAAGCACAGCCTTTTCTCCTTCTGTTAGATGGCAATTTTGATTCAAATGTTCTGACAGGTTACTCATTTGGAGCCAGTTTTACAGAAAAGCATTGTTTTTATCTGGTGATAAAAGATTGATTATGATTGTGATTTATAGGGAATTATTTTAAAAAGACCAGGCTGCAGATGACATTCTGCCTACATCCTACAGCTGCAGAAAACAGAGTAACTTCAGCATCACAGCCTTTGAAACATGATTAATGATGATTTCATCTTTCCACAAACGGGTATAGAAAAAAACCAGAACGGTTATGCCTGGAAAATAAATTTGCCAACAAAAATATTGTAGCCTAAGTCGTTTTCTAAATGGACATGTTACTTCCCAGTAATAAAATACACTTGCTCTATATCCAGACAAAGTAGTAAGCAAATGCATTGAACATCGAAATATAATTTTGTTTAACTCTTCAGTCTTGGGTATACTTAAGAAAAAAAACCCAAACAATTTGAAGTTTTCCAATCAGTAAATAAAAGATTAAGATCTCTAAATCACACATAACTCAACCCCAGCTAACTGATCTCTTATAACAGAATACTGATAGCTAACACTTATTGATACAGAATTGCATTTGGAGCTGCTGATAGTGCCATCACTTCATATGAGAAAATGCACTCCGTACAGAAATCATCCCTAGGATAAAATTTATCTCTAATGATGCATTAGATGCCACTACCTTAATTGGTGCTGCTATCAAAACTCATGAATAAAAGTGATGTCAACACTTAGTATTAGTCATGATTATTGATCAAAAATGCCTTATTAAAACTAGACAATTTTGCACATTGACACTCAACCAACTGCAAAGGATCGGCAGGATTCAGGATGAGCCCCTGCCATCTGCACATGAATATGTATCAAGGGTTCATTTGATTAGTAACAAACAACTTACAGTCATTACAACAGTCAGAAAGAGCACCATGTAAAGAAGGACTAAGGGAGTTATTTCAGCCTACAAGATTCCTTTATGACATACAATGACACCTTCAGAATATGCACAGACACTCCAGCAACACATCACTTCTAATCAAGCCTTTAAACAAATAAAAATCAAATCAGGATGGACAGGCTGAGACAAGCAGTTGTCAACATGAAAGACTACAACAGCGCTTCTGTCTGAAACAAAAAAAACCATCTAAAGTTGTTATCTGATCTACAGTCTTTCCCTAAAATCTCAATTCACATGATTCAAACTGGAGAAAGATTCTCTCTCAGTAATTTGAGATCCTATAGTGAACGCTGGTGCCACAGACTCCTCATGGAAAGCCTTCACCTGAGCTTTTGACTGTCTCACACATTAAGTTCTTCCCATGGCCAAGTCTCTGCTGTAATACTGCATCACTTCAGATTTTTCTGAAACACCAGGTTTATCACTATTTCACTATACCTGAAAACACTGTTGGTTATATTACTTTTGCCATCCTGTAAGGGTCTAAAGCACACCTTTGTACAGCTCTTCAGTCACAGCCTAAATATCCCTAATACCTTCGAGTACCTCAGTTGAGATTGGAATCACATAGGACCCCTCTCCCACATATCTGAACTGCTCCTGTGGATCAAGGCACAGAGGACAGCAACTAATTTGTCAACCTCTGTTATCTTATTCCACGTTATGACCATGTAACAACACAAAAATGATAGGTAAGAGAAGGAAAAAAATACCCCACAAGTAACTAAGTGGAATCACAAAGAAAACAAAACTTAAGTAAACAGGGACAAAAAGCATCGGGTATCTAGCAAATAATAATTTACTCTGGGAAAACAATGGTATTTTCTCTACAATGATCATGGCTCTTAAAGACTCTCAGTTGCTCCTCTCTTGGCTCCACTTCATGTGTAGCACACAACATTATTATATATCCTTGGCTCTATCCTCACTGCCCTTAATTACAGGCATCATGCACCCAACTAAGAGTAGGACATGAACCACAACGGCCCTTGCAGATGGAAGCAATTCAAGGAATGAGGGTCATGGGCTTCACTTAAAATCTCAGGGTTATGCCAACACCACAAAAGCATCACATAGAGAACTTGATGCCCATCTTAAGGAAGATTCCCTTGGTCAAGGCATGACTGAGTAAGAACTTAGAAGCACCACCCAGACTCATCCTGGGTAATTCATCCTGTTTTTCAGGAATAATCCAGGAAAGAAAAGAACAAAAGTGTGAAACTGCAAGTTCCACGGCACAATGCATGGAACACTGGAGCTGCAACATTTCTGGCATCCATGGAAACTTCTCAAGTTGCCCTGGCCATAGAGATATTTCTTTCAAGAAAAACCCTAATTGCCATTAGACACAGGTGGTGAATAACAGTTACCTGACAAACAACAAGGAGTGGCAAACACCTACTGTTTCAACTAAGAAACATTTCAGCATTCATTTGTATGAGGTAATATGGTAGAGAAGGTTATCTACAGAAATTGAAATTTCTATCTTGAGGTATGTTTTAAATGTCAATAAGTATTGAAGAAGAGGCGAGGGAGGCAATACAAAAAACAAGACTGCCAAACTGCAAGCCTACAATTAATGATCAATCACTAAAATACACTATATATAATAACTTGTGCTTCACTGCATATTTTAAACTAAAGTAGAGGTATTTCACGGATACTAACGGAATGGAACAACCTTTTTACAAAGAATGTGAAACAATTATCTTTTTAGAAGTATTTTGGATGGGTTTCTCAACCATATCAGAGAGATTTTTAACAAGTGTAATATATTTAAGGTGGGTAGGTTCAATTTTCATCCGAATTCTTAAGAGTTCTCTCAGATTTTTATTTGCCAAATACATTGCACCGCAAGAGCTGTAATCAGTGACCCAAAAGCCAGATATTCTCCAACTTTGTTTTGCAAATCGCATTACATAAAGCAAAGATAAGCCTAAGTCATAATGAAAAAAAATATTAGATGGATAA
This sequence comes from Promerops cafer, assembly GCA_013398275.1. NCBI lineage: Eukaryota > Metazoa > Chordata > Aves > Passeriformes > Nectariniidae > Promerops > Promerops cafer. Next base: position 452,357 of record VZSE01012174.1, read on the forward strand.
AACACTTTTAGATAAGAGGCTCAAAAATTATCCTGGAACCAAAGCTATTAATAGGATTAATTTTAAACATCTCCCACAAACAAAAGTTTCAAGTAAAGTCAAGTCTGGATGCTACAACACAGGAAGCTCTGTATAACATTCTTTCAACATCGCACACATTTAATAAGGATGCCGTGGGCAACCTGAGGGCAGATACTTGGCAATGCAGACTGAAGCATTGTTTCACTAGATGCCATACAACACTCTTCCCCAAGGATTCACCATGAGAGTAAGCAACCCCCATGAGTTCCTGTGAAGGAAGAGGCATCCTGTAGTATTTGTGTGTATCTGGGAGGCTGTTTTCAGATTCCATGTAGATTACATAAAAATGCTTCTCTCCTCCTCTTTAACTCCACTGCAGTAATGACCTCTAAGAAAACAGCACAGTTCTCCTGCTGCCACAGCTGCATTTCACATGGACATTCTCTAGTGTTGAGTAAACCCACTCGCACTGAAGTGAGCCATCCCCAGTCAGGCACAGGCAGCACACTTTATCTTACTCTAGTTCCAAATGAACACCTAATGTATCCCATTGAAACACAGTATTTGGCTTTGACACAATTTAGATGCAGTGACCCCTGCAATGGCTGAACAGGCCAAGGTCATTCATCACTGCAAATGCATTCAGTCTCACCTGTCCTAGAAACAGGGAGATGCACACTAAGTTAATTAGGAGAGAAAATAAAGTACACATTAAACATCTTCCACACTAAAGCTTGTTTTGATCTTTTAAAATGGATGAAAATTATCTTCATAGAAATTAAGAGCTCTTACTGTTTATATTCTTCAGTAAATTTACCTTCATCGAGAATCATCCTGATTCTAAAGCTCATTTTGCAGCCAGTAACTGATCTCCTCCTCTCTACCTGCTGCAAACCATTTTAATCACCTTGAACTTTTCCCTTCTTTGTTTTCTTGGTTAAAACCTCTGTCTATTGAGATAGCAGTAATTAACTTGTACTGTCTGATGATGGGAGACCAATACACTCAACAATCCACAATTTCTGGAGGGAACCTTGCATTACATGCTCTGCACCAGACTGCCATTGCTGGCTTTGGAGAGCATATTATTTCAGTTAAACACGGCTGTAGTGGAGTTCTGGTGAGGTCATGCCTGGCAAACACTTAACTAAATTAGGGAATATTACTTCTAAATGCCGTCCAAACACAACTCTGTTACAAAAAAGGTCCAATGTTGTACTGGCTGTACAGAGGGACAAATAGACTCGAAACCTGCATTGCCACTCCATAGCCTTCTGTGGAGTAATATTAATAATAACTTCAGCCCATCAACTTCTTGCCAGGTTAGTGTTTGGATCGATCTCTCCTTTCCCAATGGGATGAAAAGTTAATCAAGTATGCTTTTATTTGGTAAATTTTATGATTAAACTTTTTCCACCTAGCAAAAAGAGTTAAAGGACAATCCTTTTCATGTGCATGTTACAGGGGTGTCTACTTCAAACACAGGTTCAACCCTGTAACCATTCACTTTCCCATAAGTATTACAGAGCAGTAAAAACCTGCTGGACTCATTTAGACAGGTCTATTTTGCTTTTCTTAAGTCTGTTGCTAGGTATTCTGTCATGTTCTTTAAGATGTGCATTGCTTTTTCATGCCTAGAGGCAAAATGTAATACCACACAGCATAAAAAAAAAAAGAAAAAATGGTATAAAGATAACTCAGGTTGTATTACAGAACTGTAGCCTTGCTAACATTTCCTAAATTTCAGTTAGCCAAAAGATTGAATTCACTGTCACGAAGACCAGTATTTCATTATAACAATGGACAATCCTCTTGCACACACATAATGAGCAAAAGCACAACTGCCAAGTGGGAAAACTCCATCTTGAGTTCTGAAGCTTCTCGAAAGCATGTGTACTCCAAGTACTATACTCCAAACCAAAGTAGGAGCTCCTCTCCTATTCAGACATTAGTTTGAATCCCCAAGACCCAGGTGTTCCAACCCTACCACTCTGAGAGCTCCCACAGGGAGGGCTGGTGAGGTGATGGTCATACAGACACTAGAACTTAACAGTGAAACCCCATACAAGCCCAGCTCCAAGGGGATAACAAGGAGACAGACTCCAGACCCAACACAAGCTCCCTCTAATATGTCTGCAAAAATTCCACCTTATCTCTGTTCTATCTTCTCCCGCTGTATGCAGTTCTGCAGGAAATAACCATATCGAAAAAAAAACCACCCCACCAAATCTCTGTATTTTACCATTTCAGATCAGAAGCAAACTAAACCTGCAGTTGACAGAGCAAACCTTGACATGTTTAAAACGGCCAGGAATAAAACCATAATTCATTCTTGTCATAGAGAGAGAAAGCATGGATAGCATTTTTAAATATGTTGTGAGGTGATTGCATGTATTCACATAGCCTGACAGTAAACAGATGTTTCTCCACAGAAGCCTGGACTGCAAGCGTATGAAAAAACAAAAACGCTGAAAGAATGCAGCTAACCTTCTCTTAGGGCACAGAAATGACCATACAGTCACAGCCAAGAGAAATGTAGCCCAACTGCAAAAACATTGAGATAGGTACACTTGGGGAAAAACCAGGATACGAGATACTTAGTAAAGACTAGCAAAATATGGAATCAGCATTTTATAACAGTGAAGTCTTTGATGAAGAAAACTTCAGAGTCCCACAGCAAATTTTTCACTTGTTTTACTTTACTGGCTATTAAGTCACACTCCCCACAGTAGGGAAGAGGGTAGGCCAGCAGAGACAGACCAGCAAAAACTGCAGAAGCCATACCTAAACATTCATGAGACCAATACGGGACCCTAAGTAAAGCTCCCCTGCCCTCATTTCACCAGGCTACTTTCTACAGTAAAACACTAATGTAGCTTTTAAAATTTAAAAGCACAAGCACCCACACCCAAGCCTGTTACAACCAAGATAACTTCCTGCAGAGCTCCTAACAGACAACCAGCCCAAAGCAAGGCTGTTGGGTGAACAAAGGAAAGACTCTGATGTACCACGGCAAGGTGGAATGAGACATGAAAACCTCTCACCAGCTCATCAGAGCCTCTGCAGGTTATCAGCCTCCCTAAGTGAGAAATGCCCTGGATGTCACCTGAAATCATTAAAAAACACAGATTTTAAGCTCCCCTGACAGGTAACTGGGGCATGGGAGGAAGATGATAAAAGCCTTTGCCTCTAGCCAAGTATAATCTGAATCCTGCTTCTAATGCACTGAAGCCCAAGAGATAATTTTTTTCTTATTAACAATCCTCCAAGTGATTGACATATACATGTCGATAATCATTAAAAAGCTACCTTAATTTGAAAAACACTTTTCATTTGGTATATCTGTAGGATGAAATGATCACAGCTTTACCAATTAAGGGCCACATGTCAAAGTGGGTTTTCTATAACCAGACTTGTAAACACAAAAGAATCTCAAGGATACCCTTGGGTAGCAAATCTATAACACTACCACAAATAACCACAATAAAATAGGCTATTGGTTGTGCATGAAAACATAAACAAAACTAAACAGATTTATGGCAAGAAACATTGACTTTGCAATCCAATGAAAACACAAGATGTGAGAACTGTTGCTGTGAACATTCAATTTCCCTACATGATACCAGTTAGATCAAGCATTGACTTGAATTGCGCTGGAAAAGCTAGAATCACAGCATAAAGCTGTTCTGCATGGCAAGCTTCTGAAGGCAATCTTCCTGTATTATACATGAGGTTCTCTTTCAGTACAGCCATTCTGAGCAGGGTTTTGAAGATCAAGGGGGTTTTCGTTAGCTCCTTTCTCCTACTGCTGATGTGATCCAACCACCTCTCCCTTCCCACGGCTGCTACAGCAACTGTGCAAAAAAGATGTGGCAATAACACGCACTCCCTAAATATTTTTTTGACTTCTTTCTCGACACCTGCCAGGAGTGCAACATCTAATCTTGGCATTTACAATAAATTCTTTTCTAAGCTTCCCTTTTTGGTAAGGTATTTGCTATCTAAGGCTTCTAGATATCCCTGCTCACATAGCAAAAGACTTCTAAAAGTGCTGCAAGCCCATTTCCCTCCTCTCTCATTTTCGCAAAATCTCGCTGCACAAACCAGAAAAACTGAAGTTTTGGAATTTTTCCTGGAGCACACATACTTCATCTTTTTAGAGTGATAGAATTTTTGGAGCCTCATTTGAAGGATAATGAAATTGACTGAAAACAACAAGCCAAGTAGTAAATAAACCAAATTCCAATATTCCAAAAGTTAAGTCAGGTATGACCCTGTCAATTTTGTATCAATAAATCTGAATTCAGACAGGTCCAGTTCAAACTTAGACTTACATAAAATATGGGTTCAAAATGTATCAAAATGATTTCAAGCAACCATTTGTTTCAAAAATCCCACAAAATTTCTAAGTCAATTCTAAGATGTTGCATGCTTGCCCATGTATTCTCCTACAAAGACATGGTATGTATTTTACAAATCAAGTGCAAACTGTTCATTTTTCATGGTGCATAAAACAGCAAAAAAATGAGTGCTTTGATTTTTAATTAAAAGCTGAACAGCCACTACAATACCTCTGTTCTCTCACAATTCACCTATTCACTAGATTTTCTACCCAACAGAATTACATTCAATTTACATTATTGTGCTCAATTTCCTTTAGAAAAGTTCCTTCCTACATCAGCCTCTCATTTTTCTGAAAGCAACACCATTTAACTATGTATGTAACTAGAGAAACTTCAGAGCCACTTCCCCTGTTCTACATCGATGATTTAACAGGAATAAAAAAAAGTCATATTATGCCTTGGAATAAAAAGGCTTCCCCCCCCACCAAAGTTAGCACTATACAACATACAGCTAGTACCATCTATTTACCAATTATTTTAAACTGGTGTGCTGGAATGTTAAACAGATGTCCACTAACCCCCTTAAGCAGTCAATTAAAATTCACATGCCAAATCAAAAAGTACTGGTGTTTGGCAACTGTATCAATACCATTACAATAACAATTCCCCCAATGTATTCAATACGTATACACAAACTTTCTAACTTGGACACTGATAAAAGCTCATGGTTTTTGCATGTTCCAAATTTCCAAGCATTCAAAAAGTGTCTGAACAAACCTATAGGGGTAAAATGTCCATCCAGTTCCCTTAAGCACAAAATAGATCTTTGATCCAAGTTGTCCTTGACTTACACATCACTAAGAAAGTAATTCTGTGTGCTATTTCATTCTTACCTTCTTCCTCAATAAAGAATAAAGGAGAAAATTAGTCCACATACAGGACAGCACAAGGAGTATTAATCTGATTCCTCAACTATTCTTAAAATTTCCAACTCTTGACATGGGTATATCCCACAGCAACTACAGCCTTTGTTGTCCAAGTCCTCCAACACTTGAGTCCACTTCTCCTACTTAACTGCTGTGTGATGCTCTCCTAGAACTCCAGGCTGTCCTGGGCTAGAACTGAATTTGTCCTACAACAAGTTACCAAAACCAATCCAGGGGTTGCTAAACCCAAAAATCTAAATTTTATCAAAGCATGTATTATTATAAGTCAGCTGAGAAAAGAGAATCCACTGTGAGTGATCCAAAAAGAGACAGTCTTCTTCCTGCCTGCTGGCTCCCTGCCAGTAAATCCTTTTGGGCTCAGCAGGTTTATCAGTCTGTAGACTAATTTAGCTGCTTCTCTTCCTTATGGAGTCTCTGGGGCTTTTCTCTTCACTGCTCCTTCTGTCACTTCATGGGAGCTCTGCCTTTCTGCAGCACTTGCCAGGTGTCCTGTTGTCTCTGTCTCTCTTTCCTCAAAAGGAAAGTTCCTGTGCCCCAAGGAAAGGAACTGCCTCCATCTCCCACTTGGTACCTGTGATCCACACTCTCTTGACATGGATTGCAGGCACACAACAAAGTGAAATGGAAAGAAAGCAGTCTGCAAAATCCACAGCCACCATGTCAGCCTTCTCAGTTCTGCTGTTAAATCTCAGCTACAGGAATTGAACCACTGCCTCTGATACTACATCAAAATCCACACAGTGGGGAATGAAATGACTACACAAAAAAACTGGTAAGATGTTCAGTCCCCTCAATCTCCTAGGTCCTTTTTAAAGATCATAGCTGAGTTGTCAACCTTACAATAATGAGAAGAGTGTACAACACGAAGAACTCAAGGCTACAGAGTGTTGTCTTAGGAGTCCAACTCAATGCATTGGTGAAGGCACCAAAATACTTCTGAGTACAGCCTGTAATTATAAATAGTTAAACTATCAGTAAGTTAAAGGTCAAACCTTGTTTCTAATATGGCTTATTACAACAAGGACAATAAGGACAAACTGAATCTACACCTGTCACAAGCCTAAGAAATGGCTCTTTTCTAAAAGACTACCAAGGAAGTTATTGAGTTTTGAACAACAGGAAAAAAATCAAGAAGCACAAATCAAAGAAGCTGCGTATTAAAGACATTTCCTAAGAAGGAAGAAGCTTCTGCAATGCCAATAAGTGACCAGTTAAAAAATGTTCTGGGAGTTTATCTCTGGACCCTTAGATCAACATGACACTTCAGAAAAAAACAGTAAGCAAAGGAGACTGTTCCAAATGAAACGGCCAACAACACATCAGAATGCTAAGCTAGGAAGCAAGAGCATTTCTAAATTTCATGACCAAATTACCTGCTGCACCTGTTACAGGCCATTAAATTTCATCTAGGAAGGATTTCCACCTTTGAAAAGCTATAGCAAAAATTTACATTTTCAATTTCAAAGTCTCAATGGATGGCTACAATGTTTTCCCAAATGGTAGCTTGTCCAAAAGATGAATCATCTTCATTGTCGAAAACATATGCCTCAACTCCAAAGTCAGTTATTAAGCATCTGTTTCAGTGATTGATACTTGTTATATGTCTCCCTGCAAAAGAACACAAGCATCACTACCTGCTGGTTTCCTATATAGTAAAGGTGTTTGTAATTGCTCTTTCTGAAAAGCATAAAGTCTCTAATTGCCAATCTTCTACACATTTTTATGGCTCTTTTCTACAGTCATACAACTATATGTTCTCAAGAACTTTGTAAGCAGGCATCATGGTCACGGCTGTATTTTAAATCCAAACTTTGTTAAGATGGAGACAAAGCAAAAATCACCTACTCCATTTCCATTTCACCTCATTTTCTCTCCCATCCTTCACCATCTCTTGCTAACACAGAGCAACGATGCACCTCCAGCTGAGACTCACAGGTGTCACAGAGGGCAGACTCCTTACAGATCCATTATTTCAGACATCAGTGACTGACAAGACCTCATAACTAATTCAGAGAGACACCAACATACCCAGACACATCAGAGTATCTCACGTGCATTTACATGGGCCTGAAAAAGCCCCAACTCTTCCGGAGAACAGTAAACAACACAACTGCTCACAAACACAAGTTAAGAAATAGCTGGTCTGAGACTTCTGGAACAGGAACAGGTATCTTCTGCCTGTCTTCACAGTCAGGGGTACCATCTGCCATAACTCACCTGTTTCATTTAACACCTTTTACATAAGGCTGACAGCAACAGAAACTGTATTTTGAGAGAAACAAGCTGCACATTAAATGTAAGTCAAATTCCTTGGCTTCCAACGTTGTCAAATATGCCATAATACACTGTCAGGCACAAAGTGGCTGTAGTACCTGCTCAGCAGGTAATCTTCATTCCTTTATATCAGAAAACCACTTCCACTTCTCTGGTTAAAAATCAAGAGGAACATTTTGGAATACATACTTCCTTTTTTTTTTCTTGGCAGAACACAAAGATCTTGCAACTAAACAGCATGAAACAGGCCACCTAGGAGGCTACAAATAAAAGTTTCCTTAATGGAAGCAGCTGCCAGGATTCATTCGCCTGGGTGATTCTGGACCCTATTAAACTTCATTCAAGTGAGTCACAGATCATGCATCCTTTATCAAAAAAGCCCCACACATACCGTGACTGCAACCTTCAGGCTGCTACTTTCTTTGAACAGCAGGGATAGTGCTAATCCCTAGTGAGCCATGGAAGTGCATTAAGCCTGTAGCAGCACTCCTTTGCTTCTCCTCGCCTTCCGCTATTCCCAGTTCTTTCCCAGAACATCTTGAAAGAGATAAAAGCTCCTAGGTTTGGAAGCACAAGGTTTCTCAGACTGGAAAAGTCTCAGAAGAGTATTTCCATGGCTGTTATTAAAGTCTTAGTGTACATCAAGGGGAAAAATAACTGATGAGCCTGAAGAATTGTGATACAGGGCTCTTAAATAAACTTTGTGTCACATGTAGTTGTTCCACTTTGTATTGACACCCTGTAGATTTTCAGCTCCAACTTGGCCTCTAGCAACTCTAACCACACAAGACAACCTTTTGACTAAACCTTTAACCTGAAAAGAAATTCAAGAGACAAACTGGATTAGCAGCCTATTTTTTTCTTTTTATTACCACCTCTGGAATTTCATCTTTCATAATGCATAGAGTTTTTATGATGCTGAGTACACAGCCTTGAGGAAAAAAGTAACTGTTTTGCATGTGTCCTCTTAATTGCCTCTAACAGGAGTATTTCCCAATACAGCAGCATGGGGTTTCTAAGTGCATGTTGGACAAGCCCTTTTTGTACACTTCAGTTCCTGACAAACCATGTCTACAAAATTTGTATAATAAGGTACTCTTGAAATTTTAATTCTGCCTTCTCTCTACTGCAACAAAAATAAAAAGCTCATCCTTTATTTTCATAAGTTTGATTATCTCTAGCAGCTGTGAAATGGAAGACAATAAGTTTGGGAGAATCAGATGTCAAATTTAAGTGACCTTAACTACTGCAGTTACAGCAATTACTCTGATAAGAGAAGATCAGTAAAATAAACAGATTTGTTCATGTTCCTGCTATCATTCCTACTACTACATGAGGCAAGATCTATGATAAGGAGCAGAAATAAAGCACTCAGTGGTGTCTCCTCCAGGTATGGCCAAACCTCATAAAATACATCAGCAATACAATATAGATACCAAGTTAGCATGGTTATTTGATATATAATCTTTTAAGCTTCTCCTGAGTATTCTTTATACACTTGGAAGGCAAACCAAATGAGCTACCTTTTTTAGTGCCATCGGTACTGAAATTGTTTCAGGCATCCCTGCGAGAGGGTGATCTGGGTCCATGTTGTGCAGCAGTAGTCTCCTGCTACCTTGTCTTGCCCAAGTCTACACCTTTATCTCACAGGGTTCAAATGTGTCCTGGGTAGCAAACTTTTTTTTTCCCCATAGAAGCAGGAAGAAAGGGGCATTTCTGTTAAGAAAAAGTCTGGATAAAGCACTATTGCCCTTTTCTGTTACATATCAGTGTGGTTTTGCCACACTTACTGCACAACAGGACAAGTGTCCCTCTTCCACAAGAGGCAAGGGACAACCAATCACCCACTCTTTGTAAGCAACGCAACTTTTTAAAGTCTCAAAAAAGAAATTTGTTAAAAGCCATCCTATTCTTTCCTCATAATTGTCCAGGAAGATTCACAGTGAAAACTGGTTAAAAAAATCGGCCCTTTACCGTGAAAAAACTTCCTAGAACTTGCAGGAAAAGCAGCTTGGGGCTGTCACATTCTGAATGCAGACACACAGTCACATCCAGGAAAAATGCCAGCCATACCGAGACACCACAGAAAAAAACTAAGGAGTATTTCCAAACAATATTCATGCTTCTTCCTTGAGTCAGATCTAACATCTGAAACAAACATCTGCAGAAAGCATCAGGTACAAACAAAGGCAAAATGAAACAGTTATTTTCATAACCCTCAGCTAATTTTTGGCTAAGTCACTACTTGGCAGATATTAGTAGGCAGCATTCCCTGAGTTTATAAAAACAAGGAAGTATTGGTAAACCAAAGCACGCTAAACGATGGTATGGCAATGCCATGTGCACTAGAAAACTGCATGCCTTATGCCACTCCATTGCTTCACTGGGTAATAAAATGTTGTGTTAACTGCTTGATTAAAAAACATACCACAATTTTTAGCACAAAATCAGTCAAAGTCTGGAGCATCAACCTACCAAAAGGTATAGTTACGAAAATGCAGTAGGAACATTCCATACTCCTCTCTCCATGCACAGGGCTTGTTATCTCTTCAAAAATCAGAGAGAAATTCTACAGTCTTGTAAACTTATTTCAAGCAGAAATTACATAGCCCATCATCCATCTGTTGCTCTAGCTCTTGCTTAAAATTTAATAGTATGACTGTGTCTTTCTTTCACACACAGAAAAAAAGAAGAAAGATTTTGCCAAAGGTCACCCTAAACTCGATGGATAAATTTTAGCTAATGCATCACCCTGAACAGTTTAGATTTCTACTTTTTAAATTTTAAAAGAGAACACAATATTTGGCATATAAAACACTAATATAGTCATTATTTCTACAATCTGAGGTATCTGACATCCATGTTGCAAGCAATCTACTGTTTGTTCCACAATTTATTTCCTATAAATCAGAAGTTTAGAGTTGATAACCTCCCACCACAGGCACACCAGATCTACCACAAAATGTATTTCATACCCACATTTTCTTTCTGATCTCCCCAAAAAGATGGCTTATTTTGTTACTTTAAAATTTCTAATGTGTCCTTCTGTTCAACATATTTCTAATGTTAACAACCAAAGCCCCAGTAAATAAGGTTGCCAGCTCCTGATTAGGAGTACACAGTTTTAGCATTATTTCAATTAAATCACACCAGCCCATTCCACCTCTAAGTGGATGTTCTGACAACCTGTACAGGCAACACCTTACACTGTATGTGGCACCACGTTAAACTGGCCCTTTGAGGCTAAGGGATGCAAACCACTGCTCTCCAAAGTCTGCTGATCACAACTATTTGAGAAGGGAAAAAATCCCTTCTGAATGCAAACAGCCTAGTCTTACACAGGATTTTATCAGACCACAATTACAACAGGATACAAATACCTTGCCACAGGGTTTTAGCTGCTCTCATAACAGCAAGATACGGAGCAAGAAAAGAAGAGAAATGCATCCGCAAATTCAGAATAAGATCTAAAAACTCTACTTCCTAGGACCATAGAAGTACTTAACTCCTAAACTCAATACTTAACCTTATAAAGTAGAACAAGGAATTTGAAGCAGACTCAGACCTTGTACTGATCCAATGTACAAGTTAAGAACCATATTCAGTTTCATTGAATTCAAATGGTAAGGGAAGTTCATTCTACAGTTCACCTTCCTGGCTAGTCTAGAAGTCTAAATGAGGTTCCTACTTCACCTGAATACTTCATTAAGCCACTGCTAATCTGAAACATTCTTAGGAAAACTTGATAGAGTGCACACATGTATCAACATATGAATATGTCTATTGTGAAGAATTTTTACAAATACTGGATTATAAAACTTTGCATTTATAATTACTGTGTCAATACATTCCTGTAAAACAGAACTCCAGCTTTGTGATTAACAAATCAACTCAAGCATCACAGATGATATTTGGTAAACACAAGGGGTTTCAGACACACTAAAAGTACTTATTGTCAAGATGCTGCTGCTTAGCAAATAGAACCTCACAAAACCTATTTGTGAAATCTATGTTTTGAATAATGCACTATTTGGTTGTAGAGAGAACAATTCTCCAAATCTAACCCTTTTAAACAGAAATAAGTACGGCACTTAACAAGCAGTTCAAAGATTAGAACCGCCTGTATTCACAGAGCAACACGTAACATGTGCTAGTGACTTAGTCTTAAAGGAGTCTTATCTCCTAGGAGAAAAAAACCACATTTTACAATGGTTTAGGATTTTGTTGCACATCTAGACATTTTATCATTATTGGACTTCCCAAATAAAAATTCTGTCATTAATCTTCTCAAAATCCAGCATCAGACAAAAGCAGCTGTTCAAAGTTCAGATCTCTTCAAGAAACAGCTCTGAAACTTGCAGGGGTAAACTCAGTATTTGGATATTTCCCAGGAAGCCTTTCCTCCAGCAGTACTCCAGACAGCATTCTTCTTTTACCAAATCAGCAGTAAATATGACAACATAAGGTCTCCAAGAGCTATGAAAGTTGCATGTCAAATTAGAGAAGTGTCTTTTCCAAATGTTATCCTATATGAATCTACCTTCACTCCACTACAGATTTTCTTCTCAAATCTGACCTCCGCAACTCCCTGACCATTTCCTTGGGAGCAATACATGATTCTCTGTCCCAGGCAGCTGTCAATTTGGTCCACAGAAAAGTGAGGGGCCAATATTTTAACAACTGCTCAGCTGAAAAGTGTTTTTTTATCCGATATTCTTAAGCACATGTGCAGCAGTTAAATAGAAATAATTTTTTATTTCTATAGAAATATTTTGAGTATGAAAATATATTTCCTTATTAACTGTGTTTTCTTTAACATTTCTGAGCTTAGAAACAGATGATCATGTAATATTAGAAAAGTATTAGAGTTATGAAATGTTATAATCCACAAAAAAACTACTAAACCCCACACACTGAAGAACTAAAAGCAAATCACTTGCTGCTTGTCAGGAATAACCTGCCAAGCTATTAGCTCTCATTTTGAAGACTTGCATTTGCTCAATGGCTGACCTGCACATTGCAGAGCCTTAGCATGAGAAATGGCTTTTAGGCTCAGCTGCTTTCTAAGTGCCATCCATCATCAGGAAAAAGAGATTATTCCCTTTACAGTCGGCTACTTTGCCAAATTCTTCTGGCTCTGTTCCATCAGTCACACCCATGGCACCCTGGGGAAAAGCAAACCCTAGCTCTGTATCACTCTGCTCTTGCTGAAGAGCAGAATAAAAAGCAATTAGCATTTGATGCCATGTATGAGGAAAGTGAGGTGGAAAGACAGCTCTATCGTTTACCAGCCCCGCTGCCTGCACCAGCCAGCAGCTCACAGAGGCAGGCTGGGAACTTCAGCTGGAGGGGGGCAGAGCTGGGAAGATCCCATGGTTTGCATAACAGAAACATAAACAAACCCACATGCAGCAAGGGGCCCTTTGGAAGCCCTTCTAAAAATACATGTACACACACATTGTCACTGATGCAAAACACCAGAAGGGTTATTACTTGCTGAACCAGAAAATGGTCCAGGAAGGCTCTTTTGCTTTCCAGTAAGGCTGCCTCCCCACAGTTTGCTTATACTCAAGAATTATAAACAAGATTCCCGTTCAAACCAAAACATCCGCTCTTTCATTCACAGTCCAATGAATACACTGCAGAACAGATTTATCTGCAATGATAAAATAAACCCCAAATGCCTCCAAAGGTGGCCATTGCCTGCCCATTACACCCTAAAGACTCTGCAAAAGGGTGCTCCAGGTTAAGCCTTCACCCAGTGTCCTGTGAGCACTGCAGAGCTACAAAACCACCAACACAGCAGGTTTCTGCACCCCAGACAACGGGCATTAAAACACAGATGCATCCCAAGGGTTCTACTTCCTTCCCCTCCAAGAAAAAGGGAGAAAAACAAAGAGGTCAGGACTATCAGCCCATTGTTCAAATCCAGGCCAGAAAATTGGACTTTTCAAATAGCCTTTGCCTTTCCTAACTGGACATGTAAGAGGCTAAGGAGGAAGATTACAGTCACCACTTGTCTGTTCATGGTCTGTGTACAAAAGAGTGCTGTAACCTTCTGAGGAAAGGCACAGCCAGCTGGGCTCAGTTCTTCTCTCCTTCCCTTTAAATTCCAACTTCATTCTTGTAGCCACCAGCATGCAAACACTTTCACAGTAAGTTAGGGATGAGATCTCTTTGGGTCTCTTTGCAGTTTCACTGCAATCTGTCTGAGTAACACACACCATTAACCTGCTTAGTGAAAATCCAGCAAGAGAAACTAGAAAATATTATCTATCAACTGGACAATCTTTCAAAATGGTCTATCACTGGAAACACAAATCTGAACTTGTGTTCCTCCTTTGAAAACTATATGCCCAAACCACATTCCAAAGACATTTCCGACTTAAAACGTTACTACTCTTTACTGCCACATTTAAACCCACTGTGCCAGCAGAAAACAGAAGTCACAAGTGCAAAGGATTCTCGAGACCCTTACACAACACACTTTGAAACCTAAACCTGCCACTAAAAATATTATTTCCTCTACTTCAGTCAAATAGCAAAAAGCAACTAAAGCAGCACTGTGGGTTTGGGTTTCTTGAGGGAGGAAGGGATGGCACTTAATCCCTCCTAATAGCAAAAGCAAGGTGTTTTCAGCACCCAATTTCTTATCTGAAAAAAGCTTCTTTCTGACAAGAAATCAGCTGGTATACATCCTAGCATGGCTCATCAGCCTCCCCTGCTCAGTGATAAATGAGAGGGAACACCCAGCCCTACACCAGCTGCAGCAGCAGCCACTGCCCAGGCTAGGCTTGCACTTGCAGGAGGAGCTCAAGTCACTGAAGTACTCCTGTGCAGCTGCTCTGAGAGAACCTTTCTCTAAGAAGCAGGTGCAATCAGCACCTAAAAGCTGCAGCCAGGGCAAACGGGCAGCATTGGACTGGCCCTTTCTCACAGGAGTCCCCAGATTTGACCCCAAACCTTCACCTTGTCTACAACTAGGGCCACTTTGTGACCAAAAATATCCTCTTTTCCACGCCACAAAGGACGGTTAGCACTAGACCCCTAAATCCTGGATTCCTTCATTCCTACCCCTTCTCAAAATGAAAAGTTCAGCAGCTCCCACACAAAGTGGATTTCCCCTTGACCAGTGCCTTCCTGACACCTGTGTGGCTCCACAAGCAGTGGCCTTGTGTCTTTCCTCCTTTAACCATGGTGAAAGATTGATCAGAACACCATAAAGAGCTTTCCCCTCCCCACAACAGGTGGATGTCCTGTGCATCTTGTGAATCTTGACTCAAATCAGAGTGAGGAAAACTACTCCATCTCTTCCTTAATCCCAGACAAACTGCTTCCTTGCTAGCTGTGCTGCAATTATTGGCAATTCCTAGGTAATAAAGACAAAGTAAACAAGTTAAGGGGAAGCAAAGGGCTGGAAATCTCAAATGTAATAAAGGAGAGGATGTTGTCTTTTCTGCCTGGTGGTTGCTAACCAGGAACCGAAGCTCAATCCAGCCAGTTTTGACTTTTTTTTTCATCCAAGACGAGATATTTCATTTATAGAAAACTAGTTGTCTTTGAATTGGTGACGAACTGCAAGAAGAAAGTTCGGTTAAATTAACAAGTTAGAGCACAGAGACTGCATTAACATTTTTGACAAAAATCCCTATACTCAAACCCTTCCCCAAGCTGAGCAGACTGTTAATTTAATTACTTGCAAATAATTAAATTCCACATTAAGTGGGGCTAATCTATGCTGTTTCAGCCTAATTACTATCTCGGCTCCAAAAGTTGGTGGCTTTTTTTCCCCCGAAAGATATTAAAATGGAATTGATTCTTTAACATTTTGAGTCCCCAGCTGTCTGTCAGGTCTACTGAATGAAGCCTTGTAGCACAGTAGTGTGGCCACAGCAGAAAATTCAAGGCTAAGTCAGTCTTGCTCTTCCTGCGTTTATTCTGCATTTTATTTGTTATGCTAATTGAGGCTGTTAGCAAATGACTTCAGTACACTGTTAGTAATTTGTGGTTTTCCTCTGTGAAAACTAAACTAAATTGCCTCTAAATCTAAAGGAAGGACATTCATACATTGATATTGAAAGGAACATTTAGGTTCTAAACACAGGTTTATCAACACTCATCCTCCCTGTGCCAAGGAATACTGCCTACTCCAAACCTTAGTACAACTCAAAAATCATCAGGAGCTGGCATTCTTTAAACTAGTCAGAGGTCTACCACCTTGTCCTTAAAGATGCTTTAGTACACCTAGACATTCCTAAGGATGAACATAACTCATGCAAAACTACATCTGTCACAGTGAAAGACTGCCTTATGGTGAGAACATCTGGACCTGTAGAAGGGACTGGAAACTTCCTTTTCCATTCCATATAGGCTCCACTGTCTTTTCTCTCACCTTAGATAAATGCAAACACCACTTCAGAGAAGGAGAAAAGAAAAATCACAGAACTTGCCTTTTTATAAGCTTAAGTAACAGATTTTTCCTTTCCAATTTCAACCTAATAAGCATCCAGTATTACGTGTAAATTAATAGTAAAGACAGATGGGAAGTGGGGCAGTCAACAAAGTCTTGCATTAATTCCACAGGTGGGGTTAAAGATGCCAAGACAGAGCTCCAGATTAATGCCATTTACAGCATATTAGCCTACCCCTATGGAACCATAAGATCACATCAGCACACCAGGCTTTGTTCAAGAATTAAATAAATAAACCAACAATTCACAAGGCAGTTTTTCATTAGATATTTGGCATGTTAGTAAGAGTAATCAGGGAATATAGATATAAACAAGAGCTTTCTATTCATTCTGTCCCAATAAATAAGACCCTGGAAGAGCGCTCACTATAACTAAACGTATCTAACAATTTTCACAGTGCAAGTACTAAAATTTGAGGCTTTATTCTTAGGCAGAAAGGCAAAAGCCAAGAAAAAAGGCAAGTAAGTGAAGCTCACACAGACTCTTATACAAAGAGTGACTGTCCCATGTGACAAGCATGAGCAGAAAGAGCCCATTTATATTTCTCTGTCTCAAACAATCACAGCTGAAATGTATCCTTAGGAGCCTGATCTCAACTTTAGAAGACATTTAGTATACTGCTGATTCTGCACAACTCATATTTCTGGGTTCTTTCTCATGTCTCCCAATTCATGCCATAGACCAACATAATCTGATGCCTGGGAACACCAGGGAGAGGGCTGAAGACACACCAAGTTCTGCCTTGAAACACCGCCTCTTTATAGACAAGATTGATCTGTGTTAAAAACAAGCCCCATAAAAGGGAAAAAACTCCACTAAAACCCCAAAAAAATGCAAAACAACTTGCAAAACCCCAGCAACCTGTTTCCATAAGACTTGCATTAAGCTAAGAGTCCAAAGCTCATAGTTTGTGGCAGACCATCAGACGATCTAGCTATTTCTGATTTATTTTTCAGAAATATTTTAAGCAAGAAACTTCAGCATCAGCTATGATGCTTTACAGGTGCCAGAGCATCATCACTTGATACACAGTGTAACTCTCCACTCAGAGTGCAGCCCATGCTGTTTAATACTGCTCATGACAGAGTATGTGAGTACATCATCATCTCATCCCACACTCCTTTATTTAATCATATGCCTTGGATCAAAAATGCAATTATATTCTTCTAACATAAACCCTACAGATTAAAATTCTTCCTCTTTAGAGAAAATTTTAAAAATGTTTGTAAGGAAGTCAGGTATTAAAAAGATCACAGTTTTATAGTGAGTCTTGCTATGACTTCACAGGAACAAATCCCTACCTAGCTACTCATGTATCTTCAGCACATGAACTTGTTTGTCAGGTTCTAGAAGCAATTTCCCCTTCCCAGCTCCCCAGAACACAGCCTGCAATTGACACCAGTAACCCAAATCCTACAGCAAATCTTAACCACAGAGTCCTTCAAAATCCATCTGACCTGGCTAGCGATACTGGTTCATTGTACCAACAGAACAAATTCAACAGAAGGTCACAAGTGTAATTTTTAAATTACTACACTTCCCCAAGAAGCTGACCCAGTAATAAAGCAGATTTGTGTTCTCTCAAAGCAGTGATGACAACCTCACTCTGAAGACACATCACCTAAAGCACTGACAACTACATCTGCACGTTCTGTGATCTAACCCAGTCCAGCGCTGAAATAAAAATAAAGCAACAGATAAAACGGTCTGTGAAAGCGAGATAAATAATGAAAAGGCACATCAAGGAACCATGAATTAGTAATAAAAGTTGACATAGATGTGAAGATATGTGCTGGATAGAAAGATTTTAACCACCCTCATCTAGGATAAGGATTAGCTTTCACTGTTCCGCAATTATTATGGTTTCATGTGCCCTGCAGTGACAACAGAAGCATTCAAATGGCAAAAGGAGCACAGGGGTTTACAGATCTTCCCCTGTGTAAACAGCACACTAAAACCTCTTGTAATATTTCTGTTCCAACAACAAATAGAAATTAACTATTTACATCAGATCACCAATATGAGGGATTAGCTGTTCACATTAGTAAGCATATTTATGTGATCAAATGTAGATATACAGTAAACTGAAAAACATTATTACTGAACCTGATCTAGTGGTTCCCTCCTCTCCACATGTCTTGCATCTCACCTCGAAGGTATCTGTCAGAAAGTTCAGAAATCACAATCATTAGATCAAATTCTTAGTAACTCATAAAAGGACTTTTAAATCTTCAACCTATACTTGCATATATTGCTAATAATTTGGACATCAAGTTTATCTGGCCCAATAATTTGTCAGACATGAACCAAGAGATGATTCGAGGAAAAGCAGAACCTCTTTAAAAACACAGAGGAAAAAATGGCCAGTGTCAAGGACTAATTAATTCCTAAGGGTTGAACGCATGAAAGAATTTTGGGGATATGTGTTCTGTGGGACACATATCCACTACAACTGTCCCAACAATTTCCAAGGCTCCTGTGAGATCTTATGACAAATCACTTCAGTGCCTTCTTTGGGCAGTTTTACCATATCTAGTACAGAGGCTTTGCATATAAAAAAGGCACGAAGTGTTGAATAATCTCATCAAAAGCACTTTTCCCAGATATTACACATTAAAACCTAAGTTTCCATAAGCAGATATATTTCCTCTGAAGTTATCAAATGTAGAGAAATAAAACAGAAAAGACAGTTTTCAGAGGCCTGAAGAGGTCTACATTAAAAAAAAAAAATGTATCAACATCCCCAGAGAAGCTAAAAGCTTTCCAGTGCAAAAAGTGCAATGTTCACCACAGCACTGTGGGCACAGAAAAGCTCAGCAGTCCTTACCCTACAGGCTTATGCACCTGCGATAAGGTCCACAGGTCATTTTTCACACTTGTCACAGGAATTTGTACTCTGCCACCTGAACTCAACATCCATGAGAAGCTCTTGATCTTTTTCACCTCTAGGAAAAATCAGTATTTCTCAGATCCAGCCAGTGCAGTCATGAAAAGGCATAACAGTGACAGTTAATTAGTTGCTAACCATGCTTTGGTTTCAGGATGAATGCCACCAGAAAGACTTCATTTATTCTTTTCATTGTTATTAGACATTCACTTTTACAATTACCAAAATTTAATGTGAACAATTCCAGAAGACTGTCTCTAACTGACAAAGACTTGAAAAAAAGCTCATTTTTGTGTCTGCAGCTTGAAGAGATCATTCCACAAACCCCATGCTGTTCAGAGCTGACGTGCAACTGAGAAAGAAATACAGAATTTGAGAGAAGCCATATGTCAAAAGCTAAATATTTTGGTGTCAAAATACCCATCATAGCTTAATTCAAGCTTATCATGGTCTTCACACTTTTGAGACATGAGATCCAGAGACCGGTCAGAACTGTACATTTTTTCCACCAATTTTTACGGACAAGGGTCAATGGATTATTTTTCCTGGACAACAGTGTGACATGTCAAAGTTTCCTTTCACCACAGAGCTCTCTGTAGTTTCAGAACACACAAAGAGACTGCATATTTCATTTATACACATAGTTAGGCAATCAGAAAACATTCCAAATTATTTCAGAATTAATTAGACAAGCTTTATGTAAGCATAATTTTATTTCCAGGCTCACTTACACTTTAAAAGTTCTAAAACTGGAATATGCGCAATATAAAATGTTAAACATTTACATCCCAGCTGACAATGACCTTGTGTTAAATTAAGGAACAACAGAATAGCTGATGTTTCCATGATCATGGGTTAGAACTGGACATGCTACCAAACACATGTAGATGGATCATTAGTGGGCCATAACTAATGATCACTGCCATACACTGGGCCTCCACAACACTGCCTGTCATCAATATCTATTAGCAGAAGGTTGCAATATAAACATTTATAAAGCAGACACAATACACCAACTAAACCACTAATGCATGTAATTGCTAACACAGAGCCATATGCTGCAAATTCATCTCTCTTTACATTTAACTTTTACAACCTAGGCAAATCAGACAACTGTCTAGCCCACAGTCTTCCAAAATTGCTTACTGAACAGAAAACTGTAGTCAGCTGCCAGTTCGATTGTTTTTACAACATTCTACATAAAACAAATGAGGTCTGTTGCCCTGACTTGTGAAAGAGCTCCAATAAATGCCAATTATAAGAGCAATTAGGGGATCAAATCTGACATCACAGGTTTCTCTATACGATATTAGCTCAATGACTTTTTTATACGCTAATTAGTCATGGACTCTGAACAAGAAACAGATGATCCAAAAACAATGATTCTGCAAAAGTGTGTTGTCAAACCCCTTGAGGGCAATAACCCCAGCTTTTCAATAGGAATGAGATCTGTGACTGTCAACTCCAACTATATTAACAATAACAATCTAAATGATCAACAAGAACACAAGAAGTATTCCAAGCATGATCAGCTTCTGTAAAGTTCTGACAAATCCTGGATTTAACAGTATTTCCTTTGGCAGAAGCCATGCTGTTAATCAAATATGAGATAAATCTGCAGGGATTGCACAACAGGGAAAAAAAAGGAATTCCCCCATAATATAGTGAACTTGCCTCTTCCTAGAGGAACAGAGGACACAGCAGGAAGTGGGTGCTTCAGTTGAAAATTCCTGCCACAAAAAGGCAAACCTGGCCAACAGCACAAACCAGGAGAAGAAAAGTAGTTTGATTTTCTGAAAACTGAAGTCCTCTGTTGTAAAATGGCAAAAAGTTGTCTATATGATCATCATTGGGATTCCTTTACGTGTAACCATGATGACAGTATGAGATTGTTCAACGCCACTTTTTCTGTAGGCTATTGCCATGTTCAGTACACAAAACAGATGGAGTTCACCAGATGAATATCCTGTCTGATGGTCCTTTGCAAATCCTGGTGCATTATTTGCCACAAACTCCTCAAAGTGCAGCCTGAAGCCAGAGGACACTCACAAGAGACAGGTCTCTGGCAGCTCTCACCAGAGCACTTTATGGTGTACAAACCTGAGGGTATTTCAAAACTAGTGTTGTCCTTATTTTACATTTAGTCAGTGTGACAACTCAAGAGAATTGGGGGTCCCAATCTGAAATCATCATCAAGCATTTTACTGTCTCCTGTAGTGAGGGGCTGAAACTCAGCTACATTCACACTGATTTGCTGCAGGTGCAGTAAAACCTGGCAGAAACTACAGAAACAACCTGCCAAGGAAACATGTGCAAACCCTCAGGTGTTATTTCCTAAAGAGCTATAAAATGTGGAGTATTTTATGATCAGAGCAGGCTGCCCTTGATTGCAGGTCTGAGAGTCAGCACTTGCTCAAATCACAGCCAAGAGCTAGAGGCAGGTATTCCTAACATCAGCAAAAAGCTTCCTACAGCACCTTGACCACTATTAACTAGGAAAAACAGGGTGGGGTTGGGAATCACATTCCCCAGAATTATATTTGACTGGTTAAGTTCCATTTGGGGGTCTGGAGAGGGCAGTAAGTTTTCAAGGAAGAAGTTCTGTCTTTCTATCATATTCAAGAAAAACTCTTCGCATTTATGTCAGCACGCTGACTTACACATGTACCCAGACCTTGGGAAAAAATGTCACCCCACAGAGCAGCCACATCAAATCTTTAGGCTACCCCTCACACAGGGGCAGCCCAAAGCAAACCAGGAAACCCAGACAGAAGTTTTAGATCAAGCCACGGCTTTCCTCAGCCTAACACACAGGCATAACCCTTTTTCCTCATTAAAATTACAACCTAGCTGATATGAAAATTAACCTAAAGGCCTCCCTCAGCATGCTTCTCCAAATAACTCATGACTAAGTTACTCCAGATATCTTCCAACACATCAAATATGCTATGACACAAGTGCTAGAAAATCTAATAAAACTGCAGCAAATAATAACTGTCAAGAAGGTACAAAAAGATTCTGACCACACTCATGCACTAACAACGGATGTAGAGACAGCCAGACATTGCACCAATACAGAAATATATATGGAATAAGCAGAGAGGCAGCAGTGTACGGACACAGCACAGAAACTGGATATTGCCATGGGTTGCCTTTCAACACCCCATTTGGGACTGATGCCAGGAAACCCACATGACCTCTGAAACATCACACTGTTTACGGCCATGTCTCAAACACCCTCGCACTCCTGAATTGCCTGAAGAGTGAAGCATGCTGACATGCCTCTGGAGGGAAACACACAGCATTTCTGGAATGGAGCTGGTTTGCTTAAACCAGAAGCTGATGTGTTCAGTTCTGTCTGCACTCTGGTGTGCCAGTTCATAACCTCAGGTATCGGACTGGACATTTTTCTTCATTTAGAAGACACTTCATAGATGCACAAAAGTTGTCATTACATGTACTTTTATTTTTCCCCACTTCTTTACTCCTGTTAAGGACTATGTTGGTAACCATACGATACTGCTGCATTGAGTGTCAGGGTTCAACAAACAGAACTAAGCACAAACACGTAAAAAGAAGCACCACACGCACTACTGAAAAATCTTGCAGTGACTTACAGATACTAATTTCAGCAGAAGACTTTTGTAGACTGTAACTATATATTCTCCAACAACCAGATCAAGAAACGATACAAAAACTGAAATGACACTGGCTTTACTACTTCACAAATCAAAACCTTCATTAGACACACCCCATGCACAGCCATCCACATTTACAAAGCTACCAACTACTCAGATTTATCTTAAGGAAAGCAGCTCCTTCAATGAATCACAACCACCTCAAGAACTGTTAGTCTGTGATTGTGACTGGACATAGTAACGTATTTGCTAGGCAGCATGGAATGATATTTCTGTCACACCCAGATTATATAGAATAGAACTGCATATTCTGGATTTATAAAAATCAAGGCTGCTTTTTGGGGACTGAATGTTTTTTTACTGAAGCTTACAAATATGACAAGTAAAACAGACTACTTATTATAACTAACAAATATTTTTTTAAAGTAACCAGGATCTAGGTGATCAAGTATTCAGACAACATCAAGTAGAAATATTGAAATGTAAATAAGAATAGACATTTTGCATAAAGTTGACTGTAATACACAATTCAGCTAGGCACACTGATAGAAGTTACCTAGAGCCCAACAACTAAATTGTGTGCTCATGTAGGATATCATATGCAGAGATATTTAAGAATATTTTATGTTTTCAAGCAATAAATATAAATTCAAGCTGTGTCAACAATATAACCAGCGGACTAAACAGATGGAGATGCACAAAGCTTAAAGGAAAAGCCTTTACTTCTCTGCCACAAATATCCCAGTTTGCATCATAAAAACATCTAATTTGTTCACGTGTGCAGTTTGAGCCAGGAGCTGTCTTTAAATCCTTGTTTCACCACAAGGAAATCTTCCATTATATTCTTAACATTTTCAGTCCAGAGCTCTGTACAATCTCATATATTCTCCTTTCACAGATACCACCACATTCATTGTGCATTTTCGGACCAGAAAACGAGCAGGACACTGATGACATTATTATTTCAAAGTCCAGGACATCAGGATTCATGTATTCTATTCACTCATATTGCATGTAAAACAAACAGACCAACGAACTAAAAACCTCCCCCACAACTATGATTATTGCTATGACAGGAGTGACAGATTTTTTTTTTAGTTGGATGGTTGTTTGCTCCTTCTACTTGAAAAATGGAGAAAAACATTTTAAGCACATTGGCCCTAATAGTTACAATAAATCTCAAAAAAGACTTGCTGAAACTTGAGATATCATCACTTCACATCTTAGAGTCCTACTTGGTCTTTAGATCAGCAGTGTATTTTAGTTAAAATTATACACAATGTTTTCTTCAGGACATTTGTCTTTCTCATCACAGAAGAGAACAATAATAGGAAAAGCCTCCTTTGTAAAACACATTAAGTATAAAAAAAAAGTTATAAGAGGCTAAAAACGTCCCATCCGTGATATCATCGCAATGCAGCAGATGAAAGGAAAACCATTTTGAACAGAACTCATCTTGTCATCCAGAGGAGAACACCAAATCATATTTAAACCCAGGTGGTTTTGGTACACCTATCATCTACATCATAAATGGAAATCTGAGTATGTGGAGAATCACAAAGTGGTCAGAGGAAAAGAGGATGTGTGAAACACGGTAGAGATGGAAATTGCATCCTCAGTGTTTGAGTCAGACCTATTCCTTGTTTTCTCCTGAGCAATTCCCGATGGGGATCAGGCACAAAGAACTTTTATTTTGTGGAGATATTCTTTCAGACTTCCAATTCTTGAATTCATCAATTAAGTTATCACTACCTTTTGTCAATGAACTGGCAGACGCAGAAGGACACATTCAGTTTCAAAAAGGTGGTGGAGAAATAGAAGTATAAAAGGAGTAATGGAGAGTACAAAGAGGGAAAAAAAAGCAGCTGAAACAGGTAACTGAAAAACACATGAAAGCAAAACTTAAGGTTTTAAAATTTTATCCAATTAAAATGAATAGTAAGAAAAAAAATCCTTGCAAGCATGGACAAAATTAACAAACATCAAACAACAAGCAGCAGAACTACTGTATAGAAAAGGTACCAATCAAACAAGCACAGCTCATAAAGCACCCCAGTGAACAACAAGATCCTAAAAATCTTTCATGTAATAAGAGTAACCTTCAAAGCCTTGAGATGGACATTACTACATAGCTGCTTGCAAGAGGAAAACAGAGGCAGCACAAAGGATTTTCTCCTTTAGTTTTTGGTTTCATTTGAGAGCACTTAAAGCATGCCAAGCCATAAAAACCCCCAAAAATAAATACAAAATATCCTGGCAAGTCTGAATCTTGTGCAGATAGAGGAAGAGATCATTCAGAACATTACTGAACCAAGAATATTGAAATGACATCTGAACACAACCAAACTATGCAGTTTTAAAGCTGTCCAGACTTCTGAAGGAGTATTTTTAAGAAGAAAAATTGGCTGCAGATCCTGGGAGCATATGGAACGCATAGAGGCCACCTACAGCAAACTGAGAATTGCATAGAAAAACAGGTAAGCTATTTGATTGGTAGCCCACTCCCAAAAAATCTGGAACACTGAAGAAACATGGGCAAAACAAAGGAATTTATGCATAATGTACATATATTGGATGTGACATGTCAATTCTGCTGAAGCACAACTGAGTAAAAGACTGTCTACTGAAAAAGCAGACTGAAGAAGGCTAAAACAATAGTTTCAAGAAAACAATGTGCTAAAATGTTATAAAAACAGAAGATAAATAAAAGACATGACTGAACTGCATGAGTATGATAAAGAATTCACAATAAAATTCACAATGTTATGCAACTGTAAGGCCACTCCAAAACAAAGCACTGGAAAGGTTGCATCCATTATGACAGGGCTTAATGGATTAATTTTCATGACCAAGAAAACAAAGCTTTTTATCAGAGGTTTTATTACAGGTAACTGTCACTAAAACTCAGCAGATTTAGGTGATGAGGAAGAATTCACTGTTTCAACCACACCATCCTCCAGTCACCTGCATGTCTCATACAGGAACAGTGACATCAGTCTGTCTTCTCTAACAATTCATCAGATTTTGTGAAATGCATGAAAGTTTTATTGGAAGACTCCAACAAGTTCCAAAACCATTGCCAGGGAGAAAGGCAAAAGGAAAAATGCTAAAGGAAAAAATGCTAAAATAGGCTTGAGATTCTGCTGCAGCCCAGTTCCCCTACAGACTAGCTCAAAAAAAAACAGTTTAAACGGTCTGCCTTCTTTTTAAAGATAAGTCCTTTGAACACCTGAATCCTCCTCTCTTCCAGCACCTGCAACACTATTAACTGTAAAAAGATCTGCCAAAAGGCAATTAAGTTCTGGCAGGTTGTTCCACGCTGTTATAAACCTTACAAAAGTGGAGATTCAAGGCAAAGTTCTATCTTCAGCGATAGCATATTTTAAATGGGGGTGAGCAGAGGACAACAGCCATTGGACAAGACAGAGCCACCACATTGTTTGCTGCAACTTCTGTTTCTTCTGTTATTAATAGATAAGCTGAGCTCTGGTGCATTCGAAAGTCAATACATTCCTCAGTTTTAAAGAGAGGTGAGAACCAAGAAAAATGCTTTTCTGTTTGTTTCGTTCTGATAGAGCTCAGCAGGAAAAGAAAACAAACTTTCCTAATACACACACAGGAACCTGAATTCATGACAAAGCTAAATAAACTGGATATAGTTACAACAAGCTTTGTGCTTTTCTGCACTACAGCACTGTTCATCCTCACTTATTAAAGTGGGGTGCCTTGAAGAGAACGGAAGTACATGAGTAAAGGACAGATAGAGACAGTGTCCCTGCAGATAAAGCTGTTCTGGGCAGGTCAGCAAAGAGATACACTGCAAGCGCTGAGGAAACCAGAGTATGACAAACCAATGCCTGGGTTATATATCTACTTGGAAAAGCAACTGTATTGCATCTTAGTCTGTTGCTCCACAGTCAGACTGAACACATCTAAATTAACTTATTCCTTCCACTTCCCAGTTCTTGGTAATACCGGATCCAGTTCCCAATGCCATACCAAAAATACTTGAGCCAGTACCCAAACAAAGGTGCACTAGACAGGAAAACGGTGGCAACATATGGAAAAAAGCATCAACCACCATCTCAGGGTATTATTTCACTCTCAATGACTTCCAGAACTACAGGGTGAACATCTTGACACCCTGAGAAGTCAAATAGACACGAGTAGGATCCATACAAAACAGAACTAATAACCATACTAGTCATTCACAATGCAATGTTTCACATTTTGCAATTTTTCACATTTCAGCTCTCACACTAGCCAGTACTTTGCCAGTTTTCCTAATATCCACATGCCAGGGCAGACTCATGTAATTGTCATGTTTCCAGATAAGTGACAAGATAGGAGTGAGCAGAAAACACTCCCCCCACCCTTTACCCTTCCACAGTGTCAGAGGCTCAGAGTAGAGTTAATAAGTTGCTTTCTCCAGACATGCTACAAATGCATTTGAGCTGCAACATCTCTTTGAAGATCTTACCCTGTAAAATTTTCCCAGGAATATTGTGAAACACAAATTTCAGAAATCTGTCAAGATATGTCCACCAAGTTTGTCAGCTAAGAAGAAGTGCACTTGATTCTACCTTAGACAAACACTGCCTGGGACTTATATTTGTGTCACATTTTCCTAAAAGCAGCTGAAATAATACACAATTGAATACTGCTGTCTGGGGGGAAAGAAGTACTTAGACCATAAACAAACAGGATCAAATTACCCAGAAGTACACATGGCTCGAAGCAAGCACAAGAAACACCACAGCAAATAACATACATAAATATTCTTGAAAAGCATCTGGCAAAATTCACCATAATGAATTCAAAATATTCAAGCAATTATTTCCAGCCAACCGCTTTATTTCTTTGCAAACTGAGATCCTTAGCATTTTATTATGTTCTTTACTGTCAAGGCATATTTCTTCAGCAGTTTGACTTTTTCTTCTCTCCTGCCATTTGGCTAAGCAACTAACTTACTCAGTAACTTCCAGACGACCTAGCAAATGAAATTCATTTGGATTAAATAGCAACAGATTATTTCAGTGATTAAGTAGTCATGGGTATGCCAGCAACATAACACATCTCAAATACATTCCACTAATCCCATCAAGTATGCTTTTACTTATCTTTCACTAAACATCTATTTTATGGTCCATTTCTTCATACCTTCTAATCATGGCTCAGTTTCAATGTCAAAAAACCTGAAATCCCAAACTGAAAAGCACACACAGTCACAAAGAATTTTCTGAGTAAAAGGTACATAAGGGACTGCTGTGGAATCATTAGTGTTTACAACTATAAGCATATTTACTGCTTTCCATCCTTTACAGGACAGATTTGTTACAGTTGAAAGCTTTCCCTTCAGGGCCTTTTAGAGAAGCACATCTATCCAACAGATATGCCACAACCCATAAAGTTGTCTCAGTAAGGCACAACACAACTGTTCTCCTGGGGTTTTTTAAGAGTACAAGGGCAAGAGAAGCAAAGGGACAAGGAAAACGGAAGGAAAAGGTGTGCATGCAGGAGAGGGAAACTATACCTCTTGTTTAGAGTTGAAAGGATTTAAACTCATCTAAACCAGAAGACTTTTCCATTCCCCACCTTTTGCTTGCTCAGATTTTGTTTATTTTTCTGACTCATTACTCAAAAATTTCCTAGATCCTAATCAAGTCTAACAATGCTTCAGAGGAAACACAACTCCAAAATGGGAAGGGGGAGAAAGTCTTATTTAGGAATTCTTCATAAGCCATTAAAATATAAAAACTCAGGATATCCTCCAGGAATGGTAAGAAAAATGCTACATAATAAAGTACAATATCCTTAAGTCATCAAAACATGACTTGACTCTGAATTCTGGATGTCAAGAGCTTAGATGATGACTGTTCATTCTTACATTGCACTTCTGTTTGAAGTGCCCCAGATTCTTCCAGGAGTGGAGTTTGAAATGAATTTGACATTCAAGCCAAAAGCATCACAGATGAGGAAATCCTGAAACATCAGCGGATCAATGGTCAGCAAAGATAACTGGACACACAACGTCCAGGAATCACACAGAGTCTCCCCGAAAAGCCTCTGTTGTCAGAGAGCCTGCAGAAGCAGCAGCTTTCTACTGCATTTTAAATGGTCACCTTGGCCGACACCAGACTACACATGATGCACTTCATCAAAAGCCTCATCAATGAGCACTTGAAAATTATTCACTTTACCCACACAATACCACCTCTCATTTGTATCAGCTCTACATGATTTTCTTGTCTGGCTTTGAATAAAATACCCAAGCAAAGGATGTTGCATCTATTTTTACAGTGACTCCATTTCTTTCTATCTTTGGAGATTTAAAAGTAAAGACTAGGTCATTGCTTTATTTATGAAATCTGAGAATTTAAAAGATAAAGCAGACTAATATGAGATTAAAATTCAGATGAAGAGAGATATTTTATAAATGCATTCTCATTCAACAAAATAACATTTATTCTTAAGATATCCTTTATCCTATTAGATTCAACCTTGGGAAAAACAAGGCTAAGTAAGACTGCAAACTTTTCACTAAAGCATGTCAGTCTTTTCTGAGTCTGAGGCTGGGTTTAAAATTCATGGTGCAAATTGTATATTTTGAAAACAGAGAAGACTGAAAGCTAACAGTTCTACAGGAAACAAGTAGGTGTATTAGCATGTATATGCTAGGCTTGCCATCTAATACTAAATGTCCATGTAGAATAATTTTATTTGTTAATTATCTATTTTATTTAGATAGCTGCATGAAGCAGGGTGCCATGACATCATATTATTGCTAAGTAGTCAGACCGTCTCCTCCTCCTCCTCAGAAAACCCAACAACAGAAGCGAAAATCTAAGAGTGACAATTTTACACCTACTGCTGTGGATAATAACCAGCATTTCCTTTTTTGTGAGAGACTGGAGAAATAAACACCATACAGAACACAAGGCATTAAAGCAGTTCCTCAAAAGTACAGCACACTATCTTTGCCTACCGTGACACAAATCCTCCTTCCTTGCAGCAGCACTGTCACTTGTGCAGTTAAATCATTTTTGCCTTGCCAATCAGTACCAAAGCCAAGCAAACACCTGCTTGTTTCTAAGAGAAATAATCAACAGTGCTGTCAACTGCACTTCAGTTTCCTGACAGATCACTGCAACGCCCATGTAGGCTCTGCTCGCTCTGAGCTCTGCACACTGGCAGGTTTGCAGTGGCTGTAGCCACCAGCTGTCTCATGCCAACCCAGTGAAAACCAGTGAAAAAAGAGCTATGTAGCTGCACTGACAGCTGGGGGTATTACCCATGCAAGCACATCAGTCCGTGCAGCATGGCTGAGATGCCAGCTAATGATTTGGATTCAGGAATTACTTTTCATATCAGAGAAAATTAATGACAGAGTACTTGTGATGAGCACATGGGATTGCCCATCAGTATGGGCAGGTTAAAGCTCAGCTTGCAGATTCTGCTGTCTTTCAGGGCAGAAGCAGTAGGACCTGAGAGAACTTAGGCTGGGAACTAAAGTTCCCAAGCGCTCGCTCCAAGACAGGCTGGTTTCTTAGATACAATTTCAAACCCGTGGGGACTAAACCAGAAACAGAACTCCCCTTGCAGAATGGGATGGGAGGAAAGATGGAGCATCATTTTTACACGCTGGAACACTTCTAGGTGAGTTCTTGTGGTCTCCAAAGGAAACTAATATGCTTTTAAAAGAATGAAAAGTAGAATTAGTAGTGGAGAGCCCCAGTGAAGTAGAAGGACCACAAGCAATTTAACAAGAATTTTAACCACTAGCATACTAACAGTTTTAAGTTGCTGTGTAAACAAGTGTTACTTTACATATGCCTTTCCCAGCCACATGCATTATCCTAGCCCCTCTCTTATCTTACCACCCTGCACAAAACCACATGCAAAGACAACACCAATCCATCACCAAGAAAAACCAACTACAAACTCTGACTACAAGAAAATATATCAAGCACTGCATTGGTAGCTACGCTTGAGCCATTTCATCCAGTCAGGTGAAACCTGGAAATTCTCTCTTTCAAGAATATTAGCATTACACACAGTGACGTACCTGTTCAGCAGTGTTGACACACTGCATTTCACACCATAAAACACAGCAAAAGCAGACAATTAAGTGCAATTACTATATGGCACAGAAAGATTAGGGAATTAGTAACAGCTCCAGCTGCACAATTTGCTGCGAAAAATCTCCTCCATCCTAAGCCCATTTGCACAACATGATAAATTGAATATTAATGCAATATGTAACTTACAAAATTATTAATGCAACTTTGAGGCTGCTTGAAACAAGAAAAAGACTGTCCTTATCTCAGACATTAAAGACCTTTGTGTTTACAAATCCACAGTAGGCTCTGCTTTAGAGCTTACACATGTGAAACAGATTAAGAGGCACCATGGTGGGGGTTAATGTCTCAAACTTTCTGCTGGCTACATCGTCAGTCCCCTGCTGCTATTTTGTATCCCAAGTAAAGATTCAGCATCATTTACCATATACACTTCACCTCTCACTTTTTGCTTGGTTTTAACAAGGCTCCACACATTAATCTTAACAACAGTTACTCTAAAACAGGTATGACTTGGGCATACAATACCCTTCAACATGAAATCACCGTTTAGCTTTGATCCCAAGTGTTCACTGCTTTGGAAATGATGGTTCTGCCACTTTTATCAATTAGGAAGCAGACAAAAGAGAAAAGCTATCAGCTACAATTTTCAGCTGTGGGGCAAGCCTCACAAGAGACTTCTTCTTGAAGACCCAAGTCCTAAAATTTGGAGTTTGCATGAAAAAACCCCCTGTTTTCAATACAAAATAAAGTTTAGATCTACATATCTGTGTAAAGAAAAAGCTTTAAAGAAGGAAAACAAAGCTAAATGTTCACAAGAAGCCTATACTATTTTAAATCTCATTCTTATGATTTATTTTTTCTTTTAGGGAACCTGACTCATGATCTTCGAATGCAAGCTGCCAACACAGCATGTAGGAAGAAAGCATTAGAGACTGCACATATCTGCACAGCAAGCATTTAGAAAGATGGCCTAGACAAATACTAAAAAAAATAGGCTTGAGGACACAAGAAACTTTCTTAAACAACTCCTAATGTAACTGGCAAGCAAAGATGATCGCTGTTCCAAACAACATTTTGAGATGTGACTGCAGAAAAAATAATCTATTTTACTGAGAACACAGTCCTTTATCTAGGCTCATTACCTCACTTCAGTGATATGTTCCAGAAGATTTCACAACAGAGGAAGAAAAAAATAGTGCCATTTCAAGAGATACCTTCTTTAAAAGATGTGCAAACACAGAAACACCCTAAAATAAAAGCTCTCCATCCGACAAAAGATAAAATACATTCATTAATATCAGGAGTGCCTTTGTGCACAGGAAAACCAATAATTACACTGGGCAGCAGATATAAATTGCCAGCACTAGCACAGGAGAGACTTGCCAAAGCTGAGCGGACCCAGTCTGCAGCTGGGAAGAAACTAGCTCTCCCCAGGGACCCCTGCCACAAGGAGAGTTGCAAGGCTGAGGGGAAAATGGGAAACCACCTCCCTTCCAAACATGCTTCTCCACAGCAGGAGCAACCTCATCCCAGCCTTGTGTCTAGTGGAAAATAATTATGACTTCGCCAAGACTGCTGAGATCTCTGAAAAAGCCTTTAAGGGCTACAGAGATTTAGAGCAGATCACTTGGACAGTTTAAGCACAATGTTTAAGTGCCCAATGTCCCATTCTGCCTAGAAGGAACTGAAGATCTGACATCTGCATGTAAAAGAACAAAAATGGAAACAGAAGAGAAAATTAAATGTCACAACAGGTACTAGTCAGGATTCTGCTTTGCACACTGTGGTGCCTCTGCATTTTGCCTTTTGTCAGAATTTTCCCCATTAAGACTAAGGGGATGGAGAAAGGACAGGAAGAACTGAAAAAAAATCACATTAAAGATCTTGAAATGTTCCAGAGAACTCAACAGTCCTCAAAAAACTATTCTATTCTTTCTGAAAAGAATGAGTGGGAATTTGCATGCAGTTTTACAGCTTTCATGTTATTTTTGGAATTATGAGAAGATTGAAGAAATCAGGCTTCTGTATCCATATCTATTCCCAGGTACTGGAGTACCCACATACCCCTCTCCACAAAGCAATAAAGCAAGCTAGAAACAGCCACCACACACTTGAATACCAAAAGATTTGCCTTAGAAGTCCCATGTTTTTCAACATAAAAAAGTTATTTACTTGCATTACTCAACATATTTCTACAGCACAGGAATAAGCAGAATTTCCACAGATGATAGTTCTAATTTCTGGTGTTCAAAAAAAAATCTACCCCACCTTAATTCTATCAACAGAGCCAGCTGCAGTCTCCAACCAGTGCATTATTAAGAGAATTGTTTACCAATTTACACTTGTGCACACCATTGCAAGGCAAGGGTGTTGATCAGGTATTACTGACAGAATACACAGAAAAACATTTGGCTGCACAGATGTTGCTGAATCTTTATAACTCCAAGTGATATAGTAAGTGGAGAAATCACAGCTCAGTTCTCAGAATAAAACCAGAATGTGCAAGCTTAGGGTACAACATAAAATATATGCAGTAGTAACCAAGTTATTATATACTGGTACAATGAATAAGTCAGACTCTGGAATTAAAATGACAATTTCTTAATGGCTGCTCTTCAAAACAGAAAAGAATATTGCAGAAGTTCAATATTTCCAGTGCTTTAATCTATGAGGCTTTCCACTACTTTTTGCCAAATTATCAAGCAGCCTGTGTGAAACTGAAGGTGTTACAGCCTGAGTTCTGCTTCTTGCTTCAGTGAAAGCTACTTAGATAGCTGTCAGAAACCCAGGTGTTGTCTGCTCTACAAAGTATGTTTGTTTCCTTCAGCTACAAAATTCTACATTCTGTCTTTACCTGATATGTAATTACACATCAGAAACCTAAGTCACTTCAGCCTGACGAAACAATCATATTTCAATTTGGAGCGCCCTCTTAGTGTGGTGATAAGAACATCTGCTTAAACTGCCAGAGGAGAGGAGGAATCAAAGTGGAAATTCTTTCCTGAGAATTCATGATGTGTTTTCTGCTGGATAAATTCTCTTTTGGAATCCTGGATAAAATCTCTGGTAACATGGCTTCGGACTCCTGATGTTCAGTTTAGCATAACAAATGTTCTCTGAAACCATAGGGCAAGAGGGGGCCTTAAGGGAGGACTGCCTGCTTATTACGTGCAGTGGAGCTGCAGCCTAGGTTTAAAAAAATGCATTTTAAGTGCATTAAAACACTTAAAAAAAACATTTTTAAGACTTAAGTGCTACTACCGACCATTCCCAGAGTCTTTCCAGTGTCCCTGGGCAAACAGAGTGGCACAGACAAGGTCCACAGCTACATATCTGAGACTGAAAGGGTGGGCAGTGATGCCACTACTGCACTCGGGTCTGTGCCCTGAAGAGAAACCACAAAATGAAGATAATTGAGGAAGCCTACCTCCTTCATCCTCCCAGCCCTAACCAACACAGGCCATGACTGTAAACCCAGATCAATGCTACCCATTCAATGGCAATGGCTGGCCATCCCACAACAGCAAATCCACAGAACAGCTTGATTAAGCATTTAAGTCACAGGCAATGTTCACAGGAGCACTGGCAGTGAGGTATCTGCATGAACA
This sequence comes from Promerops cafer, assembly GCA_013398275.1. Lineage (NCBI taxonomy): Eukaryota > Metazoa > Chordata > Aves > Passeriformes > Nectariniidae > Promerops > Promerops cafer. Next base: position 486,627 of record VZSE01012174.1, read on the forward strand.
AAGCCAACATTCTGATCTCAGGGATTCAGGAGATACTAGGAAGTAAATTACTTCCAAAGATATTGACAGCTCTATCTGCAAGCATAGTTACATTCTGAAGGTAAGAGAACCAAAGAGAACATTGTTAGGTAGCTATGCAGAGGCACTGTGTGTTCTAACAGGGGCACTATTGTTTGCTCTTTTCTGGATTACAACCTGAGTCTCTAAAGGAGCTTATCCCTTCAAAAATCAGATTACAGTAAGGCATAAAAGGTGATGGGGAAAATGTTTATTTCTGCCCAATTAGCATATTCTTGTGCAACAACTCTAAGTCATTAACTAATGATTTTTTTGTCTCAAGAGATGATGTACTTGGAACACAGACTCATCTTCTGCCATGCATTCCACCACTGAAAATAACTGAAAAGTCTAAGGGACCTGCAGTTCTTTTGAACAGAACCTGGTGGACTTGTCAGCTCGCAGTGTTCTAGTTGTTCTCTTAAAAAATGACACAATTAGAATCCTGACACAAGCCACACTAGGTATGACCAAAATTTAGTGATAAGGTAGTTTACTTCTGTTCTCTTTCAAGCTATGTCAGTTCCCCAGTTCAAGCTGAAGCTGTCCTTTAATTAATTCAGCTGGTAGTTCTAATTATGTTCTTATGACATGTTCAAGCAATACACTCTTGAGGGATTATCTCAAGAGAAAAACTAATTCTATAATGGTAATACAAATTCCAGTTTATTGTATTTGACCTCTCGAGTGCCTCATGCACGTCTCCTGATTATGATTTTTAGAGCATCCAGCAATGTTTACAAACATTGTACATTACAAACAGTGTTTGCAAACTGCTACTGAACCACGAAACATAACCTGTCTATAGGCAATAGACTAGCAAATTATAATGAGCTTGTAAAGGAAATTCTGAAATGGCACATCTGGTGAGTGTTTTGCAGACAACAGATGCACAATCTTTAAACTCTAGAAAAAAACCTCAGAAAGGTTACAAAGTTACCTCCAAAGACTAAGGAGGCAGTACAAACCAGTAGTTTGTTTCACATCCCCTCTTGTTTTCCACACCTGTTAACTACATCTGCCTCCTTGCTGATCCTCCAGTAGAAGGAGATTTCCTACAAGATTTAAATGCTTTACACAGAACATTGTATCACAGCTCACTGTTACAATAATTTTAATTTCTGTACTCATCACTCACAAGACACACCCAATCACATCATCCTAACTTCTTAGGCAACCAGAGTTGTACTTGCTTCTGCTTATTTCCAGTCCCCTTTCATTGATACTCCTGCCACTGTAGCTCTGCTGAAAGTATAAACCAAAGTTCTCCCTTGCATCCTTCAACACTGTGCCATAACACCAGGCTTTTAATCCCTAAATCACTCTCTTTATTCAAGCCATTCATGTAAACATATACCTTTAATGAAATCTATAATCACTAACGCGTTCATACACTTAGAACGCGTCCTAGAAAAGTGTGTGGCTAATAATCATGAAATTATTTCCCATCTCTTTTGCTGTTTCTTTTTCTAAGTTCATGTGAATAATCTCCAAATATTTGAAGTTGTACCTGACATACTATTGCACGACAAGTCAGCCAAGTAAATTTACAACTGTGAGGCAAAACTTGCTGTTCATTTTGAAATGACCATAAAAATAGAAGCTTGACCTTCAAAAAGATTCTTTTTCTTTCTGGTGAATTGTTTTGTCTTACTTTGATTGAACCCTAAGTGGCTCTGAAGTACTGCTTATCCCTACAACAACAAAGGTATCACTCATGTTACATGTTAGTCTAACACACAGGGGAAAACAATCACAGAAAAAATTATTTCTAAAAGGAGAAGTACTCAAATAACACATAAATATAGACACTTATTTATATTTAAACAGAATAAACCAAACCAAATATATTGCTATAATATTTTATGTGAATCTCTGCACATTCAAAGCACCTTCAAAACCACCTTCATGTATGCCTTGCTTTCCACTTTATTGGGGAGGTTTAACATCTTTTTACTTGTGATAACTTTTTCTTTCCATGAGGATAACTTTTTAAGAACTTGCAACTGCAATGGAACTGTAGGAACTGAAAAGTTTAAAAGTTGCACGCTATTTAAATTAGAAATCTACTAAGTGTCTTAAGTTCAAAAAAAGACCCCAGAAATCTATTTCTTCCAAGAGAGCCAATTCCTTTGTATGAAGAATACCATTAACCTTTACGGGCCTTTGATTGACTCTCGATGCCCCCTAATAAATGAGAAGGGCAGTGAAATTACATGAACAACAAACTTTTACACGTTCCTCTAATTGTCATACAACTTTTAGACTGTCTCAAACTGAGAATTTCTCCCTGAATCTCCCTCCCCGATTTCAAGGCAGAGCTGCAGTCCTTGCTCAGATTTCTCTCTATTCGCATGATGATCGAGCAAACTCCTCCAGCACTCCACCCTCCCGACACACGCGGAGCTAAAATTATCGTGGTGGCTTGGGTTTGGTTACGAGCCGAAGATCCTGACTTGTACAACAACTGAGCGCTCAGCAGCCCCAGCGGCGAGCTCGGCTGCCGCCCAGCCACGGCGGAGCCTCACGAGGAAAACAAAACCTCCTCTCGGATAAAGGCTTTACTGTACTTACAGCGGGCAAAAAACCCAGCCCCGAATGAAAGGCATCTCATTATTCGCAGCTACTTGAAATTCACAAAGCCCTGCCCGGGTGTCCGAGACCCCCGAGTCCGTGCGGATGCCGGGCTGGGGAGCAGCCGCTGCCGGCGGCCCCCGGAGAGGGGAGCACCGACCCCGCGGGAGCGGCACCGTCACGCAGGTGAGGCGGGACCCGCGGGAGCGAGGAGCTGCCCCGGCGCCAGCCCCGCTCCGCTCGCCCCGCTCGCGAACCGCGGTACCCGCGCCGAGCTCCGCCCGTCCCTGCCAAGTTCCCCGCCGACGGCAGAACGGGGCGGCAGAACCCGGGGCAGCGCTGCCGCCGCGGTGATCAACAGGCGCTCAGACCCCCGTCCCTCCCTCCGTGCCTCGGTCGCTGCCGGCCGCCCCTCGGCACCGCGNNNGCCGCCGCCGCTCCCGGGCTCCCCCTGCCTCCCGCCGGCGCAGCCAGGGCTGGGCAACACAACATCAACGAGAGGGAGAGAGAAGGCGTGAAGAGTAGGCAGCAGTTGAGAAAGCGAGGACCGCAATTTAGTAACTCTACATTCCTCAGGGAAGCATCTCCTAAAGAAAAGCTAGTACAGACACTTGCGCTGGTCTTGGTTAAAGCTGCAGTGAATTTTACAGGGTACTGATGCGCAACATCACACTGACTTGGCAGAATGTCTGTGGCATGCACTCCCCATTAAAATGTGCTTTAGTAACACCAGAACGGTGTAATCCAATATATTTTTATGGCAGTCATGGTATGTGCAAGTTAGAGACAATACTTTTCCGGCTGAAAGGCAAGGAATTCATGTCTGCCATATTTGTTTTATTCCTGGTGGGCTTCTGCCACAATACTGCCAATAACAGGGCATGAGGTGTCTGTGGAAAGGCAGGAAACTCATCAATTACTCCTCCCTGATTACTTTTTCTTAACAGCACATGAAAGACGCCTTTAATTTTACATTAATCAGTAGACAAACCTCGAGAATGGCCATTTAGAGAACAAAACAAAACATGTCACTGAAATCAAAGCAAAGGCATTTTGCAGCAGGTGTATTCTGGTTTTAAACAAGACAGAAAACAGTTCAAGGCTGCAATTTATGGTCCAGAGTGGAAAAATCATGACAGAAAAAAAAACCAATAGCGGGTAGAAGTCAGGAACAGGCAGCTTTTTAAATCAGTAAGCTCTAGATAATTACATGCATAAATATGAAATATGGACAAATTTAATTAGTGTGGCTGCCTTTTCCATTCATGGTTAAAATAAAATCCAAAACCAATCAAATGCCAAAACAGGTACACAAAACCCAAGTAAATTAGTAGTTTGTCTGCTCTAATTGAAATTTTCCATCAGTTTAGTCTCTCAAATAAAGGAGAAAAATGCTAACTTATCACATGGTTTCAGAGTTATTTGTAAACTTTACTAGGAAACTAACAAGCTAAATTCCAAAATATAAATAGAAAATGAATTCTGAGAAAGAAGGAAAATAGAAAACACTTGGGGAAATAATATGAACTTTATATTCTAAATAACATCAAATCCAGGAATTGTTTTCAGCTACTGTTTTCATATACTAGGTCTTAAATACTGTAGGAGGAAGAAAAAAAAACTCAAACAAGAAAAAAAATACCCCTACTAAACCTGTCTACTGCAACATTAAGACAGTTGAAGGAAAATCTGAGGAATCTGAGCAAAACACATTTCATTCACAGCTAACACGAGTGGCCAACAGAAATAAACTTTTTTTTTGACTGTTGTTGTTACTGACAGCTATTCCCATACACCTTTCTGCAGCATCTTGTTGTAGCTGACAACTGCATTGCATGCATCTCCTCAGCCATTTGTCCCTGTCAAAAACAGTGACAGGGAGGATGGGAAGAGATAATCTAGGAATTGTATGAAATCATTGAAGCAAAGTAAAAGTGAACTGCCATCCAGAACCTTATTTTTTAGAGTTTCTCAAAGATACAGACAAACTCATCTAGCACGAGTTTCAAACTTAAAATTGTGATAAAACATTTAGGCTCCAATTGCTTGTTTTTCATGTTTGTGTTGCTGGTTTTTAAAGCAACAAGGCAGTTCACATAGTGTTTCCTTAGGTAAAACTGCAATTCATTTCAGTGTCAGGAAGCATCTTTATCTATTTGGCATTCCACAACATACATCCAAAGTTGGTTTGGTGCAGATCATAAACAAGCGCTCAGCCTTGTTCAGTAAGTGTACCAATTTTAGTTTGATTAGACAAGCTCAGCTGTCATCTGCAAAGCAGAGCATGCTCTAGACAAAGAAACAACATTTTGGCTATTGAAATACATGCTAAGTGTTTTTCAAAGGTGATGCAGAAGGCAAGTAAAATTAAGGGCACTTATTTTTTTTCTGGTACCATAGCAGATTTTACACCAGAGGAAGCTAAAAATAAATTATTGTGCAGGAATGGTTTGGTTTTTTTTTTTTACTTAGTGGGTATTCTGAAGTAAAGTATGCTTGATGAAGTCAGGTTAGTTTTTTTTCTAAAATCCATTTAAAATCCAATAAAATTACATGTATAGAACATATTAGTCAGGAAAGGACATTTTTCAAAACCCCTTCTGCACGCAAATTTCATTCTTAATGAAAGTGAGACATTTTATAACACAAGAGAAAAATACTTAGTACATAGGAAGCTTTCTAGTTCTGTGATATATTTTTGACATAATCTGTACTGAAATGCTTAAATAAGAGGAATGTAGAACAAACCTATTTTCAACTTAAATTTGCTGCATAGTATTTGAAGGAAGGAAAAGAAAATGTGACATCTTTCTTCTATGGTCATTTTTTTTCCCCATCAACAGTGGTAACCTCAGGGTGGCATGAGGACATGATTTGAGAGGAAAAGTAGAGCAAAAAATATTTGAACTCTCTCATTTACACCTATTCCTCTTAGTTTTTAATTGGTCCATAAAGCAAAAGACTGAGAGCGAAAAGAACCAAATCCTGCCTTGCTCAGTGGTCTAGATCCCCCACAATCCAAGCAGACAAATTCATGTCATTACCAAGACTACCATACTTGTGTGTTGCAGAGAAGTTCGCAAAGAACTGGGCACATGAGAGATGACAAGAGGATATTCAGAGAAAAAGAATCTCTTTCAGCAACACATAGGACTGTTTGGGTTGGAAAGGACTCTAAAGATCATCCAGTTCCAAGTCCTTGCCATGGGCAGAGACCTTTCACTAGGCCAGCATGCTCAAAGCCCCATCCAGACTGGCCTTGAGCACTTCCAGGGCTGCAGCACCCCCAGTTTCTCTGGGCAATCTATTCCGGTGTCTCACAAGCCTCAGAATTTCCTCCTAGTACCTAATCAACACCTGCCCCTTTCAGCTGGGAGCTATGCCCCTTTGTCCCATCACTACATGCCCTTATGAAGTGTCCCTCTCCACTGTCAGGGTTGCACCCTTGCTCCTACATGAATGGTGTGGTTTTGTTGTTCTCCTGAGACTGTAAACCGATGGTGATGACTGAGTGAAAATTATAGAGGACAAGCAAAAGCAATAGAAACAGAAGTCTTTTAGACCTGTACCTATGCCAATACCAAAGAATAAATAACAATCACTTGGACTGATTTGCCAGAAAATAGTTACTAGAGAAAACAGAGGCTAAAGAATTGCACCAATTACAAAACCTGAGAAGTTTCCCCATCCTTCTGAGCGCTGTCTCACCTCTCACAGACCAAAATCTACATACCATTACTCTGCAAGGACACAAAACAAGAAACCAAAACAACCCCTGTTCTGTCTGTCTTACGAAGAAATAATGCCAGTGAAGTTATTCCAAATTTTCTATTTAACTTACAGCTCCTTTCATGTTGTTATGGTAATACAATGTATATACCCATTTAAAATTTTCCTCACCTTGCCAAAAGAACTGTAGATTGCTACATTGTAAACAGATATCACAACCTGAAATTGATCGTAATGATCTTAGACTATAACAGCAACAAGAAGCCTCTGTATTTCAGCAAAGGGAAGGACATCATTAGTGCTGTGATCATTTTAGGTATCCCAGATGGCAAAGGCCAGAAGGACCAGAGTAGCCTGCCAATTATTTGCCTTATGTATAGACCTCACCCCGCACATAACAAGGCTACTGTTGGTCAGATCATCAGAGCAGACGCTAGTCTCTTTAAGGCAGCTGTATAGCATCCTATTACCTGAATTTTCCCTGTGATTTGACAAAATAAAAACATCTTTTGGAAGAGGTTTTATGAGAGAGGCTATGTACATGAGAAGATACGATATGGAGACAGGAAAGAGGGAAAACATGAGTAGATGTCTGTTCTAGCTTTAACTGGGAATGTAGTCATGTTTCAAAGATGTGAAGAGTTATTCACTCAAAAATCCAATATTTCTTGTGTTTCTCTTATGTTCCCATTTATTAAAAGATGCTTGCCAGATATTTGATGGTTTTTCTGCTTGTTATGCTGTTACTCTTTTTTCCCATTTTTGTAAAACTTTAAGAGCAGAAAGAACTACTACATTACTTTGATTTGGTGGGTGCCATAGGCTACACAGTTTTAACCAGATGTCTTAACTATTGAGTTGCTAGAGTCCATTCAGGGCCTGAGGAAACCAGTACTAAATGGATGGGAAAAACAAGCTGCTGACAATGCTCGAGTGCAGCTGGTGGTGACTGATTTACTGTCTCATTGCAAACCTGAGCTGGTTATCGCCGTGCAATAACAAGATATATAAAGAAGGTCCTTTATGTTGTAGCTACTAGAGTTTTCATCCCAGAGGCTGTCAGACTCTGTATCCCTGAAGCTTTTCCTGGGAGTATGTGACATTAAAACTATTGTAGTCACCCCTACAAAGTATTTCTAAAATAGGAAAGCAATATTCTATGTTGAACTTCTCACAGACTAATGCTGGTTATAAACCTCCCATCAAAAAGCCAAGAGAAACAAAGAGACACTGGGCACTTAATTCTAAAGTTTTGAGAAAAGGAAGAAGCAATAGAGAATTTTGATTTAAAACTAAAGGGTAACATACAGTATTACTTGCAGAGAACAAGAGTAGGAAATGCTTATTTTGATTTTTCTTTCCCTGAGCCAGTCATCCTTTCAAGTGTGGTAAAACATCTACTTCTGAAAAAATCTGCGTGGTCTAAGTTGCTTCATCTATGACAAAAACCTAGAACACTAAGGCCTAAAAAACTAACCATGCCACTAGCTTAAGACAGAAAGAATCAAAGAAATCATTACTCTTCTCTACACTGCACAGGGACCTAAGTTTCTAAAAATATTTATAGTATTTGAAAAAAAAATTGCAACAAATTTACTCAGTGGTGTGTAAACCAAATAAAAATTTGAAGTTAGCTCCCACAGAACTCACAAGGATTTTTCCTGTGGACTTCAAAGAGAAAAACATTAATAAGATATGTTCAAGAGTAAAACCTCAAAATAGAAAGCCTTTCCTTTCAAGCCTTCTAATCGGCAGAATGTTGAAGATCTGGAAGAATCTCTAAGCCCCTGACAAACAGTTCAGCATCTATCAGCAGGTAATTGCAAAGTGAAATCTTCAAAGTTTAGTAAAATAGCCTAGGCAAAGCCTCACAAAACATAAGCATTATTTGAGGCTTTTAATAGTGACCAAAACAATATTTTATATACATGTGTCATAATCCAAACTTACCTTTGTTTTCCTTGTGGAAAACTTTCTACTTTACTGAAGACTGGATGTAGATGCATGTGAAGTTAAGGCTGAGCTTACTCATTCATATTAGATAAAAATCACAGCCTTGGTGATGGACAATACAACTGTTGCATGCATTTATTATGCACATTAAGAACCCTTGGGTTACTTTTCAGGTATAACTGAAAAGTTACAAGAAAAAAAAATTGGTGATACTTTTAGAAAGCTAGGGGATGTACGTGAAAGCTGAAGGCAGCATGGGATTAATACTGCAACAAAGAATTGAACACTGCAAATAGAAATAAAGCCCTGATGTACACCACATTTCTGTGATTTGTAGGAGAAAGAAGAACTTGGTAGCTCCAATTTGAACTACCTTGTAGCTGACAGTTCGGAGTGTAATGAATTATCAGCATTATTTGTGTGCTGCAGAAAACAACCTGCTTCCTTTGTAGTCAGCTGTACCATCATTTTTAAGCCCACTGTTCTCATCATTGGTCATAAATACTAGCCAAAACCATGATGTTTCTTGCTTACTTATTTTTCACAGAAAACACGTTATTCACAAAAGTTTAGCACAGTAAATATTTTTATGTATGCTCTCTGTTCTGGAATATATCTGTCTAGAAAGAGAGAGGGCCATGAGTCTCTTCCAGCGGCAGTGCCATCTAAGAATCCTCAGTAAATTTCAGACAATGCATTTGTCTTTTTAGGTAAAACAACCCGAGGAAGCATCACTTTGGAGTTTGGGATTGCTAACTGCCAGATTCTGGTATAGACTCCCCAGCATAAACAGGTGCCTTCAAGCACAGAGATCAGAATATCAAACCCTTTAGTGGAAAGCAGCCCCTTGAGCTAGCATCTGCCAATAGAGACTGGAACAGGCTTGCTCAGATATTTGAATCAACTTCCATGTTTTCCTCTAGGCTTCTTACGTACTCTTCTTGAATTACAGGAGTGAGAAATGAACAACAGAATTATTCCTTAGTTGGTAACTGATACGTGTGATTTATGAACACATTCATAAGTCTTCACTGCTTTCACCAGGCACAAATTCACACATTTCCATAGCTATCAGACCATGAAAGCTTTGTGTTATTCTCTGCCATACATTTCAAACCCATGCATTTCCATTTTCTTGGTAGGTATCTCACATCATTTTTCCTGGGTTTGTCCTTTACTAGTAATCCTTCTTTTTTATGCTTTAAATGAAAAGCAGCTGAGCCTGTAGACAGCTTGTAAATGGACTTTAACATTGCAGGCAAAATTCAGCTCTTGTCTAAAAGGTAATAGTGCATTCTACAAAACAGAGTAAGAGGTGTGAAGAACTTGTGCAATCCAGAGAACACTAAAACATACCTGCAAATCCATCTCTGACTGATACTGAGCTGAACCCTCTCTGAATTGTCTTGGAATTGTTACTTTTGCAGAACTACCCTGTGGTCTTTCATGCCCCTCCCTTCAGTAACAGACAAGGCAATCCCTCTGTCAGTACCATCCACATGCCACAAGTGGAGGTTGAAAACTGCCTTCCTTTACCAGGTGCAGTTAGCATTTTAGTTCAAGGTCTGCTGATGACAAAGATCTTCGGATGCTTTGCATTAAAACAAAGAATGATAAGTTAAAGGAGTAAACATTTCCCAGAACTCGGGCCATATATGAGACTACATCTGAAAGATCTATTGCTTAAAAGGAATCTGAAACTGCTCAGGCACAAAGCCCAGCTGAGCTTTCAAAAGAAACGCCAAAGAGTATATTTAACTATATATTACACAGAGTGAAATATTTTCAGGTAAAGTTCAAAAACTGCTGTTAATGGAGCAGCATTTTAATGCTGTGATAAAAACTTATTCAAGATGAACCCGAACTCCATCCAGAACTCCTACATCCCCCTAGTGACTACTTAACATTCAGCACACCTCAGAGTGGAGTCTAAGCATCCCTTTGAAAGCAATAACTGTTCTAATTTGTAAAGGTTTACGCTATTATTGTATTACTTTCAAAAAAGTCATGGGTGCTTATCTGTTGAATAAAGAGCAAATAGTTCACAGAAATATGGCAGTGCAACATGCGGCTGGGCAAAACAGAGCTGCCTATTATAACCATCCAAAAGGCAACAGAGATGTGCTGTTCTGAGTGCTGCACCTTGTAGCCTCCCTCTGCCTAAGGACACAAAGGGAAAAAAACCTCTCCATAACTTTGATTTTATAATCACATCAGTAATCAGTCATTAGCCTTCTGCAATGATAAAGCATTTTTCCAACCACCCACTTCTTTCTAGGTAAAGCATAGGGAATAAATTAATTTTTGCATGCTAATGGTTCCTGCTATCAGCACAGCAATTGATCCTTGGGGCCAAGTAACAAACATGCTCTCACACTCCCACACAGGTGGGTGGAGTGGCTCTCTGCTGTTCACTGCTCATTTCAATACCTGCCTCATGGGTAGCCAATCCCACACATGTCAATAAGCAAGTAAACAACATATTTGTTCCACCAAGTAAAAGATAGCCTCAGTAACAAAACTAAGAATAAAGTTCCTAAAGAAAACATCAAAACAGTAAAATGTCCATCAATCTCCTTTCCTCTTTCACTCAACTTTCCTAACGAATGTCTTTGCTGTAGAAACAAAGCAGACAATTCAGCATTATATTTTATATTCCTTTGATCTCTTTTTAGTCTTTCAGCTTTTGATATTAAAGAAAAACTAATGTACCCACATGGCAAATAGTTGTAGATGAGTATATGGCCAATATTAGCAACACAAAGCAGCAATGCCCCTGAAAAGCTTCCTATGATCCCACTACAATCTCTTCTCTACCTTAAAGCTAAAGGATGCCTGCTAGGAGAGCAGAGTTCTCTTCACCAATGTCATCAGACAAAATAAGCTTCCCTGAAAGTGTATTTTCTTCTAGCTTCATCTAATCATTTACCTCTCTGCTTCTGCCTCCAACTTAAAATAACTCCAAATAATTCCTGTTGTGTCAATGCCTCTAATTTGTTCGGTTTTTTTTTTTCATTTCATATCCTAGTTTTGCTTCTTGTTCAGCTGAAACCAGCGCTGGTTATTTCTGCTTCAGTTCATTTCTGGTCACAAGTTGTTTTTTTCTTACTTAATTTCCTCTTATTCTTCTATTAGAAATTATTAAATATTGACCTATGGTTTGTGCTTTCTAATATCTTTGCTCAGGGACCCCCTCTGTCTCATGTTCTCACAGCACAACACAAACCAACTTCTCAGCATCCAACACTGACTAGACCTGAGCTCTGAGAGGGGATCACAGCACCAGAGCATCTCATTCATGGTCAGATGACAATAAGTAATCTGACCAATTGCTGACCATTCCCCAGGACCTCTTTATTCCAAGTAGAGACACATGCACTTGCTTCTCTGTTTGCTGGAAAAGCTTCAAACAAGCTCAACATCATTAAAGTGTCAACAAGAAGACCTCAACTGGTTCTGAAGTTAAACTTGCCAGCTCACTCCTGCTGTTTTACATAGAATCAAATTCCTGCTGAGTTTCAGCCTCAAGCAGCCTCTGGATATAAGACCTCCTAGTGTTCTCTACTAAATACATGAAACACTGATCAGTTTTGCTTTTCTATGTGTCTGAAGGGCACAAGACTTCAGGGGAGTTTTAGACTGAATATTAGTAAAAGGCTCTTCCCCCAGAGGGTGGTTGGGCACTGGACTGGTTTCCCAATCAAGTGGTCACAGCACCATGCCTGACAGAGTTCCAGAAACTTTTGGGCAATGCTCTCAGGTAAATGGTGGGATTCTTGGGGTGTCCTGCGCAGGGACAGAAGCTGGAATTTGGTGATCCTTGTGGGTATGTTCCAACCAGGATATTCTATGATTCTGCAATTCCAAGATGGAGGCCTTTTTTAAAAATTTAAACTACGACAGAAGAGAACTGCAACCACTTGGCAACCAACATACTAAGAAGGAAACATAAAACACAGATTAAATATTGCTATGAGATGAATGCCAAATTCATGGTTTCAGCAAACATCTGCCTTTAATCTCTATTTCTCATTAGCTGGAAGTATAGCATGCTTGGGATTGGCTATTGTAAATAATACTGAAACACATTCAACATGGATCCATTTCCCCTGTATTAATGTGAGAACTGAAAAGAAACAAAAACCAGAAAAACTCCCCCATTATAAGCTGCTTGGCTGAAATTTAAGCTATGCACACAGGATCAAAGAAAACGATGCAATTCCTAGGATAATTCCTGATTGCATAAAAGCATTTTATAGGATGACTGTTATTCACCTTTAAACACTTGCTTTCTCGCCTTTTCTTCTTCTGAGTTGTTTGTGTGGCCTCTTTACAAGTTTAGATACACATTTTTTTATGTTAAAAGGAGCACCTTAGAAGTATGAAGGTTCATTTTTTTCTTTTTCAACTTGCCTATTTGAGAGCAGGGTCTTAAAAAGGACTAATTAGGACAACTAGAGAGAGCAAACTGCAACTGGGAGAGACAAGAAACAGACTAAGATTTCAGGAGCTGTTTAAATCAGCTGTAGGTTGACAGAAGTCATGTTGCAATCACACTGTACAGTGGGATATTTATTTACCTCCTCCATGTAAAGAAAATTACTCCAGTTTTAGCTTTGCCCTTGATCTGATATCACCCTTTGTTTAAACAGATGCCTAAGGAATGCAGGGTTGGCTTCTCTACACAAAATGCAAATGAACAAATTTCTTGGTATTAGCTGCTAAGTCAATGATATAAGTTATCTGTTCAAATGACAGGGACAAGGTTTTTTTAAGTTATTATTTTTAGGTTTAAAAACAAATTCAGGTAGGAACAGCTCACATTCTACCACTTTCTGCCTTTGTTCTTTTCAAACAAAAATCTTTTCTAATCATTAATGTGACATTTTGGACGATTTAATTAGTTCTTTTCTCCTTAGAAATACTGTTCTCAGTGTACACCTACAGTCACTCATACTTATTTTAGAGAACTCATAGCATATAAATTATATTTTTAAAGCAAATTTTAACATTCTTTCTTATCTTCTTTGAAATCTAGCAAGCATACACTTATTTCAAAAGAATGCTTCAGCATCTCCAAAGAGATAGTTTCAAAGAAAATTTTGGGACTTCAATAATAAATCTCTCATATTAAATGCAAATGAACATAAGAATTGATAACATTTTTTGTATATAACTTGACAGTTCTGTAGAAGTATAGCAAGAGTTAACCAGCCAGGTTATTCCAAGAGTTAACTCATGTAGGTATTGGGGGTTTTTAATCTCAAACTGAAGCTGCAAAAATACATCCAGAACTGAGGAAACAATGAGCAAAAAAGCAACAAAAAATCAAAATCCTTGCTCTTGCTGAAATTGGAGCAGAAATACCATTTTCTTTCAGCCACCTGTTGCCGTGTCTGGTTGTACTCTTGCAGTCTGAAATCTGGTTATGCCATGTGCCAGCAAATCAGGCAAAGGAAACCTCTTGCACAGCTGACAGCAAAAGACTAAAATAACACTGCCAGCAATAAACAGGGTCTAGCAAACACCCATATCCACAAGCTTAGGGTGGATAGAAAGGAATTTTAACAAAGTATGTAAATAAAAATAGAGAGTAGAGAGGACTCTGAAAAAAGAAAGAGTTAGGAAAAGAAGAGGAAACAATGACAACGGATGTAACATATGACCCAAAGAGAAGAGACAAAAAGTCAGATTTGGTTACAAGAACATTCGTTACCTATGGCTCACGCATTGACTGTTTGCTATCAGAGATGACTACAGGAAAGATCTCAACTTCAGCAGCAAAATAAGTTGATGTTCCCCTCCCTGGCAATTGTTAATCCACCTCATTAAAAAGAGCCATGTATTTGACATGAGGATATCAGCCTACCTTTACCATTTTCCTTGTACTAATCTTGCCTTTTACGCCATACCCAACCCTGTCCAAAGCCAAGTTCTGGAACAGGGTAGTGAAGACCACTTAACATCTACCCTGCAATTTCATTATTGTGCCCCACTCTTGTTTCTCAAATTATGCAGTATAAGTCTCTGAAATCACGACCTTAAAATATAATAAAGGAGAGCAAGAGAGCAAACACTGTAGGTTAGTGTGATTTTCATACCAAAAAAAAACATAGCAGTGTTTGTGAACCTGAACCTAGGAACTAACATCACATATCACTGCATCTGTCTCTTCATCATGGATCTTGGATACTACACACTGCCAAAGAAGATGCAATTGTCCAAAGATTATGCATTTAAAATGCACATTCATAAAGGCACAGCTGTTTTTTCCATCTTATTGCAGTTTTATTGTTTTGGGGACATCTTCAGTGTCAATACAACTAGGAGGGTTCTTGTGCCATTTTATTAGAGGATGGTTGTTTAGTGTCTCCTTTTTGAAATCAACACCAGCTGGACTTCATGTCCTACTTGCAAAGCCTACAGACTGGGTTCAGCATTTGACTAGAAGAACACACAAGTTCTGTTGTCTATTTATTTTTTTTATGTGGCAAAAAGGAAAAAACATTATAAAAACAATAATAAGGGGAAAAGGGAACATGAGAAACAGCGGCTTTAAAGTTCCAAGTTCGAACAAAGTAACATCAATAGCAGTCAAAATACTGCTTAAATCTGTGTATTCATTTCCAAAAATAACTTTTCAACATTTAACTGAAATATAGAAGAACAGACAAAAAGTGTCCAGAATCACAAGTTTAAACAGCTGTTTTCAGAAAGAGGAGATTTACTTCACTGCAAAAATATTTTTGTTTGAGAAAAGGAAAAATTCCAGAATAGAAAAAGACCACAGTTGCAAGTTGGCAGTTTAAGTTAAAATTACTTTGATGTCCTTGGTTAGGAAACATTAATTAAAAAAACTAGAAGGAAATAAGTAGTCTGTATTAATACCTATGGATGGATAAGACCTTTCCAAACTACCTTTTCTATCAAACAAAGCCAATCGTTCAGCCAGCTCTTTTGAAGGAAAGTAATAGGAACTAAAGCAGGAGCATTCTGCTAAAAAAGCCCCAAAATCTCAGATTTGTGTTAGACAGGAGCCTGAAAAAAATATCTATTCCATCCCTGAATTGCAAGGTTACATTTAGAACAGAAAATAAGAGATCTCTACACTATTCTACCCATATAAATTATCACTTTTATTTTTCCCTTTATATCTTGGCTTGCATTAAACCAACAGACCTAGCAGTGTATTATCTTCTACGCAAGGATACTCCTGATCAGGAAAAAAACTTCCAATGGCATTATTTTCTCCTTCTTTAATTCATAATACATACAAAATCATAGGAAAGGGAGTAAGAGACACTTGATAGAAGAAAAAAACCCCAGCTTTCATATAACTAAAATTATTTGAAGTGTTTAGAAGTTGATAGGCTCAGTTGCATTGGGTTTTTAATTAAACTTGCTGTGTAACACTAATTACTTCTAAGAGCTGGGAGAGCTTAGTGCTATAGAAAGCTGACCTTTCAGACCAAATCTGATTTAAGAGTACAGGTTGCAGTAAATTGACTAATATTATTCTATCACATTATGTTAGGAATTTGTTATTAGCTAGGACAAAGTGTACTCCTGGATGTGTACTTTCACCACAACTCAGAGTTTAATTTTGTGTTCTGCAACAAATTTTAGATAATGAGACTCTCATCCATAGCAAGGTCCAATTGTGGGGTAGCAGAACAAGCAGGAGAAAAATAATTCAGAAAATAAAATGCGAGCTCACCGAGGAGTAAAGTTCTTTGCATCTTCAGTTGTATGTATTGAAAGCACTACAGATTAGATAAGGGCAAGCTAAAAACATCTGGCAATTCTCTCTGAACATGTGTGTGATTGTCCAAGGGAAAATTGCTCTGCAACATTTTTGCATTTCATTTAAGATTACATCTAAGAGTCCAGCGACATTTCAAACAAGGTGAAAAACCAGATGCATTGGTGGAATAAATTCATGAATGTTACTTTTCTATAAAATCTGGTGATCAATACATTCTAATGGAAAAGGGGCTTTTTTTTGCATTTAAGAAACCATCAAGAAAACAGCATTCAAAAAAATTGCATAAATTATTCCCAGATCAAAATTGCATAAATTATTCCCAGATCAAATTCCCAGTGCAAGATTATGCTAATGCTTAAGAACTTTGGCCCTTATTTTTGTTGGCAGCAGCACCGAGTACTAAAATTAATATTTTAAAGATACTGATTGGACTTCATTCCTCATTCTAGATGTGTCTGCAGACTGAAAACAAAACATCCCTGCTCTTCCCAGACCTGTGAGAGGTGAAGATTATGAACAACACTATTTAAAAAACACTTAAGACTAAAAATAAACTCAAGTTAAACACTGTAGACTGTTTACAGAGATTCAACTATTTCCTAGTAAAGCAATTTTTTGTAGAAATAAAAAAAATTCATGATAAAAAATGAATACAGTAATTGCACAACACAGCTGATCATTTTGTGATATTTTATTACTAAAGGTTCCTTAAGCTGCACTTTTCTCTTTACATGGCTGCATTAAAGTGGCTTGACTATTAAAGCAGATAAATCATGTCACAAAATGGAAATCAGGCAAAAACATGCTTTAAGGCTGGTCCTGGGCAAAACATGTCCTCAGAAAAAGGTCTTTCTCTTGGGAACAGGAGAAAGTCAGTGCCTTCACTCATACTAAAATCTACTATGTCACCTCAGAGTGCAAAACTCCTAAAAATACATCAAAAGCCCAAAGCACAGATGAGGTTGTGACCCTTTTCATTACATGATTGCAGAACAGACTGGATACTCCTTGCAAGCCAATTGCAGCATATATAAACTCTAATTTGAATTACACTTCCACCACTGAGAAACTGATTAAAGTCACATTTAACTTGAACAGAGCTGTGTGCTGTGATTTTATACACAAACTGCACTCACTAGTAGGAATTTCTTAGATGTCTTCCTATGTTCCCCAAATTCTATGCAAGTCGAAGTCTACACATTAATTTTAGATCATTGTTGCACTGGCTGCAAAACATGTCAATATTCCATCATTTGAATTATTCACTTCCTAGTGTCCTAGTCTGAAAATAGATTACTTCTTTCCTATGACTCCAATTACATTCACCATTCACAGTATTAGCACAGCTTCCAAACATCAAGAAATAGGCAATGAGAGGGAAAGTTTGCACATTCCAATATTCAGCAAAAAGATGGAGTACCTTTGAGAAATTCAGAATTACACACTACTTCTCCCATGGAAAAACATGTCTCGCATTCCTCTTAGTGCGATGATGCCCAACGAGTCTGATAATTTCTAATAATTTCTTAGATGAACAACTGCCTACCAAACTCCAAAAAGCCAAAGTCTTACTCCAAGTCACTTCCCAAATGTTCACAGAAAATCAGGAGTTAAAATACTGAGTCCTCTCTTACCTGAACCCTTTCCAAGCCCATGTAGCATATTTTGAAGCCAGTGGCATTTAAAGCACTTAGATGACAGGAAATCCTCAGAGAAAGTCAAGTACAGTGAGGTACAGATGAACTCCAGCAGCAGTTCAGCAGGATGATGGGGTGGTACAAAGCAAGTAGAAAAAAAGCAAATTGGATTATGTGCTCAGAGAACCTGCCTGTAGATATACTTCACAGCCTTCCCTGAGCTGTTTGATGAGCCTTCAGCAGGCAAAGTCCATATTCTCTTTTGTGTTTGCCATCTCCCTCAAGCCTGCAGGATGGTAGCTGCTCTGGATAACCACTTGCTCAAATGAAACACATTCACACATTTTTCGAGGAGCTGCCATCTCCCAACTGCTAATCAATCAAAAGTTGCTTGCCTGTCTCTGGGAATTGGCACAATACTTCCATTACAAATCCATAGCAAAGAAGTAACAGGGTTTTTTTTTTTAAGTAAATGCTAAGTTACTGTTGTACCTTGCTGAGCATTAAACTCATTATCCTCTTAGGAGTAGATTTAAGCACAAGACACCACAACAAGAGAGTTCCCCTGCCTCTTGAATTTATCTCTCCTCATCTCTAATCTGATGATAGTAAAATAACCCCCATCAATCAGGCATGATGCAGCAATAAGTAACTGGTGTCCTGCTAATGTGATTTTTCTACATCACTAATTCCTAAATGGGGCGAAAAATCTTCTGCCAGCCCACAAGTGAAGAAAACAGAATATGGTAGTTCAACACGTGAATTAATACTACACATTTTTAAATAATCTATCAATTGATGTATGTTGCGCTGTCATGGAGTAATCTAAATTACATTTGTTATTCATGGTTGGAATTGTTGCTTAAAATACTGCATCCTGTTGTTACAAGATTTGAAGCCAATAAAATTATTTTTCCCCTCAAATATTGTGGACTTGTTCCTTTTGAAACAAGTTTTAGACTTGTTCAAATCTCTGTAACCCAGAAAAGGAGAAAAACCAATTCCAACAGCAAAGGAAAAGAAAAAACAAGCAATGTCTCCTTTGAAAAAGATTGCTGGAAAAAGCAGCACAATTTATTGATTTTTGTAAATAAGTTCCAAGAAAATATTCATGCCCTATAGCATTCCCTGATATATCAAATTGTGGTTTGCTTTCTTCCCCCTACTTTGTTTGGCATATTTTACTATACTGGACTCTAAAAAGTCGAGGTTACTAGAGAGCAGAGATGGAATAGCTCTGCTTCACTGCAAAACCAAACTAAATACAGACAATTCTTTCTGGGTATAGGCAATAGCCCCACTCAGTTTTCTGAAATTGGTTCTTTACAACTTGTAAAAAAAAAGAGATAGGATTAATTATTTTTAGGTTTTTAAACGAGTTACATCAAGTATCTAGGAAGATGCCAGTATTTTTTATTAGTTTCTTAACTTGAAACTTGCAACAAACCCCAAACTGTTCTCTGCTCTCCAGGTTATTTTCTTGACATCTACAATACAAATCAATACAATCAAGGGACTAAGGGAAAGAACTAAGAATTGGAAAAGGTTGGTCAAGCTGCCATTGTGTTGTGCTTCTAACAGAATCCTGTGATCTTTCAGAGTATGAGGACATCAAAATATCATGTAAATAACATGCAGATCATGACAATCTCATGGACTGGGGGAAGGAAAGAAAGTACAGCAACTGATTGAGAGAAACAAATATATTCCCAAAGGCAGATTTTTCTAACAGAAATAATTGCTTTCCCTTTTGTCTCTTGAAAAAATTCATACATATGATATGAATAAAGGACACTTGTCTTTGGTAATTATTTGGTGGAAGGAAATAAACTTTCAATAAGAGAAAAGCTCTGCTACCAGCATCATAACAGATTCAGAAACTTCTAAATTCACTTTAGCCCAAATTTTTCAGGCTATGAAATATGCTAGTTATTCCAGTCCAAATAGACAGTTTAGTTGCATGGCTGCATAGTCCTCCTAGGACATGCAACATTGATTACATGAATTTCTTTTTTAGGACAAGTGAAAAGTGTGGGAGATTTTGGCTATTGGTGGTGTCCTTCCTGGACCAAAATGTCTCCTCAAAGAGCTTATTCCTTCTCCTTTAGAATCCAGATGATAAACACCACTCATGTTTGCTCTTCTGGACTATTCCCTATCATCCACTCCTTGTTATCACTGGCAAACGTCTCAAAAACTTCTTTATACAAAGGTTTCTACTTAGTCAGGGCATGCAAACACTTTAAAGCACCATCTCTAGAAACCTGCAGAACATAGCCCTCTAGAAATTATTTCTAGTGCAGTAATTTCATCATGTACAGCATAAAGCATTGGTATTTTACAGTGATAAGAAACCATTCAGATGTAAGGTAAAGCCTTGAGAAGATTGATCAAATTGCCAGGTAAAAACTATCATTGTGCCATTATGTGGGACTAACATTTTTGTTTACACAGGGAGAAAAGTCACATCAATTCCTCCTTGCCAAATAAACACTTAGCAAATCTTTCATATTGATTTCAGTATATTAGCCCCAGAATGAATTTTATAAACCAAATCTTTTAGCAGAATTTGTCAGGCTGCATTTGCAATTTGTATGTGCCATGGGCCAGTAGTTATATTGTTTTAGAAAACTGAAAAACCTACAAAGTTGAATTCTGTTGCATATATCCTACACTAGGAAAAAAAGACAACCTTGGAAGTAACCAAAAAATAAAACCTTCAAATTATTGGGGGACTCTTTTTATGCTAGTCTTACTCTGAAAATGAAAATGTTACATGAGTTTTATTTCTAGAATATCACACCCTTACTAAATGTCTTAGAAGAGAAGAAACTGCTGGAGAAACATAAATGACAAATCAATAAATACCTGCTGTCCTGGTTAGCGTGGATGGCAATCCTTTGTCAGAGACTGTTCAGCTACAGAGTCCACCTGATGCCAAGAAAAAAGAAAAGCGTCTTCTTCCTTCACAATACACCCTTATTATAATAGGCAATAGGTGTTAGAGGATATCTACATTAAACTTTTTTCTTGCCAGTTCCAACTGCATTAGAAGAACTATTCATCATTAACAGTCAAAAGGAGGCAAATGTTACAAAGTTGAGAAAGTTGAAATGAAAAACTTGAGTCCTAAATGTCAATAAACCTTGCATTGAGTCAGCAGGGTGATGTATAACAAAGAGGCATAAATTCATGGATTGGAACAATTAGCAAGCTACTTGGACTTTTTAATCTCTCTTTATAGGAATGTTTTTCTTTAGACCTACAGCAGAATCTGTAATTTTTTTTTTTTAAATCTGAAGTTCAATTAATATTTGCAGTAGCTGGAATAGCAATTAGCACTGTTGAGAGGAAGACAAAGCATTGGAAATATCAAGCAGCATCTTTCCACAAAGCAATGAAAAAAGCTTCTCACAACCTTAAGTCCACCCAATTCTTGAACATCTAACTACAATGTCCTCTATTCCATCATATTTCACCTGTATATGCAGCTCTTACATGGAAGTAAGAACACAAAGCTCTTTCCTACATTTGTTTTGTTCCTACAAAAGTGAAAATCCCTCTTCCTTCTCAAAATACTGTGTTTCAGGGTGAAAGTATAAGTTTTCATCTTTCTTGTTAAGAGACCACAGAACTCACTCCAAATTGGAAAAAAAAAACCCCTCAGAACATTCTTTAATACTTCCACAAAAGATATAAATCTACACCATTTTAAATGCAAAATATTACCTACCCACAAGAAAGTCACATCATCAAAGCAGATTTTATCATTGAATACTGTATCAAAATACTTCACTTATCACAGTACCTTTACTGTCTTTAACCAGGCCTTACTACACCCCCTTAAATTTTGCTTTTCTGAAAAGGGAAGGCCCTTAAAGTTAGGTAAAAAAGATAAGACCAAATTTCTTAGCTCAAAACCAAACTGAAAAAAACCCTACACAAAAACATGGATGATGCTTTCTTTTAACAAACCATTCAAAAAAAAAATCTCCTGTAACCTGCTAGTTTTCATATGAAATCAACATTTGAAGGCAGAACTGTGACCAATAAAGCATCAGCTATTATCTATTTGTCACTATTTGACAAAAATTATCCATGTTGCATATTAGTAGTCTAAAAGGCTTCCCTCAGGTACCATCAAAAGCATTTTTAACATGAAACTTAGACTCCACAGTCAATAATCAACAGCTTATTGTGGTTTCCCTGCTCCACCTGTAAGGCTGGATGGGCACAACATGCTTGAAGCTTTAACAAATAGAAGTATCAAAGAACTAGTCTGATTTCTAATGCCAGATGCACACAGGAGCACCTCAGAATGCAAAGTTCCAGACAAAATAAAACCCACAGGTCCCCTCCTGCTATGATTTAGCATTCAGAAGAATACTTGAAGTTTCTACAGTAGTGAATCTTTCGCAGAGAAACTGACTTGATCAAGTAGCTATGGAAAAGAAGGCAATAATCATGTATTTGAGATCCAAGATGAGGAAATTAAGTAAGTTGTCAGATTTTCCTTCTTTTCCCTGAGAGGCAATTAGATGAGAACTACATATATAAAAGTCATTTATTGTAACCTAGCCTTCAATGAATATAAGTTTTAGTATGTATCAGATAAGACTGTTTTAATTTCACTGCTTTATATAGCATAAGAACACCTTCCAGTATCTTATAAAGGAAGTTAAGCAGCAGTGAGTCCCCATGCCCCTCACCAGCCTAGAAAATTGTTTGATTTAGTCCTTAGAAGGAGGGTAAAAACTGCTTGTCTAGTCTTCTCATGGGCACACTGCCTTGTGCCTAATAACCCACAACAAAAAAAAAACCATAAAACTTACCCTCTGTAAATTACATTTAACTTTATAGCAACTATTACTGTCTTTTCTGATCCCTACTAAATTATCTTTTCCACCCCCTCCAGGAGATATCTAAAGCCTCACCTTTTGCAGGCTAGATTTTCCAAGAGAAAGCTGCCATAACCTCTGTTATTACCTGTGGATTTCATGTGGGGAAAATAACCTGCTAGTGAAAGGCAATAATTACTTTTTCCTCATGGATTGTAGAGCCTTTAGATACTGGGTTAAAAAAAGCTGCTCCCAAGATGTATTTAGTTAGAAATACCAAGATAAAATGCTGTTTATACATGAATGAGCAGTGAGAGCAGGACTGTTCCCTCAGGAAGGGCAAGGCGGCCTCTGAGGGAAACTCAACACAGGTGCCCACCTCACCCACCATAGTTACTCCCCACAGCGGCTGGGGGGAAAAGCAGACCTCACCAGACATTGGGGGACATCCAGGGTCACAATGCAACACCAAAGTCACCACCCAGCCAGTAACATCACAAGAACCACAAGCCAGTCCCTCAGGAGCAGAATTAGCCCTGCCCCCAGCCTGGGTTTAAATGGAGCTGGGTGAGGAAGGCCCCAGGTGAGGCTGCTCAGGGCCCTCAACGCACTTAGGCCTTTGTTTCCCAAGCCCCTGGTCCCTCACAGGTGCTGTGTGTTTGCTCTATTGCTTTGATAATGTGACCTTCCTGTGGGTGATTCTGAATGTGCTGTGTTTTTCCACCTTGAGCCTGCAGTGCCTCTCCAATTTCTCTACAGATTGCTGCAGCAGCGAGTTCAGGAATTGCATAGTCTCTGACAGGCAGGCAGTACCTGGACTCTATGACCCCATTTTCAGTTTGATCGGGTATCACAATATTAATGTAGATTAAGATTTCAATGCTATTTCTTTGCCAAATGGCACCTCACACTGTGCCTGTGGGTACTTCGTTAGAAATGGTGCAGGTGCAGCTGCCCACCTTGAGTGTGGGGGCAGTCGAGTCTTTATAAAGACAGGTGGCTTTAGAAGGGGTGGGTTTTCTTCTACAAGCTGCTTTCTTATCTACTCTTTCTTTAAATGTGTTTTTTACAATGTGTTTTATTATTGTGAGTATCACAGTGTTTTCAGTATAGCAGTCCATAATACTGTGGGTACATGAAAAGTACTTGTAAAAGTATAATTTTGGTTTTGTTTTTACAGTGCCTTAAGTACCTGTGATTGCTTCGACATGAGGTGCTAGCTGAGTTCTTCCAACAAAGGTAAATTTCCTGGTATTAAACACATTTTGTGGCAACTGAAATACACCAGATTTGTAGGTTTTCTGCGTTTTTAAGAACTTAAGGTTGACATTTGCCATTTGAGCTTATTTTCAGTTAAAGTTAAGTTTTTTTTTTTAAAGTCAGAGGGAGTTTTTTGTGGGTTTGTTTTGTTTCATCTTTTTTTCCTAATTTTTTTTTTTTTAGGGGGGTTGGCTTGTTTTTTTTGGGGGTTTTTTTTTTGGTTTTTTTTGGGGTTTTTTTTTTTTATCTTTTTTTTCCAAATTTTTTTTTTTTTTAGTGGTGTTGGCTTGTTTGTTTGTGGGGTATTTTGTTTGGTTTTGTTTGTGGTTTTTTTTGAATTTCTCTTTTACCCTTTCATTTCTGTACTGGGATTTGGTTGCTGGAAGTTTTTTTTTTTTTTTACTTCTGATGAGGCTACTGTTATCATTAGGAAGTTGTCAGTTGATTAGAATACAAACAGAAGAAACCTTTTTTAGTTCATAAAATAATCACAAAAATTCACCAGCAGATTATATATAATATCATATATATGGTCTTTGAAGTAAGATGCCTATGTTATTTTTGTAGCTTGAAAATCTCATTAAAGCATGTGTTTATTATATTTACCTGCTCTCTTAGACAAATAGTATGTTCTTTCTTTTCAATGGCTTTGAAAACTGAATTATCAAAAATGCTGAAGAAGTAATGACAAAGACTGATGCTTTTGTGCCTCTAGGAGCAAAGTCACATGGAGATCTCAGGTTTAATTCCTGATTAATGTTCAGAAACAGATTGGAGACATGCTAAAAAGCTTTGAACAGGACTAAGAGAAGAGCACATGCAAAGCTTTTTAGGTGATAACCAAGTAAGAGCATAACACTACAGTATGGTTTAGCTCTGGCATTTCTGTGCTGACTGCTGGGAGCTATAACTACATTTATAACCACAGCTGTGACCACAGAGTTTGAGCTGGATTAGCAGCTAAAATACTTACTAGGTGACTCACTGGGTCTGCTGCAGAGCTGACCTACAGCTGATGTTTGATTCCTTCAGCAATATTTAGGGGTTTATTGCTATTTAGATGTTAGTGCAAATGTGCTCATGTGAGCTGTAGTTGCACTTCATTTGGCTGTGCAGACATTATCTCTTTATAGGGGCATGCTCCCCTCGGGGTGGGAGGGAAAGGCAGATGTTCTCATTGTGGTGATCAGAGATGGAACATTGTTACAAACCTGCCTGGCGTGACTCTGTTTTGATTTTGTCAAATCAGCCTTGAATCAAAGGCCTCATGAACAGAGTCCCATTGGGAAAGAATGGGGTGTGTGTGTAAGCATATTCATGTCAGAAGTCCTGCAGCCTTGTACTTCAGGTGATTTACACAGGCCTAAACCTAATCTTGTTCTGAACAGACACAAAGACAGCTTGGGTCATCTCAAACTCTCAGCTTAAGCTATGTAGTGTTTGCTTTGAGCAGTTCTCTGATTTCTCTGACTAAACCTGGATTTGTCAAATCTAGTGGGAAATATCAGTGCAGAAGGCATAAAATATGTCACCAGCCCTGACAAATCACTCCCAGTTTATCCACTGAGGAGTTTGTCAAAATCCCTTGGAGAAAGCCTTTCAGTGTACAAAGTTTCAACTTACTTATATTCTTTCTAGCTGGAGAAAATGTGGTGATAGCTGTGATATCTGCAGTAAAAGTAATTAGTGCCTTCAGGTAAGACATTATCTAGGTGTGCCAAAATGTGCAGGTTAGCTAATTATCCTCAGCTGCAAGGAATCACATCAACTTCAACTAAGGGGGTGGAGGGTGGGGTGGTGGTTGGAGGCTTGGGTATATTAATAATGAAATGATAGAGTAGCTGACAAATGGCTGAGGTGATGCTGTTAAAACCATGGGAAATACTGGTGGAAAGGAGGTAGAATTTTTACTTTACAAAAATGGTGAATATCTTTTTCTGTCTGTTATGTTATTAATGGGAAAGCTGCTCTGATTATATTGCTATCACTTCTTCTGTCTTTGACAAGGAAGAAAATGAAATTTTTCTTGTAATTAAATATTTAGCTTAGGAAAAAACATATTCCTTGTTGTTATATGACCTAAGCAAGTATCTGAGAATTAAGTTGTAATTGTAAACAGCTCCTTTATAAGGAGGCAAAAGGTGCAGGAAAACATGTGACTTTAATAGTATTTATTTCATTACTAGGTTTATGACAAACTTTTACACCTTAAAAGACTCATTGTGCTACCTAAATAATTGTTCTCACTGTCTAAATATCATAAAGGTATATGGTCCAGGAAGGGTTCTACCTGGAATAGTAATTCTACTACTTAATTAGCCTTACCCAAACACAAGTAGAATATTCATTAGTCTTCTCTTGTCTTTGTGTATAAACTGCATGGTCTTTTCCACAAAAATCCCCTACATACCCATTTAAAGTATTATTACTTTTTTAAAACGTAAACTGGAGCTACAGAGGGCACAATATAACTTTTTATTGATTATTACAGTAGAATTAGAGATTTGCTCAGGAACACAATCCCTCAAGTGAACAAAAAATCTGCCTGCTGTTAAATATCTAAAATCTTAGAAACTATATATATAAGCAGGTGGAATTGCTTAGTCTTTTAAGATGTGTGCAGATAAGGACCCAGTGAGCAGACTCATGCTTTGATTTGCTTCATTAAGGAGTTTTAAAACTAATTGAGGATTCTCCAGCCTTACCATGTGAAAGCTTGCTGATATATCTTGGTTATTCTTTTCTGAACTAAGATTACTTAAACTTTGTTGTGCTTGGATTATAAAGCAGAATACTTGCAATCCCAGAAGCTCATGAGAGTTGCATTAAATAATTTTGTTTGATTTCTTTTTAGGTTAAACTGCTAGCCTTGTAGCTAAAGAAAAGTCAAATAATTAGAAAACAAAAAATCCCAATCATATTTGTTTTCTATGCTGACAGTTCAAATTCCCACTGGGGAATCACATTTCCTTGCTGTTACACTTTTCAAAGGAACCAGACTAGAACAGTGCCCTTTGCCAATCTTTCTTAGTCTGCTCTTTCTTAGTGCAAGGTCTCGCCTCAGAAATTTCTGATTGGAAAATTGCTCTCTTTCCATTATTACTGTTCTCTGGGTTGCTGCTAATGCTGCTGACCAAACATGTTTCTTTAACTTCTACATTTTCTATAATAATCCTTCCTTTTATAACTTATGAGTAATACATTATGGTTTTAGCTGTCAGTTTTATCTGTTTGTAGCTTTAAGCTTCCTCATCCCGAGAAATTCTACTTATTCATTATTTATCTGTACATATAACTGTCATAAAGTAGCTTTGGAGTGCTGAGGTATCAGCCTTGATGGGGACAGAGCTGGTGCTCAGAGGATGCAGGGAAGAGGAGGGTTTCAGTGATCAGCTGACCTCTTTGGCTTCCAGTGAAGCAGCTGTAAATTTTCAAATTTCTGAGGACCATACTGTGGTAGCTGCTGATTTGTGTGTTAAGGACAAATGTTTAAGGTAGGGAAAGAAAGGATGGTCTTAGATTTTAGTGATTTCTAAGCTTTCTTTCTTTTTTAACTTTTAACACTTTCAGACTTAGCTTTGCATCTTACTTCTCCTATCCACCTTACTTGAAAATACTGTATAAACAAAAATTATTGGGAGAATTGAGTATTGTTAGTACTATACTTCTAGATTTTGTTTATAAGTATCCTGGAGCAAACTGTATTGCAAAAGGAAAAATTTCTACAATAAGAATATCATAATTCTGATCAATTCTGAACTGTTTGGGTGATGTGTGGTATTTCCACTTCTATTTCATTTTACAATGGAGTCATTAGTGAAGGCTGACCTGGCTGAAGAAAAGCAGTTAAAAAAGGGCATGAAGGCTAAAACAATAGTGTAAAGCACTTTTTGCATGCAAACACCGGCAATACAAAGTAATACAAAGAGTAAAGCTTGCATTGGTGTCATTCTCTCTGAATTATTTCATATTATATTTTCATACTGCTTTCAGAGGTAATAGTTTCTGGTTTATGTACATTTGAATTGTACTTGAGAGGCAAAGCCTTGTAACCCAGGCATGTGTATAGATATTTCTAGGATCTAAGCCTGGCTTTTGACAGGAAGGTAGCATTCAAATCAATAGAGGAAGGAAGTCCAGCTGTGAAATGTGAAAAATGAAAGATTGCAGAAAATTTTTTTAAAGTTATAAAATATATAAATGAAAGATGTCTGTGATGGGGTGTCTTGGATCTCAAATGACCCATTTATCTCCATCTTAATGAATTATGTAAATCAGAAGAAGAGATTTAGTGATATATCTCAACTGGTAAAAATGAGCAAAATCAGAGCTCATGCACTTACCCAGGGTTTGGTAGTTAAGATTCAGCATAAAAGAGAATAGTCACAACTCTGAAACAAAGGGGACTGATGGAAGAACAGATGTAACTGCACTTAACCACGGCTAAGAGCTTTTATACAATATCATACAAAAGTAATAATCAGTACTGCACAGGCTACAATGAATAAAGTATTAATGAGAACACTAAAGACAAATGATACTTATGTGAAGTGTAAACAATTTGAGAAGGAAATTAAGCTTGTAATACTTCTAATCATTGGTATTGCAGATGAAAACATCTCTAATGATATCAACCCACTGATTGCTTAGAGGTTTGTCATTGGAATTGTACTATCAAAAATACTTATCTATGGGGTAATTATTTTTTTAAATTAATAATCTTGCACATGAATATATGTTTGGTAAGGAGGAAGGGATTGTCATTCCTGTTTAATTTTGGTTCAGGACAGAAGAGTACAGCTGTATCCTATTTCTGTTCATGGTGAACGTGTTTTTTACTGCTGTAGAAGAAATCTGTAAATAGTTATGCTGGAAAATATCTTTTCGTTTGGGTATAGATTTTTTTAGACCTTTTTGGTACTATTTCAATGTGAAAATCTAGTAATTTTTTTTTCAATATATCAATTCCTTCAGGGAAGGTTAAACTGGGGAGAAACATGATCAGAAATGCAACTTACTGGAGTGTCAAAAATAATCACTATTGCTTATTGATGGTGTTAAAATTCAGGGAAGAATAATCAGTTGAGGAAATACCTGTTTCCAGGTATTCATGGTTGTGTGCTTTCTTTTAATATTTTCCAGCTCAGACCAATAAGGAGAATGAGGTATTTTCAGGCAGAAATTCAGCCCCTCTTTGAGAGCAAACTCTCAGGCTGCATTTGGGTTTTTTATTGGGTGCTGCATGTTTTGCAGAGAAATGTAACTTAAAACACAAGTTAGAAACATGTCCATTTTGGTGAACAGTCCATAGGTGCTGCTAGTCCACAGGCCGCATCACCAACATGTAAGGGTTTGGAGATTGTTTAATGCTTTATTTTTCCAAATGGAAGTCAAAATGCATTATGATGAGCCGCTGGTCTGATGTCCACATTTCATGGGTTCAGTGCATGTAGATAATGTTTTCCTCTGAGGGAAAACAATGAACCTTATGGCTGAGTACTCAGTAAATTTTGAAAGATTCAAAGCTGCATGTCTATCTCTAAAAAAACTTTTAATGAAAGGTCTTAGTGATGGACAGACTATAATTGTGGGAGGGATAGATGCTGCAGCTGTGTTGTGGAACATTTAATAATGTCCAGAAGCAAAGCAGAACTAAATTTTGTTCAAATTGAGTTTACATGTGCATAAGGTTTGTCTTTGACAAAGTCTGCCTTGTTATGGCTAAAAGGAAATCTGCTAAGGCTCTTCCTAGAGTGGTATGGATAGCAAGTAGGAATACACCAAAGGATAAGCTCTGTATCTTGCTGAATAATCTGAGCTGGTTCAAAAGAAAGTGTGATCAGCAGCAGACAGAATTTCTGACATGTTTGTGGAGGACAGGTAAGGGAATGGTGGTTGGATGACAAAATTAGAGCCATGGACTATTAAGTATATGGCTTATATCAATAACCCTGCTATACAGAAACCCTAACATTCCTATCTTGGCTTGTTGTGGTTTTTCTTGCTTCCCTGAAATTGCTTGATAGAAGGTGTTCTAATTAAAGCAGGTGCAATTTCTATTGTACTGAATACTGGATGATTACTGAAGGATAAAGGTTTAGGGACATTGCTGTGAAGGGGGTGTGTATATCGCTGCTAATACTCAGTGTTGCTTTGTTCTGATTTGGGGAGGGGGCATGGGTGGGGAAGCAGGTGCAAGCAGAAAGGGTTCAGTCCTTGCTTCAACAGAATTACTGAATTAATTAAATTAAAAAATTAATATCCTGGAAGACTAGGTACTGTTTTGCTAGTAATTTGTCCAGAAGGGAAACAGAATTTACAGCTAGAGCTTTGTTTAAATGGCCCCAGGTTCTGTGCTTGTTGACACTTATTTCTGAGTAGCTGAAGCAAGATGTACCTTTTTAGTTGGGCTCATTGGAGACAGCTGAATTGATTGTTATGTAAAGGCTGAGTGACACATGAGCACTTCAGGGACAACTAGTCAGTCTTTCTTACCTGTCCTGGGCAGCAGGGTCTGTAATTGCAAGAGTGAAGCCTCTAAAACTCAGGAGCTGAGCACACTGAAAGTGAATCAAGTTGGTTCATTAGAGCCTCAGGACAGATGGGTGGGGAGCAGGGGCTTGTCCTCTCTTAGAGAGCAAGAGGGAACTGCTGATAAGGGAAAGTAAAATACTATGAGGATGAAGGCTGTTAGGTAAAAACTTGCAATCTGAGCAGTCTTGAAGAGAAGACCCTTCTGGACATGGGGCCAAAAATATAAGCCATGAAAAAATTTCATCTTGGAAGCTGGTGACAGAACAGTCTTTGCACATTGAGCTACAGAAATAGCATGGAAGGGCTTACAAGCTGTTAGAGAAGCTGTTAGAGTAGCTCTATGTTGGTGTTATGCTGAGCTTTAAAAACAAATCTGCTTAATGCTTGTTTTGCTTCAACTGAAATTGGAGGAAAGACCTGTGGAGCAGGGTCTGTGTGACTCACGGAGCGTTCGGCTGGAAATTTAGTCACAACAAATTAATTACACAATTAAGTGTGGTGTTAAATACTGTAACTCGTGCTAGCTGGCTTCAGTGATTTCAAGAAAGCCAAGGATTATTATGCAGGGTGAAAGCTCTGAGTCCGGAAGAAAGCTACTGGTAAGGTCTGTCTGAAGGCTTAATCACCAGATTTAATATATAGCCACATGCTTCAAAATTATTTCAGTGAACTGTCTGGTCAGTTTTGAAGAAATATCTTCTTGTAGAACTGCAAATTAAGGGATGCCTTAATCTTTTAGTCAAATTATGAGTAGAGCAGATGAGCAAAAGTGTTCTTTTGAACTTTTGCATTAATTATTATGCTGAATGATAGATAAGATATTCACTAGAGGATGTAGACTCCTGCCAGTTCCAGGTTTATGTAAATGGAAACTTAATGACAGAGAATTGGGTTTTAAGTAATATGCATTAAGGTCATTAACTTCTCTGGGCACACATGAAAATGTAATCAGACATATCCTTGCCTCCAAATTCAAGACTGCATGCCTAGAAACTATTTATCCCTCTATTCTGCCCCAAATATAGCAACAAGTTTAAAGTTTGTGGGCTTTTAATGCAGAAATGAGATGAAATGGAGCCATTTGTCCAGATAGATGATATAATTTTAAGACTGATAGGAGTAGTGCCATTGAAATGCTGAATATGTGGGACTGTGGTATACAAACATTTAGACCCAGCTTTAATTCCTGTGGGCTCGATTAGCTGCACAAAAGATCTGAGTGAAATGTGACCATGAGATGACTCCAAGTGCTTCATAAATGGCATAATTCTACTCCAAAGGGTTCAAATAACAACTACTTGTCATCTGGCTTTTAAAAATAAGTTTATACTTACTGGACTTTGCAGACAGAGGCATAGAAGACAGAACCTAGAACAAGGAAAAAATGAAATGTGGTGCTGGGAACTGTTAAATGAGCTCCAAAGTGAAGTCTGCTAACAGGCTCTGTTATTTTGAGAGACTAACCAAATTATGTAGAAACTAACATCAGACATGATTTTATTGTAAATGATTATGTTAAGTTTCAGGAATCCTCATGAATCAGTTTTGTCTGAAACTGATTCCGCCTCTTCCAAAGTAATTCTACCTGATTTCCATGGATTTTTTCCAAAAGAAGGCTGGAATATAAACTAGATATGTTTTCTTGTTATTTCAATCGACTTGGAGGTTTTTTTGCTTCTTATTCCCAATGCTTTGTCCTTGAAATTGGATGTTCATAGCAGAGTAAAATAGAATCTAAAAATAATATCTAATATGATATGGACTGCTACAGTATAAGTTCAGATATGTCTACAAGGTTTTAGTGAGCCCTAAGTTGACCTGCTTGATTGTTCTAAGATTGTTACTGGGTTAAATTCCTTTTCCAAGGCCTTGTTTCTTCATTTTCAACACTAAAACCTTTCTTTCCTATTACACTTGGACTGGGAATCAGAGTAATGTGGTTTTGCCTGTTCCTTGCCTCTGGGCTTGCTGGGTAGAACAGTCCAGATTGGGGTGGATTGCACTCTGGAGTTCATCCATCAAGAGTTAAGAGCTCTCTGGGAACTTCAGGATAGGAGTAGGCATAAACAATTTGTCTGTCTCTTTCTGCCCTCCAAGGAAGGGGGAGGGAAACCTTCTGGCATCCAGGTTTTCTCTCTGCAGCACACTTGGCACATCATTTATTTGCCCTCAGTTGATGTTTGAAAGGTTTCCTTTGCAGAATGGGTCTGGAAGCTTTTCTTCCCTTCCAAGCTTAGACTTTGTAAATGCTAATGATTCTTATGTGAGAGAAGGGGTTGCTCTGTCCTGCTCCTTCTCCTTCCCAAAGTGCCAGGGAGAAAGTAAGCCACTTACTGTTCTTTGAGTTTGCTTCCTGAAGATTTGCTTGATAAGGATTTTCCAATCTTAACTCATTTGATTAGCTGCAGTAAGTTCAGCTCCTCATTCTTTTCCTTTCCTGGAGCAGTCACAAAGGAATACAAGCTGTGTGTTGTGGGAAAAGTACACTTTTTTTAAAGGAAGCCCTACACAACAAAGCTACCTTGTAATGTGATTAGAGAAACTCATTCTTAGCTCATTTATTGCACCAAATTGGCATGAATGATTCACAAAAGATTTGTGCATGGTCAAGATGAATATTATGAATTTAGTGTTCCAAAAATTGCAGAAAAACCAAAGGTCTGCAGAGATCCTGAAAATTCAGCAAAAAATAGCTTTTGGAATTAAATGCATCTGAATAATATTCTATTGGAATGATTCTTTTAGGATGGTTTATTATATAGCTGTAGTTGATGGCTCACTTTTTTTAGGGTTCATACTGTACTTCTACTAAATGAAATATTTCATTTAATTCTTTTTATGTTGCATCCAATTTACAAAGTTAGAGACTTTGACTATTGCATAGGATATGATAAAATAGATCCAAAAGCCTTACTTTCTGAAAAATCCACAGGCTGAAACTAGAAATTTACAAAAATGCTTTGAAGCTGATGCTTAGTGCTTTGTTCTTAATGGTGTAAGAAACAATACCATGCAAGATACGGAAGAAGATTAAAAGTAATGGGTGAAAAGTAATAAAAACCATCCAAGTAATGAATTTGGTTCAACAAATATGCGCTTGTAAGTCGCCTTTGATAAGTTCCACGTGGCCTGGGTGCCAGGTGAGCATCTGAGACAGTGAGAACCTTGAAGCACTTCCAAAGAAATGCTCTGGCTGTGGGTTGGGCATGAGGAGGCTCTGTTGCAGAGTTTGGAGAAGGGGGTTTCAAATCCTCTGAGTGTATTTAATCTTGTACTTTTTAACATAAACCAAATTGATGCAGAAGAGCAGTATGTAGGTCAGTATTAATTCCAGGTCAGGCCTCTGGAATCAGTATTTTACTTATTCAGGTTAAGAAGTGTGCAGTGGGTGCCAATGTTTAACATCTTGCAAAGTGAGACAGCACTTAGAGCCGTGGATGCTTCCTCCCTCTTAAAAGGGGTTGAGAGAATAAAACGAGGTTTCCCAGTAGTGTATTTCCCATAGAGATAAAGAATCTATAGTAAACACAGAGGTAGAGATTTAGTGAAACTTAATGGGATCTGAACTTGGCTCAGTTTGTTTGACTTCATGTTTCCTCAAACTGATTTATGAGCTAATGGCATGGGGTGTATTAGGATTTCGTTTTACTGAATTGCTATCTCCATTGCACAGTTGATAAAAAGTAAAATGATCATGCAGAGCCCACTATTTTCAATTCCATTCCTAGAGCCAGCACTCAAAATGTAATTTTTCACTGTAAAATGAGAGGGTGTTTTTATGATCCAGTGCAAACATCTAATATAACAATTTCATTTTTACCTTCATGTTGATTTGCTTCTTTAAAGAAAGCTTTGACTGATGTTGTGGACAACCAGTCCTGCCAGCAGAATTGTTTGCTAACAAATTTAAGAAAATTATGTCAGGAGCTGTGAGAAATTCATGCCACACTTAGACAAGATGAGTTAGCATAAGTGATGTAGAATTTGCTAGTAATAAATAGCTTGAGTAAACCCAGTTATTTACAGTATGTTTATAAACTTGTATCACACTATTTACTCTTACAAGAAGTGGAATATTAAGTCAATTAAGCCTTACCAGAAGCAGATGACACAAATTAAAAACAGACAAAGCACCAAACTTGTGGTGAAGCTTATTGTTATATATATTCAAAATAAACCGTGTATAACAGTGCAGTAAATTAGTGAACACTTGCCAGTTCCTGCCTGCCTGAAAATTAGAAAGCAAAAATCTCGCACATTAGGGAGCAATTTTTTTAATACCAAAATGTTACAGAATCTCTGGAATTTAGTTTTGTAAAAGTAGAAGCAGCTATGTGTGAGCATTCAAAGCAAATACAAATGTTAGACCTGGAAGGTGGCTGTTGATTCTGAGTCCTGAGAGGTTTGTTCCATTCTTAATTCTTTATCTACAGCATATGTAAAGAACAGGTATGCATTAGACAATCCCATTTGTGTAGGGGGGTGTGGATTGGGGTGGTTTTGGTTTGTTTTTCTTTTAGTCCTGCAGTGGTAAATGGAAGAACAGGAGTGTGCATTTTTTTTTCTTCTGGTGGATAATCTGATCTAGAAAATAATCTGTCTAAACACTTGATATCATTTGCTCAATCTCCTACTTTCATCTCATGCTGTCTTTGCAGATTATGATACTCATAAAAATAGGAAAACCATATTTAATCTTTTGAACAGGGAATAGAGCCTGATAAGCAAAAATAGTCTAATTATTGACTGAGATTAGCTTTTGATTGCTCAATGTGTGATTTATTTCTTTATTTTGCATTTCAGAATGTGATGGAACATTCTTGTGCTATCAGTGAAAATATGAGTTCTTCTTATTGTAATATTTGTAATACCTTGAACTTCTCAAAGGTACTTGTTTTAGAAGACTTCCAATTAATTTTCTTTTCCAAAAATCAAGAGAGCAGTTTTAAACATAAAACTTGAACCCTTTCAGCAGTAGCTTTTTTATGTTTACCCTCCATCAATGTTCATAATCAAGTCTGACTATTGGGTAACTTCCAGAGTGAATGCATTTGGGTGGGTTTAGATTTATTAAACAATTTTGCTTCTGCAGAAAGACCCATTACAGTCTGAATCGAGGTGTGGATTGCTTGTTATTTCAAGGTGTGTTTTAGGATCTCTGACTTGCTTAGAAGGAATGCCAGTCTTGTGGCAGAGATGGCTTTGGAGAAAGGCTTGGCTCTTGTATCAATTCCAACAGGTAGCTAAGCTTCTCTGATCCTGTTTCCTGCCTGCACAGAGATGATAATTCTTCCTTTCCTCCCTGCCCACAGTCAGCTCTTTGAAGAAAAGAACAGGAGAGCATTATGTGAAGGGAATAGTGTGGAAGATAAGAGTGTTTGTAATACAGATGCTACACAAATTTAGCTTGTGGTGTACTTGCACATAGTAATAAGTTGTAATCATTTGATGTGCAAAAGAGGAAGCCTTGCAACATGAAAGAAATGCAATATTATGCATTCTCTTAGTCCCAAACTCATTTTATGGCTGTATTCTGGAGGCTTACCTTATAAAGATTTCATTTTGCAACAGGTAAGTTGTTTAAATACTGTGTAGAAAATTATTATTTAAGACATAAGGCTGTACAATAAAGTATTTTATGTCACTTAAAAATCAGTCAAATCTTCAATTGTGATTCATAGCTTCTTAAATAACTTGTTCAAATCTCATTAAGATGAACAAGAAGTACAAAAGAAGCACTCTTGGAAAAGAAATAGACATGATTTTAAGAGAGTACATTGAGTGAAAATTACCTTCTAGCTTTAAACCTAGAGGCTAGAGAGTCTGAAATTGCTTTTCAGTGTAAATAACTCTTGTAAATGAAACTAAAATTTTTATTAGGATTGATGCCATGGTCATCCTGCTGAAAAGAGGATTACACTTATGGTGTAAGTAAGAAAAAACCTTTACAATGTGTATGGGGAAAAACATTTTAATTTTCAGGAACTGTGTTTGGGCATCAGATGCTGGCTTACATTTGTGGCAGGTAACGTTTGCTGTAGTCGTTGTCTGTTGGATTTTGAGGGTGGAGTACTGGCTTCAGTCAGGCACAAAGCACAAGTGACCAGTTTTCAAAAGAGAAGCAGAAAGGTTACCTTTTTTTCCCCACATCTTTCCCCTCCTCCCTTGCCTTGTTCAATAGATGTAATAATGCCTCAAATCAAACAGGACAGAAAAACACCAAACCCTGAAATAAAACTTTTGTCATCAGTGATGATTAACTATTTCTGTCTTTAAATACACACTGTAAAACGCATTGCTTGATATCCTAAAAGCTGTAGTGTCTTAACGATAGCTACATGTGCAGTATCTTTATTTCTTTAGCAATAAGAGGAATAAGCAATAAGCAATCATGGAAATAAGCCTGCTCCTGCTGCTGGAGAGAGCAAGGAGCCTGCTTGCCTGTTCCTTTGATTATCCCAGTTCTAGGGAGACTTGGTCACTGCTGGCTGGTTTTGTTCTAGCCTCTGATTTAATGGCTTGATCCATAAAAGAGCTTTTAGATGCTTCATGATTCAGTATGTCACATTACCTATTCAGTCTTCAGCTTCTGTGTTTATGGCAAAATTTCAGCTTAATATTTTTTTTCATTTGTTTGTGGGGGTTTTGTGGTTTTTTTGTTAGGAAACTTGAAAACTCAGAATCCGGTGTTTTATATAAGAAATGAAACAGTCCTTGCAAATGCCATAGCTCTCTTTCAAAAATTAAGCTATAAATAAGCCTTTATTTTTTTCTAGATTAGCTCTGATTAGAAGTTATCAAACACTTATCATTTTGAGCTTGTTGCTTCCTAAGTGATCATAATAACTGACTTTGAATATATCATGATGTTTATAAAAAATTATTTGTGAAGTAATTTCTGTTTAATTGTAGATTCTTTGCAATCAGGATTGATTTAGATTTCTTTACTGGAATGAAGAAGGACAATGAATTTTACTCCCAATTTCCAGTTTAGTTGGCATCATGCTGTTTAAGAATAAAATGCTTATCACTTAATCAGAGCGGTTTCATAAACTTAGCAGTTTAGTGATATTGCAAAAATTGTCTTAAATGGTGGTGTAAATTCCCCTTCAGACATGTTGTTTCCAGATTCAATAATTAAAATGTAAAATATGTACCTTTATTGAACAAAGACCCACTACCTTCTCTAATGACCATTTTTTTGTGTCATGGAATCACACCTTTAACAAGAGATAATCTCAGTCTGACTGGAGGTCAGAAGAAACCTTGTAATAGAGAATTCTCAGAAGATGCAATTCAGCCATTCAATCTGTGCTCTATGGCAGGTCACCAGAGTGGGTAGTGTCCCCTAGCTTAATGAAATATTAAATCAGAAGCTGAACTTTTGACCCATCTTTGCAATTAAGTACACTAAAAACGTTTTACAATAAACTTCTGGTGTAGACATGATACTTCTTTTCTTTCTACAACAGACACAATGTGAGGGATTTATTTCCTTTTTCTTTTTTTTTTTTTTTTTTTTTTTTTTTTTTTTGTTTTTTTGTTTTTGTTTTTAGTGGAATGCATGTCAGTTAGTATTTAATTTCTTCAGAAACATAAGTTGTGATACAGGCCGGACCACCTGAGTGACAATAGAGTGACCAGCACTCTAAAAACCTCTTTTCTTAATGTTTTAGATGAAAAATTGAAAAAATGCTCTCTGTCCTGACCAACAGACTATTTCTAGGTCCCTTCTTATTGGCAAGTCCAAAGTAACCATGAGAGAGAGGAAATTTCTGATTCCTAAATTTAGATGCAGGTTTCGGAAAATCTTGTGGCTCCCTCCCAGCTCAGGATATTAAAAAAAAAAAAGGATTAAAAAGCCCCCAATATTAGGATTATAATTGTATCACTTTTCCAGAATAATAAGATTTGAAGTTGTAATGTGCACATGGGAAGTATAGGCTCAAAATGCTATTACAGCAGTCTTTCAGTGGGTTTTTTTTTTTGTGTTTAGGCACGTCAAAATTGGTTTCAAGAGAGCCCTTTGGAAGTGAAATTACTTTCTTGCTTCATACTATGTATCCTGCTGTGGTGCTGATAGTTGCAGTCAAGCACCATGCTTTTAAATATCATGGATCATTGAAACATAACTTTTTCTCATTTGAATTATATATAATAAACATTATATTGATGGTAGCCCACTTCTCCTGTTGGTTATGATATTTATTCATGAGACAGGAATAGTAAAGGCTGCCTTGTTTGTCACAAGTAATGCACTGTTTGTCATGCAACAGCTCTGCTTTTGGCAACTGAATATGAATCTTCCTAGAGGACTTGCTAGAGTAATTATAAACTGGGGGGAAAAGTGTCAAAACTAATTTTTGACTGTTTGGCTTTATATAGTGTTCATGTGCTATTGCATTTCAGTTGGTCTTGGTGCATGTACATCTTGGGTACTAGAGGCAAACTTAGGAAAAGCACTCTCATTAAACCTTTTTTGATGTGTGATTTTCAATATTTATAAGGAAGAATAGGAAATCTAAGAATTCAGTGTTTGTTTTCAGTTGAAACCTGCTTTGAGGATTCTAGTTTGTGTTCACAAAGGAAATTTTTTATTGTGTGCATCACAGAGCAAATTTATTTTAGTCTGCCCTTGACAAATTAATGTTTGTTTTAAAGGTAAGATTCTTGCAGGAAGTTAGTGACTCTACAAATAATGAGTCTGGAAACAAATGAAACCTCTCTCGACTTGATGCCTTATTGGTTTTTTACTGACTCAGAGAGGGGGGAAAAATGTCTAGGAAAAATAACCTTTCCTTGGCTTTGAAAGAGGCTAAATAATCATCTAGCATTGTGTAACTCAAAAGCTGCTCAGTAGTTTCATATTACATTTAAAACATAGTCTGATGTTAGGAATTTCAAAAACTACATGCATCACTATTGCCTTAATTTTTTTTCCAGAAATTTTAAGCCCTGAATTCATTATTTAATAATATAAACTTTTGGATTTAATAAAACTTCTAACTTCGTCCCTTGGTTATCTCATGATCAGAAAAGGATCTTTGGTTATGCATAATTTAGGACTTCACTTGATGTATGCGGAGCTTAAAATTAAAAAATTCAAGAAAACTGTTCCTTTCAAGTTAAATAATCTTTTTTTTTTTTTTTGGCTGGTTTTAGAGACTTATTCTTCCTGCTGCTACAGCTTTGATACATATACTTATATTCCATGCATACCATGTAACATCTTGTGTATGTTATATATACTTAGTTTACTTTAAGACTTACACAAATAATGCAATGGAGATAAAAGCTGTGTACCTGGTTTCCAGTACTTTTAACCTGTATTAGAATTTCTTCATGACTTTCCAAAATTTAGTTGCTGACTACACTGTTTCTGTGTATAGCGATGGTAAAACATCATCAATTATGCATTTTTATCCCAATGGGGGTAGGATATGTATTAAATCAACAGATGTTCAGTAGAAACTTTTCTGAAAGGAACAAAGGAAGTATGGATCTGTCTAAATCTAGTGAGGTTTTTTGTAGGTTTTGGTGGATTTGGCGGGGGGGGTTTGTTTGTTTTTTATGTCCTTTTTCTTTAAAAATGTCCCATTTGGACAACAGTGAGTTTTTCAAGTTATGTGTTCAGATTCTTGTATGCAAGTCTGTGCCTTTGGGGAAATGAGCAAGGCATGACTAACTTCTAGCAATTTGGTCTCTGGACCATGTCCTGGAGGGCCAAAATAGTCAGATGAAAATGTTGATTTTAATCAGCCTCTCCATTGCCTGATGTTTCAATTACAGCAAGTCTTAGCTTAGCACTCTGACTCCTGTCAGACTTTGTCTGTATTATTTTTGTAAGCTTGCCAACAATTTCCAATTCTGCTCACTCTTAAAAACTTCAAGCCACAAATGCATGGCCCCAAACACAAACCTGTGCAAGCCTTGCTGCAAAGCCAGTGAAAACCTAATTACAGCTGATTCTTTGTTCATTGCTGTTCAGTGTGATTGGGCATAAGAAATAGCCTCTGCGGGCATCACTGAAGCCTGTACATGTGGGCATGCTGAAATTGGGTGACTTCTGTCACTCTGCATGTATCACATACTACCTCAAAGCAAATTCAGTGTCTGTGGAGCAGAAGTATGAAGCTAGCTTAATTTGTGGGTTTTTGGTTTGTTTTTGTTTGTGGGGTTTTTTGTGTGTGTGGGGTTTTTTTAATTAATATCTATTTAAACTATGTTACACTGAATTTTAAAACACATTATCTATAGAGAGGTAGAAACTCCATCATGGACAGTTTCCTGGAATTTGCTGGACTGAAAGCCCTTGTGTATTGTCAATACATCTTGTCAAGGGGAAGGATTACACTGTGGTTCTAACTGTGATTTCCAGATGACTCAGCCAGAAGCTCTGGACTTTTCAGCTCCATGTAGGAGGTCTGTGTTCAAAGGAAAGGAAAAAAATGTTCATTTTTTATAAGGTTGGACAAAGCTTTTCTGAAGCATCAGTTCAGAGCTTGATGCCATATAAATTCATGTCTGTCCCAAAATCTGTCCTCTGAAATACCACCAACGTGATGAGTGGGGCTGTCCAACATGCAGTTTTAAAGAAACCACTTTTTAAAGTGCTGTGTTAACACTGGTATATGAAAGCTGTAAAAGGTATGTGAGAAACCAAGGTAAAATAGCATCATAGAAATACTAATGGTGCAGCAAACAGATTATGCCCCTTGACTGAGTGACCTCAGTCAGGTACTGTTCATTGTCTACTGATAACTCCAGTTGTTATTATGTCTGAAGGAACAATTTGCAAAGTGCATCTCTTAGGTGGGAATTGTGGCAGAATTTCTAGAATAGAGATAGAACCTCTTAAGTAATTGAGTTGCTCAGACTTGTTCCTATTTGTGTATGTGATAGTAGGCTACAGCCCTTTGCTTGGCATTTTTTTGTTCCAGTTTAAAGTACTCTAAATCACTGCGCATTGTTAGTTTTCCTCCTATTTTCTAGTATTTCTGTACATATAGATGAACACAGATAATAATTCGTATCCTAGTTTTTTATCTTGCTATCTTGTCTGCATATTAACAAGCTAATCTTCAGTTGTCCTTATTTTAATTTAGTCTGACGTGTTTGGCTCTGTTCCTTCAGAAATGCGTTGCCCAATATTGCATTCAAATGTGAGAATGATGGATGATTTGGATGCCAGGCAACTTGTATGCAATGGTCAGCAATCTCTTGGTTAGTATACCTGTTCTGGGTAGTCAGGATACAGGGTGACAAAAACCAAGTAAAGGGGCCAGGATGAGATGATAGTAGTGTGACAATAGAGGGTCCCTATGTTGCGATATCTCTTGGCACTGATAGCTGGATGAAAATATTTAACTGTTTTTCACTTCTGCAGACTGTCCTGTGGTGATTGCTTTAATTCATTACTTTATTAAACTTCTCCTGTCCTTAAGTATCTGTTGAAACTAATTTTCCAGCTCCAGCTTGTACTTATGCAATCTGGATTTCAGATTTAGAAGTTTTGAGTATCTGCAACAATTTGATTTCTGATGTCATGCCTGTAAAGTATCTATGATTATTTATATTTTTATAATTATTCTATAACTCCCAAACATATATTTAGACTGGACATCAGAATACACTGACTTTTTTATATCTTTGCATTTAATCTAAAGAGATGCTTTCCTTGTTAAAACTTGAGGCTGTAAAGAAAAAAAACAAGTTCACAAATAGGAGTAGAGCTTATTCTTCTGTGCTGTCAGAGTCTGCCTGCAGCTCTAGGAATGGTACATGGACCAGAAGACAGGGACTTAGTGAGGTGCATCTGGGATTCCTCCCTGGTTATGCATGACTGAAAGGACTCCTATCCACCTGTTCATGACATTTAACATCTCGAGATGAGTCCTTCACCATTGTTGTGATGCAGGGAGCAGTCTTACGGAAAAAATATAAAAATCAAAGGTTTGGGGGCATGTGGTGCACCTCCCTCTCCAATATTTTTTTTGTTGTTCTTTGCTGTCCCTTTTGTTTTTTGCCATTTTTCTCTCACTTTCTCCCAATATTTTCACCCTCTCCAAGGATGGGAAGCTTTATCATTGTCGGAGGAGAAAGTGAACTAATGGGTCATTAAAAGAAAAATGTGCTTTTTGCCAGAATTCAGGTGCAGTTGTCTCCCACAGATGGCTCTCAAAGTAAATTGTTCTTAATGCTGGCAGACAGATGGCTTTCTGAATCACTCAAAAGAAATCTTTATCTGGAATTATTATTTCTGCTTCCTAGGTCTTTAGTCTCTCATTCCCTGCCAGTGAAAACATTTGGGATAATGATTATTGTGATAATATCATACAGACCCAAGAAGGCCTATGCTCTCATTTTGTCTTTCAGGATGGAGAAGGAAAAGTCAAAGAAATGAGCTTTCCCCTTGATGGGTTTCCTTTTGTGTTACTTTTTGTATATCAGCTGTACTTGATGCCTCATTCTAGCATCAAATTGTGTGTCTTGTGGTGTTGTACAATCTGCCAGTTGAGATGAGTGATCCAGGTCTGTCAAGGAGTATTCTCTTCAAGTACATTGTTTAAATGCTATGCTGAAAGAATAAACTTCTCTTGGCTTTGGAAAATTTATTAAGCAGTCTTCAAGTTGGAAGTCACTGTGTGGATTAGTATTTTTGTGGATCAGAGTATTTAGAAAATGAATTTTCTATCATATACCATACTGCTGCTCTTATGTATAAATTTATTTCTGCTAGAGGAAGTATTTCCTTTTTTAGGTTTTTTTTCCCCCCCTCAAAAACTCATGAAAGATTGCATAAAGTGGTTTTGAAGATATTCATCCTGTGAATAAAGCTTGGCTTGGTCAAAGTTTCACCAGAAGTTGAAACCTTGCAAAAGATAGATGAGGGGAGAATGTGGTCTGAATACCAAGTGTTCTTGTGAAAGAGCTGTTCAGGATAGTAGGAGGTTGATAACACAGTTATTTAATGAGTTCTGTTTTGATGTCCTCATTGCTATGGTAGAATAACTAACACTTGTCTCTCCAGTAGTTTCATAATTTTACATAGAATCAGTGGATGCATGCTGAAGTTTTTGTTATTATCAATCAAATTAAGTATTGCAAAAATCAGATGAAATGTGATAAAACGTGGGCTAAGTTTTTTAGCGTGACAATTAAACCTGTTGCATCAAAATTTAGAAAAAACTCCACAAAACACTGTGGCTTACCCTTTTTGTCTCTGCACTTGTCACCTGCAACAGGCTATTTCCAGTCTTGCCTGAAGCACTTTGAGATTGCTTTATTTGTTAAAAGCTGGCAATGTGCTAAAGCAGTCCTTTCTGTTAAATGTGCCATTAATTACTAACTTAGATTAATTAAAGTAAATGCAATCGTGAGGGCAAGCTGGCAGTGTTTAAGTTAATGACCCAAGACATTATTACTTAGCACAACTTTGAAGTTCATTCGAGCGATTTCAAACTGTAGGCATTAGATTGAGCTGTGTGGTCATAAAATGCTAGAAGCCATGATTTTAGCCGTTGTGTGAGACTCCTGATGGATTTCATGTCAGCTTGAATAAATTACGAGTAAAGATAATTGTCCAATACTGGTGTTTTTGCAAAACCTTAAATTTGAAAGAATGGACCTGCTCAGACTTTACATGAACATGCAAAGTTTGTGTGCTGATGAAGGCAAAAGCCCAAAATGCGCTGAAGTACCCATTGTGTTATGTGCTGCATCACCTTTAGGAAGCCACTGTCCTCACCTGAGATGTCAGCAGCAAATGTAATACAAGACAAAGGATGTGAGCTAATACCAAAAAGAGGAGAGAGAAGTAATGTAGCTGGAATGGTAGATCATGTAGGCCAGAATTACAGCATGTTTGAAACAGTGTGTTCTAAAGCTTCATTTACTTCAGGCTTTGGAACTCCACTCCGTTTCACCAGGCTGAGTTCCACTTTGACAACTGAATTCACATTTTCTAGGCTGTTTAACAGTTCCTTGCAGATTACTTTAGATTATTAGAACACAACTGTTTGAAACAGTGGAGTTAAGCAATGGAGACTGCAGAATCTGTCTGGTTCATTTATGTTCATGTTTTGTGATTCAAAGGGCTATTCATTGGTAGTCT
Organism: Promerops cafer; assembly: GCA_013398275.1. Lineage (NCBI taxonomy): Eukaryota > Metazoa > Chordata > Aves > Passeriformes > Nectariniidae > Promerops > Promerops cafer. The sequence continues at coordinate 531,087 of VZSE01012174.1, forward strand.
ATTCAGGTGGATTTTTTTGGGCTACTTCGAAGGATTTTGCTCTTAAACCATTTTTGATGCATTTGCATTAATGATAAAGGTGTAATTATAAGGAGACCTATTAAAGGGTATGTTTAACACCTTCTGAAGCTTCTGTTTGTTTTGGGCACTATGGCTCTTTAACTTAACAGCATAAACAAGACAATACTGATTGAAGTCATAACAGCAAGAAATTGTAACAAAGTAATCACTTAAAAAGTTACACAAACAAAATACAGTTGGTGTGGCCAGAACAGACTGCTTAAATCAGGATGTCTGTGTGGTGTTTCTCTAGCTGTGGGTCAATACAGTCAGTCTCCTGAGCTGGTGAATGAGGTCCTGCTCACTTTGATAGCTCACTTTCCTCAGTGAAAAGCACTGTATCTTATCTTTGTTAGTAGAGCAATCTTGAAAAAAATCTATACTTTCAGCTTTTGTACTCAATGTTTAAATGACATCGTTGAGGGAGATAAAAAGGCTTATGCTGACAGAGGTGTGTAAGGATTAACTTTCATTGCTCCAATGTTTTACAAATTCTGCTTTTATTAAAGAGAAAAACTAATTGTGACCATTTATTTATGAAGGGAGGAATGGGGAATTGAACTAATAGGTTGTAAGAATTTCTAAGCTTATGCTAACATGGAATATAATAGTACTTTCTGTAGTTTCAATCTTGGCTCAAAACTCATAATCTGAGTCTGATTTCCTTTGTACTTAATAAATTGTTAAGGATTAAAAGGAGAACCAACAACGTGACTATCCTATGGAAAGGAAGTGAGCAGAACCTTATATCTGGTGTTTTTTTATGACAAGGCATTGCTGTCCCAACCCTAGAAAGGGTCAGACACTATACCCTTTCCTGTAAGAGCAGCACACTTAAACCTAAAATCTCCCCCATATTGTAGCAACATGACAGCACCTGTGGTAAGAATTCTGAAGAATTATAATGGTATCTTCTCTGGTAGTTGGTACTGGAAAACAACTTTGGAGGGGGACAAAATTGTCATTTTCTACAAAATTACTGCTAGATAGCTCTTTAATGACTATTCTGGGTCTGTTTACAGTGTTGCCACAAGATTTGCCTGAGCTTGTATTGTGTTTCTTTAGGCTGTAATTCTTTTTCAAGGCTGCTCTCCTCCAAGGATCTATTACTTCCAAACTGTCTATCTTGGCTTAAACATTTTTTTAAGGTTCAAATATCTATCAGAGAGCAGAATAACTTCATGTGACACATTTGCCCAAAGCACTCAGAAATCCTGTGAATGATTATACATGTCTTGCAACTTCAGGAAGCAATGAGGGAAATAAGTGAATCCTTGCTGAGGACACATTGCCCAGACTTCCGGCCAGCAAATGAAAAATCTGATGTATGCAGCACATAAAAAAGTACTGAAATGACAGTGATCTGATAAGCTACAGTGTGGTAAATAGCCCATCAGAGATGCTGGAGGGAGAAGGCAACAAGAATGCCAAAATATACTTATTTACAGCAGTGGGCAGCGGAGGGAGAGAAATGGTGAAAAGAAATGAGGTCGTGTTGTCAGAGCATGAGCTCCACAAAGCTTTGGTGGTCCTTGGCCTGTATTTCTGTGCAACTGCAACTCTGCAGTAAAACACTTGTGCAGTTCAGGGGTCTAAATATAGACATGTTCGTGGTGAGATTGATTTCACAGGACACTGCAGATGTCTAAACAAAGCATCTGGGAGACTGGAGCCATTCTAAAGGTTTTTGTTCTTTCTACTGGTAAAGGCACAAAGAAAGGAATGTGAAGAACCAGAACTTTGTTCTGATAAATGTGCCAATAAAGAAAGGATTTTCACTGCTGCTCTGTCGATCAAAAGACATTTCCTTGAGGTTCAGAAATTTCTGTCATGCTTTGGGAAGGGATGAATGCCAGGGAGTGTTCTTACATTTCTATTTTCCCTGATTTGTTTCCCAGAAAATAGAATAATGTGACCAATACAGCCTTGCTATCTGAGTTTAAAAAAAACCAAAAAACAACAAACCAAAACCCAAACCCACAAAATATTAAGAAACAGCTCAAATGTAATGATGTATTAGTGTAATAGTCCCATTTGGTTTTGATACTTGGTAATCTTACAGACACAAGATGTACTTTTTCCAGCATATATAATAATGGGCCTCTGATTTTTGGATGGACTTAAGTGTCTTCTCAGAAGCAATGCTGATGATCTAATACAATGAGTATTGAAATCTGTGCCTGTTATGTGTAGTTCTGTGCTGAAGCTTCACTGGTTAATACTAAACAGCATCTCAGAAAGTAAATAGAATTTTAGAAGTACCACCTCTATTTACTGTGATTGTGTGCTTATTTGAGTGCAGTGGTAACTGTGGTGCAGCTGTGTTGGTAACACAAATTGCTTCAATGAGAAACAGAAATCTGCTGTGTCTATTTCTGCTTGGTATGTTCCAGCCATAGCTACATAGCTGCTCACTCTACATGGCTGAAGGACTTTGTGTGATACTCTAAATCCAGCCTGCAAAAATTAGGGAGTTGTAGCTTTGGGGTTTGTTTTTTTCCTTAATCTTGTAATTTGTTCCTTTTACTTTGTAGTGTGTGTGTGTCTGTAATACAGAAATAGATTACCGTTATCCAAAAAGGAAGGTATCAAACACTTGGATTTGTATTTAAGTTACCTGAGGCATGTCTCCTTTTATTTATGTTTATTCCTTTCCAGTCATAGAAATTCCAGAGTTAGTAGGTTTTATGAAAGCTGTATGCAAATTGCTTCAAGCAATGTGATTAACTGAAATGTCTGGGGGCATCAAATAATTTTGTGGAAGAACTGGCATAAGTTCTTAGTAATGTGTTTAAGTGAAGAAGTTTAGTTGTACTTTTTCAATAACTTTCTGATTTCCTCCTTTGTACACTGAGGACCCTGTCTGTCTCTTTCCTACACTGCATTTGAATTCTTAATGTTCAAGGCAAATTTCTCAAATTTCCTCTGGAGAGGAATCTTGATACACCAGTGTAAAAAAAACCCCCAAAAGTCAAAGTAATAAACCATTCACAACCTACCCATGTCAAGAAACCTTAGAGTAGACAATAATATTATGGTGGTGCTTTAAGGGGAAGAAAAAACAAAAAGAAATAAACACACCAAACTAAAAGAAATACAACGAAGAAAAAAGCCCCCAAATCCACCAAAACCCAAACAAGATGCAACAAAAGATGTTGAAATGCTTAATTTCTGTGTTAGCCATTACATTGCTATTTTACAACATTTAATGAATTTAAACCTGGATTACATAGTCATATTTACAAATTTTCAATGAAGATTTGGAACCTTTTTTTCATTGTTTGAGGAATAATGGTATCAGTGAATTGCCAATTTTGAAAAATAACCTTCCTGGCCTCCGGAATTTAAACAGGTGTTTTAGAGATACTGTCACAGTTCAGAATGTAGTGAGAGCCTGTATTTCAGATTGGAAGTCAGTGATGCTGGTTGAAGATATACAGGTAATTTGCATTGACATTCAGGACTGTCTTGTTGGCCCAAGTCTGCACCTGTTCAGATGAATCCCCTACAAACTGAAATACTAGGGTAGCATGACAGGAAATTAGTTTGTGCATAAATATTTTATACTTAACATTTTAACAACTTTGTTCTTATGACCATATTACTCATGACTTTTACACTAACACAACAGTAGGAAGACTTATGCTGCAAGTTAAGGCTGTATATATAATGTGGAATTTATTGTGTTGTGTATATTTGCTAAGAAAGAAAAGGTTGTGCTGCACTTCTCTTGCTTCTCTCTATGAACTAAGTATTTAAATATAGAATTATGCTGGAGCCTCTTATGTGTGAAGAGAGCACCATAATCCCCATGCAGAACAGCGTGTGTATTTCAAGTTTGAATAGGAGTGCCAGAGCTCTAAAGATAATCAACCAAGTATTTGGGAGTTAAAGATCTCTTAGGTCTTAATATGGAAAGGTATATAATTCAAATCATGCACTATGCAATTATTAAAGGAGGCAAACACTACTGACTAGAGTTTGGAATGATGTCTCTTCTAAATTGCTGAGGCATTCCTTAGCCAGGTAAAAGAATAAATTAAAGTAATTGTTCATCTGCTGATTTCTTGCATTGAAAAATAGGGAAATTCATTATTGTTTTAATTAACATTGGCTGTTTATAACATGATAACTAGGATAACATCACATAGGAGACCTAGATCTAGTTGATAATAACACTCTTAACCCTTGGTTCTACTTTTCAGTTTCTTGCTAAACTTGTCATCACTTGCTACCTTTCCTGATCCTTTCTGAGTAGGGGAGCCTTCTTTTCAAAGTCACTGAGCAAGTTTCTGCTCTGTCACAAAGATTCTGACAGTAAATTAGGAGACAGTCCTTGTTATTGGGACATATATTCAAGCAATGCTTAAGTTAGTTTTGTTAATGATGAAGCTGTGTAAACTCTACCTGAGCATCTCCAAGTTAAGGTACTATTTTTGTATTCATTGAAGGAAAGATATCCAAGACGAGCCCTATTTAATCAGTGCTTTCAAGGCTACGTGTGAGTAAACCTCATTCTTGATTCTCTAGAGTTTTGTCAAGATCCTTTCTGGGGAATTAACTATAACTCCACCAGTAGGTTGCACCCTGTCTTTTTTAAAGACTGTAGGTGGCTTTAAAGTGACAGTTCTTGTCTTCACATCTTAACATATATTTGAAGATGAAAGAGTTGACTTGCAAAATCCTTGTTACAAATTTAGAAAGATGTTGAGAATTAAATGGATTATGATACTGTATTAATATTTATAAGCAGTTTTACAAGTTAAAAATTTCAGTTGTGTAGGAGGCTTTTCTACAACACGGTATGTCATGTTTAAATATATAGGTTTTTGTATCAAGAAACCTGTTCTTTGTTTTCTGTCCTCGCTGTGGTTTGAACTGCTTTAACAAATCAGAACAGGGCTAGTAGCTTTATGGGCTTTGAAATCAGCTTAATTATCAGCTTTTAATATTCAATCTACTGTTTTCATTATCTCAGCATACAGAAAAGCTCTGTTTTGTGTTATGCTCCCCTGGAAAATAGGTTGTAGTGGTTGGCTGAGTGATGTAGGTTTTCTGCTCCTTTTCAAAAAAGTTGGCTGGAGAAGCCAAGTTAGCTCTTTGAGAAATCTACTTCAATGACTCTCTTCTTGTAAGGTATGCAGTATTTCCAGTTTAAGCATAGGTGAAGGTCTGCTGAATTATGCTGTCCCTGCTCCATGTAGCCCTATATTATGATTTCTAAGGGAGTGCTAAGGTAATTTATGAAGAACTTAGGAACTAAGCTGAATCACTCCCTGTGTGCTTTTATTGAATAGCCTATAGCATTCTTTTTGCTGCAACTCTACAGAATAATTTCCAGTGCTTTCAAAACTCTTCAGAATTTCCTATTTTCTCTTCCTTGGGCATTTAATATCCTCTAATTGACTTTCAAAAAATCACAACTTCTTTCCTATTTTGAAACACTTTTATCTGTAACTCTTTTGCTTATCGAAGTGTTCACAATCTTCAGAGGAAAGAGTTCCTGAATTGCTTCTTATGGAATGACTTAGTCAAAATTTGTAATGAAATTTTTAATTCACTCGAGAATAATGTTAAGAAAAGATGAGTTGCTGTGTCTTCAGGTCGAGTGTGCACTCCAAACTCTATGTAACTTCACTTTATTTCATTACTGCAGCTATGCACTACAGATATCTGTGCAAGAACAGAAAACCCTCTTTGGGAGGAGTTGACATAGATTTAGTCTGACCCATACTGTCTTTTCTTTCTCAAGTACTGCTTGAAGGTCACTGTGAGGTAGTCAATAATTAATGACAGCAGTGTGCCAGGCCACTAGACCTGATTACCCTTGATGTACCTTCTACATCAATGTTCCTGATTCCCAGGATAAGCTCCCATGTGGATCTTGGAGAGGATGGGGGAGGGAAGGAGCTGTTCTCTGCCTACTTTTTACTTCTTTTATTTTTGAGAATTTCCAGAATCTGCACTTCGTTAGCAGCCCTGAACTGAAATTATGCTGCTTGAGAGACCAGAGAGGAAGAGAGCAAAGCCTCCACCTCAGATTTTGGACTACTTTATCTCAGTATCTCTCCAAAAATTCTTGTCAACCCTATAGAGCAATCTGAAGATTAACTTCCATGAAACTACGAATTAAACTCCTGGTCCCAAAAATTTTCAGTATTTCTGGAGATACCCACTAAGAACAAACACCAAGACTTAAAGTACCTCAAGTAAAAATGTGGGGGGGGGGCAACTACAAAGGACTGTGAAACTGGTGTAGCACAGTTTGTGTCTATTTATACACTATTTCATAAAACAAGAAAATAAATTGAGGGGGGAATTAGATATTACACAGGCTATAAGTATTTACTTAAATTCCAAAACATTTCTAGTAACCCCTGCTACTGTATATTCTCATTTTAACTTACGACCGTTGCACTCAATCCCTGCCTTACTTGGAAATAAAACAAACTACCTCCTCAGAATGTTTGAGAGAAAAGAAGTGGATTTCTCATTAATTTGAAATCTTTATCAGTATTGCTGCTGCATGCACTTTAGAATTTTCAGATTACCTTGCAAAAGGTAGGGAGTGACAGACAAGCAGGAAGTTGCTAAGTATCCATGCTGTGCCATAAATTTTTCTTATTTGCACCTGCATGGTTTCGTATCATGTCCTCATCAAATACGTGGCTTTAAAAAGTTACTAGGTATTGTGTTTTAAAAGCCAATCAGTCTAATAAATGAGGACTACAAATGGGTCTAAATATTCTGCACTTGAATTCTTCAAAAATTGCCACTGATTTCCTTTGATAGAGAATATGTCACACTCAGTTCTCTCTCTCTCAATTTATTCTCCCACTCACAAACACATTTTGGTTCTCTACAGTCGAGAACAATATGAATTAGTACTCAAGCAAAAAACCTTGAAAACCATTTTGCAATGTTTTTCTGGTTATACTGTATTCCTGTACTTCTAAGCTCTGTAATTCAACAGGAGAGGGTGTTTCAAAGCATGTTTTTTCATATCATACCTAGGTTTTATACTCCTCTCTGTGACTGTTGGAGTCTGAATTAAGATTTTTCACTTTCAATATGGTAACATAGAAATTCTGAGTCCAATATTTATAAGTTTATTTTTCAGTACTACAGAGCCTACATCTGAATACAATGCCACATAAATTTCACTATCCTGGCCTGAGTGCTTGAAAGATTGAAAAATGTGAAGCTTTAATGATGAATTCCTCATTATGACTTTTTTTTCTTTTTTTTTTTTTAGCATCTGGAGGCTGCCAAATGGCCATATTTCTCTTACTTTGTTGTGTACCTTCATGAATAGATACCAATGCAAGCTTAATTGCCCAGTATTAGCTTCCGTTGCTACGTTTCCTTTCTGTGCTCCAAGGGGTCCTAGACTGACATTGAGTCTACTTCACTGACACCTCCTGAAGTGAGCACCTAACTCCTGAAACTGCAAGTGGCCTTCTGGAATGCTTCTGAGTAGTGGGTGCACAGACATTTGAACTTGAGTTCAATTTTGAACCAAGTCTATAGTTTAGGCTACAAGAGTGCCACTTCTCAGATACAGCTGTAGCCATCCCTCTGAGTCTAGCTTCTCCTTACTCTGAGATTTGCTAGAAAACCAAGGAAATACTGAAGAGTTTGTTTGTTTTAGTTCCTGGAATATTTACAATTACCACACATTAGAGAAAAAGCTTATGTCTCTCATTGTGAGATTTCTGGTGTGATATTCAGCCTTCCTGGCTCCAATATTGCATGCCTGCTGAATGTTGGCACTGCCTTGAAAGTGGCTGCACGAATCAATAGAGAGCTGAGTGATTATTTTCACTCCTGAAGTGTCACATTTAGTGTTGCTGTTCAGTAGCATGCTTTACCTTACTGCAGGTTTATACGTTTAAAGAGAAACTTGTCAACATGATCTATGTCCCATTGGTGTGTAGGCATCACAGCATGTGCAGGTGGCTGCTCTATGAGAAGCCTTGCCCACTCTAATTCAGCAAGCCAAGAATAGCCAAAATACCTTCTGGATTAAATGGCATGTTCTGCAATATTTTTTTTTTCAATTCTAAAGTGACTAAATTCATAAAACAGTAACAAGTTTAATCTAGTGACTAATATGTTTGTGTAAAATATAAATCAAGAAACTATTTTTCTGAAGCTCAAATAAAAAGCTGTGGACTTTTTTGAGGCAAAAGCCCCTCATTTCAGGCAAACCAAGCTTTTCTTCTTGGGTTTCCTGCTGTTATTTACTATCTGGGTTTGGAAAGTGTATCTTTTAAACACGTGAATCATACAAATTGTTCTGACGTGGGACTCTGTTTCTTTCTCTCCCTCTCATCTTCAATATGTTATTGATTCTGGCCAAGAATAACTTTTTCCTGAGCAGAGATGAAAAATCTGAAGCGAAACTTAAATTTCCAGAAAAGTAAACTACATGCCAGTTCTTCTCTTAAGTACAGTTTTGATCCGTAACTTATATCTACACACAGAACTGGAACACACTGTCTATTGCCCACTTCTAAAGTTCTTAAATTGGTTCTTGGTGTCCTGAAAAAATTAACTGCATCTCTTAAAAAAAGAAATTGTAGGAGAGGGTACTTGAAAAAGGAAAATGTGGTACTTGGTACATATTCAGTATTGGAAGTTGAAAGGTTTTTGCTAGTTTCCTCCATGTTTTTTTTTAATTTGTTCACTATGTTATTTTTTAATTTTCCCCCTGACTTTTTTTTTTATATTTATTTTACTATTAACCTTTCCTCCAAGACATTCACAAAGACAGACACCCATCATCTTTCCTGTTATACCTCTGTGCTACACTTAGTTCAATACATTACAGTGTCTCTACAAAAGTGCTGAATATACCTTGGAGCTGGAATACATACCTGAAGAATTTATTTACCGTAAATGCTTTCTGAAAGCTTTTAAAATATTGCTTCAGTGAGAATCAGTGTGATGCAGCAATATAAGCATTAAGTTAAAGAAAATTCAAGTATTATTTCCAAGTCCACAGTCTAATTCTATTACAGAGTTCTGTATTATGATGCCCTCATAAAGCAATGAACACGTCACCCAATGTGTCTTGATTGGACACTGAAGGTTTTCTGATATCCATAAGTCACTTTAAATACCAGCTTTTCACAAATACAGGACATTTCTTTGGCA